>JAGSMP010000029.1:0-435000 GCA_029286625.1 Parnassius orleans
TGCGGTCAAGTGGAAGGAGTTGTATTGCCCCATAAATGAATTACTAATTCTGTGGAGTCTAGTAACTGGTATTGCAAGCTTATGTTTGTTCCTAGTATTTAAAGTATGAACATCTTTATTCTTATCAAAGCTATTTATGTTTTTATGTACATACATTACAATTTCATAAATATATTGCGATGCCAAAGTTAATGTTTATTTCTTAAAAAAATTCTCTAAGAGACTCATTACAATTTAAGTTATAAATCGCCCGTATGGCTCTCTTTTACAAAACAAATATAGCTTCGATGTCAGTCGCATTACTCCATAGCAAAATTCCATAAGACATCACGCTATAAATGTAACTAAAATAAACTAATCTAGCTGTCTCAAAATTGGTGAGACTTCCAATCTTTCTTACAGCATATGCTGCTGAACTAAGTCTACCTGCTAATTTACATATAAAGGGGCCCCATTGAAGCTTAGTGTCAATAGTAATATCAAGAAAAACAGTGGTAGCCACAAGACTCAACTCTTCCCCATTTAAGAGAACGTCGGTATTTGAATGTTTAACATTAGGTATTGTAAATTTAATACATTTTGTCTAATTGCCGTTTAAGAACAAATTGTTGGTGTTAAACCAATGTACCAATTATATCCAAATACGTTCTAGCACGAATAGTCGAGTGGCCAATGTTGCTATTTCTAAAGCTCAGAACATCTGGCTCAATGAAGAGTGTCATCGTTGGATTTCCAATAGAGATAATTTAAAAATCCACCTCAAAGTATTATATTCTAAATTTTCATATAAATTACATAATATTGAATTTGATAATTTGGACGGAAAGGCCAGAGAACTTGCTTCAATGGCTATTTACGAGAAATATCAAATTCAGTCCCGTAAGTTACAACGACTTGTATCCACTTCATCCCGTAAACGTGTAACGATATAAATACTGAACATCACTAATTTTATCCCCGCGTTAAAAATCTTTTCGATGTCCAGGTTTCCAACGGATGAGTTGTTCCTTTTACATAAAGGCCTAAAGTATAATTTAACACCTTCGGTCTCCCAAAAATCGTTAGAGACCCTGGCCGTTGACGCGGATATGGCCGTTGTGATCGGTAAGAAAGATAAAATCGTTAAAAGTTTGGAAGCAACTTTTAACGATTTTATCTTTCTGAAAGGTTTCGGGATTTTGGATTAGAGCACGAGGGGGACGGAACGTTGACTTGATTAGACGAGACCTCTCCAACTTAACGTTTAGGTTTAGTGTGCCTCTAACCATTCGGTGATCGCTACCAGTTTTCACCCTCGCGACCACTGAGACATCACTGAACAGTTGTCGTCTGGTCGTTATAATGAAGTCAATCTCATTTTTTGTCGAACCGTCGGGGCTCGACCAGGTCCACTTCCTGTGAGGTCACTTCTGGAAGAAAGAGTTTATCATAAAGAGTCCCTCTTTCTCCATGAAGTCGGCCAGCTGCTGGCCCCTTGGGTTCGTTGCCCTATTCCGAATTTCCCTACTTTCAGCTCACCGCTCTCTCTGTGCCTAGTTTTGCATTGAAGTCTCCCATTAACACCGTATAGTGGGTTTTGGAGAAATACATGGCTCTAGAGATATCCTCATACATTTCCTCCACCTCCTCATCGGGATGTGCCGAGGTTGGTGCGTAAACCTGTATGACCTTCAACGAATACCGTTTGGTGATTCTGAGTATAAGATACGCAACCCTCGTCGACACAATCACAATCTTTACAACGTTGTTAACGAGAGACTTGTGGACAGATGCCTAAGTGCAAGCAATAAGTTGACAAAGTTTTACCGCAATCTGACGAACGGTATGGCAGCGCGTAAAATATGAACAAACAAACATTAATTTTATATATTAGATTTATTTTTATGTATTTAAATTAATTTTAACGTAATAGTGCCACGCTGCGACTATATTGTGACCAAGCACGAATGGGTCAGCTCGACCGGGGTAGGAGCACATTTTCACAGCGCAAAATAGTTGCTGCGTTTCGTATGAAGTACCCGAGATCCTTTCAACTGGTAAAGAGTCATTCTACGAGTAATAACAATGTCTTTCAGACCGAATTTCGGTCACGGAGGTCAGCCTCAACGGAGACTAGTCATCGGCGCAGGACAGGATTATAGTGCCCAAGTGTATGCGCAAGCGCAGGTGTACTCTCTATCCCCTTACTCTTATAGTCCGATGGGACGGTAAACTGACACGACCGGAGAGAGATCAGGACCAACGGCTTTAGGTGCTCTCCGAGATATGGGGGTGTGACACCGCCAACTTTTTGACTCTGGACAGCTACTGTGCTCAATAATGCTCAAAAATTGATTTTTATTGGCCCGACCCGGGTTTCGAACCTGGGACCTCATGATCAACTGTCGCACTACTACAAGCTACAATCACTAGATCAACGAGGCAGTCAAATCTACGAGTATCTTAGTCCTTAAGGGTACAACGCATTTTGATTATCAATCGAGGATAGACGTAGATTTATGCCACAACATACACTAACCATTAGGTGGACCGTTTGCTTGTTTGTCACCCTTTTTCTTTAAAAGATCCACGTGTTTGGAGATAAAGGAAAACATAATGAGAAAACCTGCATATCTGAAAAATTAAAAAAAAATGACGGCACTGGAAGCGTCAACACGCAATGAGGCAGCGCGACAGACATCACCTTGCCTTAAATCCCTCTCAGAAACGAGACTATGCTTGTGGCCAGCTATAGGAAGTATATTTGCTTTAACTTTACTTTTCACTATAAGTTTCCATTTAACATACATTCATAAAATACTACCTACTTCTTCCGATAAAAATTTCCAACCCTAGTTACACATAATGCAAAGAGGAATAGAAAACAACCCAGTGCAGATCCAATACACTAAGTACCCATACGTGATACATACATATTTAATCTGCTCAACTTCTCTGAAGTCTCTAGAAATAGCTAGCCACCTGCATCTATGGACTTTCTGCATGTTTTATCAGGTCGTCATTCAATCTAGTGGGAGCCCGCCATACACTTCACCTACTGGTACGAGGCTGCCACTCGCGAACCCTTCTTCCTCATCGGTTGTCAGTTCTTCGTGCTATATGGCCGGTCCATTGCCACTTCAGCTTACTAATCCGTTGGGCTATGCCAGTAACTCTGGTTCTACTGCGGGTATTCTCATTTCTAAGTTTATCACGCAAAGAAACCCCATATGTTCTCATTATAAGTTTTTTTTTTGTATTCTTAATGAGAATAAAATCTTAAACAATATATAAACCATAATAATCATCATCGTCATTATTAGTCCACTGTAACCTTTCCACTCCTAATTATTGCATACTTTCAGGATTCTCGGTCACAGCATCCTTGTGTGAAATAGTATTTTTTATACACACATACAGACAGATATTATGTGATCGCTCATAAGAACTAAGGTAGAATAAAATATCTCTTACGTATAAGAGTATATTAGCTCACAACTAGTTCTCTATAGTGAAGGTTATATCAGAATTTAGACCAAATTCTCTACAACCTATGTAAAGTAGATGGTACCAACCCAAACGGACTCATGTCTAAAATATAGAAAACATATTAAAACTAAACATAATAATAAACTATAAAATTGAACAAACAAGACGTTTCGAAACACCAGTAAAACGACTCTGACTGCCTCGTTGCGTTGGTCTATTGGTTGTATACACGATTGCTGATCATGAGATTTTCGAATCCCAGGTCGGACTAAAATCAATTATTGGGATTTTTTCAAGAAATTTTCAGTAGCAGCCCTGAGTCAAGAACTTGATGGTGTTTCACTCCCATGACTTGGAAAACACGAAAAGCCGTTGGTCCTGCGCCTAATCTCTCTCGGGTTTTGTCGGATTACCGACCCATCGAATTATGAGAGTGAGGAAATAGAGAGTGCACTTGAGCTTGCTCATACATTCGAGCGCTATATTCCTGTCCTGATTAAATGGCTAGTCTCTATTAGGACTGGCCGCCGCGCCGTGACCGAATTTCGGTCTAGACGACATTATTTGTATGACTCTTGTCAGATCAGAGAGATATCGAATCGGGATCAAATCTAAATCGCAAATTAATACCTAATTACCTAAGGACATCTGGACAAGAAGGCTGAATATATTATTATGCACTAATGAATTTTAATAAGCTCTCTTGAGTTATTTTATCTTTTCGCTGTTCGTCTCTTCCATTTTAATTTATTAAACTGTGTCTTTACAATGTTACCGTTACAGATACAGCCTATTAAAGTTCATAGCTGAACACAGGCCTCCCCCATAGTTTACCTCATAGGGGCGATATTTGCTATAGTTGCCACGCTTGGCAAGCGAATTGGCAACCGCAGTTTTATTTTTATTTTAGTCGTTATTAGCAAGACGCTACAGCTTTGCGATATAATTTATTAAATTTTACGCCGTAACCAAATATTATTGAATTAGTTTTTTGTCATCACAAACGTTAATACACGCTTAATTGATTAGATACAATATTGCAAGGCGTCATTTATAGACATTGATGGAACAATTTGTCTAAGTGTTATATTAGTATAAAACACTTAAAAACTTATCATACGAAACACAGTAGCTTAATGCTATTGTGTTTCGTATGGTGAGTGTAGAGAACCGGATACCCTTTTTACTGGAAACGAGGCATTCAATCTGAGTCCACAGGGGTGAGAACGCATCTGCACCTTGATTCTTAATCGAGGATATATTTAGATGTCTATGGGCCACAGCATCCACTTACCATCAGTTGGATTGTGTACTCTATAAAAAACGAAAAAACGTCCGTCACTTCAAACGACAGCCAAGGGATGAAATGGGTTAGTGGATGTTACTACGCTTCCACTTCGCAGCAAAAAAAATAATAACGTGAAATATTAAATTGAATTACTATTAATTTAAAATAATAAGCTTAATAAATTACTTTTTTATACTGAACCGACATTAAAAACGCAAAAATAAAATAATACAATACAAGGAAAAACAGTTGGTGTAAAGTTTGTAAAATTGTTGCCATGCTGTGTAGTGGCGGTGGTGGCGGCGTTAAAAAATCCACTACCACATATTATCATCCCGTGGGTGTCGTAAGAAGTGACAGATGGAAATAAAACAGGAGATGAGCAGCAGCGTCTTCCTGATAGCAACAAAATGAATATTTTTGTATTCTCAAAGACTATTGGACGTGGATTTAGCATAGAATATAATATGCTACAGGTATACGTGAATAAATAAATTTTTCAGAATTGCATTAATATCATATATCTATAAACAGCTAAGTACTATTTTTTATGTCGGGCGTGACTTCCAATGTATCCAGAAGAAAGGTAAATAGTCTTGGAATCAAAATTGCGTCATTTTCATTTTGCTCTTTACATTCATTCATAATTAAAGTTAATTTAGTTTTATCAAAATAATGATGAATTTCATGGTTCTTCTATTTTTTGGTATAATATTTCTTTGCGATATTTGATTTATCATTGGTCCCATTTAATATTGACCAATGATATAAAATAGAAGGTAAAAAATAACTCTTAATAAAAAACGACTTACCTTAGTAAAAACTACTTTAAAGAACTGAAAGAATAAAATTATTTCCATATAATAACTTCGATACATCATATCTGAGCACCGACTCAGAAGCTCTATATAGTTCCATTGAGTGTTTAATTGTTTAATTTACAATCTATACAAATAAATAAATTTGAAGTGTCTCTTTGTAATATCAAAGTGACAGCATCGGATATGAAAGTATATACGGTACTTAAAACAAAATTACAATTTTTAATTTTTATCTCTGTTTGTCTGTCTGTCTGTTTGTTCCGGGTAATCTCCGAAACGTCTAGACCGATTTTGACGGGACTTTTACTGGCAGATAGCTGATCTTATAAGGAGTAACTTAGGCTACTTTTATTTTAGAATAACAATTAGGATTCCGCGTAAGAAAATGAAAACCCATGAAATCAATCGTAATAAAGTCCACGCGGGCGAAGTCGCGGGGAAACTAATAAAACATATAAATTTGAACAATTGATTAATCAGGGTGTGCAAAGCGCGCTACTATTAAAAAACCTTTTTATTAGTGATCGATGCCCAAAATATATGCATTTTAGTGGTACACTTTACTGAGAAACTTTCAGGTTTGCGTTTTGGCATAGTATTTTCGATTCATGTCTAGATATCTTATCAATCATAAAAATATTATTTTATTCACATTAAAAAAAATAGAAGTATAACAATTTTCAGTTATTAGATTTTTATTGTATTTCTATGGCCATCTGTAAAAAAACTAAAAAAAATACTTTGTAGTAGTACCACGTTAGATACGTTAGATGGCCCTGATTATGAATTATAAATGGAGCATAACTTGATGAAAAAAATGTCGGATAACCTCTCAGGTTGCGACACTGTTTTGGGCCAACTTAGTCAGATCTATGGTCTGGCCAAAGTCAATAATATATTTTTTGCAGAACAATTCTTTTTAAATGTTATTTTTTATAGGATAGGGTGACAAACGAGCACAGTCCATTTGATGGTAAGTGATTGCTGTAACCCATAGACATCTACATCTATCTTCAATAAAGAATCAAAATGCAGATGCGTTGTCACCCGTGAGGACTAAGATGGAATGCCTCTTTTCCAGTAAAAGGGTCTCCGGTTCTCTACACACCATACGAAACACAGCAGCATTAAGCTGCTATTTTACGCTGGTATTCTGTGAGAGCGTGGTCCTTCCCCGGTCGAGCCGACCCGTCGTACTTTCGTACGTTCGTACTACAACTATATTACTAATATAGCTGCAGCATGGCTCTACTACGTAAAAAAATTTATAAGAATTTACGAGCCATTATAAAGTTGTACTTTTTGCTAGCATTTTATAAGTGCTAATCTCAGAAACTATACATATTCATATTAATTTACTAAAGCATTCGTATCACGAAGGTAATTTATAGGACGTCACAAGTTAAAATTAATCGTCATTTAGTATAGATGTCGCACCTGATGTCCAATGAACAGTACAGAATTTTGTGTTCTTCCACCGTGTAAATTTTGCTTTTCATGCTAACAGATGTCGCCCTTCAGAATTAACATCGCGATTATGAGACGTTTTTGTTGTGACTATATAAGGCGTCGAAATTAATTCATCATTCATAGGAGGTCGTGAAACATCTACCAAGTTGTGGTAATTTTTGGAATTCGCCCCGTTGCACCCATAAGCGCGAGCGACGGGCGAATATATTAAGAATTGAGAAAATTGTTTCTATATAAGTCTCCCCGGAGACCTAACGGCTAAATAGAACTTTAAGTTCTATTTTAAATGTATTAAGAACAGATAAGAATAACAGTTAAATTGTGCAGTAGCGTTTTGTTATGCTCTAAAGAAGTAATGGTAAATCAACTAGCAATTCGCTTGTTTAATTATCATAATATCATAATAATTATCGAAAAATAATATTAACATTATAATAATGACACCATAAAAAATCGAACGAAAAAAAGAGAATCGATTTTTTTAACGAGATTTGTAATTGGCAACACTTTTTATGTTATCCACAAACTTATTAATTACGGATTTACGTAATTTCAGTTTTATCTTTTCGGTACTTTTTTTTGTACAAAAATGTTGCGATCTTGTTTGGATAAATGAATACCGCGCATAAAAAAAGATATATTTTTTTAACAAAGCAAATTATTGGGCGCTTTATGGCCAAAATAGGGCATTTCCATTCGAGTAATTTTGGCTCGAGCCTCACAAACCTATTGGGTGAATTCCCATACATTTGAGAGGTTGCACCAAAATTACTCGAACTTATTTTAGATGAGTATGTGGGATAAAATAAAACTAAAAATAGGTACTTATATTTATGTAATTTTATTTTTTGGAAGAGATTTTTTTATAGACTATATATTATTATTGATGTTTTTTATTGCTTTTGCAGATAATATTTCCACGCGTAATATTGATTTATAACATATGTTATCGTGAGAGTTAGTCTTCACAGAACATTAACGTACATTAAAATCAGCAAAATTCTCATGGGGAAAACTTAATTCAGCCCAAATACATGATCTGAAACAGATAAAATTCGAGTAATAATCCCTACAAATAACGATCAATAAATTCAAAATGCTTAAACACTTACCACAATATTGTCAAAAGTTTTTCTTCTTCTGTTGTAGGAAACCTGCAGAAAGCGATCAGATGATATTGTGATTTTGTTTGCAACGCTTAAATGATCACACATCGTACAATTTTTTTAATTCTTATATATATATATGTATATATATATACGAAGGGACATCATCGAAGTCAATTTGCCATCGTCTCTCTATATATATATGTATCTAATCGGAATCTCGGAAACGGCTCCAACGATTTTCATGAGTAGGGGGTTTTGGGGGCGATAAATTGATCTAGCTTGACGACTCCGTGGCGCAGTGGCTTAGCAATGAGTTGTTGCGCTGGGCGCCGCGGGTTCGAATACCGCACGCAACAAGTATTTGTATGGCCTACAAATAATTGTTCCGGGTCTGGATGTTTGTCCTCGTGCAATTTATGTTTGTAAACTGCCTCTACGATACAGGAGAAAATCCTAGTGTGGGGGTAACGTTTTATAAAAAAGGAAAAAAGTAAGAAAAATAAGAAAAAATAATAGTATCAATAAATAGGATTCATTTTCAGAAAATGTCGAATTTTGTCAACGTCAAGGTTATGATAGCTCAATTGGGAAATCAAGCGGTCCCGAAACCTTTCGACCCCGGTTCGAGTCCAGATGTCTTCAGTCCAAATATTTTTCACTTTCTTTTCAAGTCCCTTCTTTTGTGAGCAAAACTTTTATTGGGAGCCCTTTATCAACGCATCTAATTCGTATCTAAATATAATTTCCAAAAAACACGATTTACAAAAAAAATAAAGAGCAATGCTCGGTCAGGTACTTCAATAATTAAATTTTAATCAATTAATAGGTGAATTAATTGTGCAAATCTCAGAGTAATATGTATGTAATTGTACTCTAAAGAGCAACCAAAAAAAAGTTTAACACAGAATTAACATTTTTAGTTTCTTACGATATAATATGTATTTTTGTATCTAATTTTTAAAATGGTATAAATGTAATGGACGTAAATGTAAATTATGACAATCAATTTCAACATTATTGATGCCACAATAACGCATTTGACACTTATGTCGTTGTGTCAACAAAACTGTAATAGATTATCTTATTATATATGACATAATTGCCAAATGCGTTCTTCTTCTGACAAGTTCATAATATTTGCATACATAGCGTAATTAATATTCACCATCATCATCATTACAGCCCTTCACAAGTCCACTGCTGAACATAGGCCTCCCCCAAGGAATGCCACAAAGCACGGTCCTAAGCCACCTGCATCCATGGACTTCCTGCATGTCTTACCAGCTCGTCACTCCATCTAGTGGGGGGCGCTCTACACTTCGCCTGCCGGTACGAGGCTGCCACTCGAGAACCTTTCTTCTCCGTCAGTTGTCGGAGTGAGGAAATAGAAATATGCGTAAGCTCAAGTGCACTCTACTTGAGCTTTATATTCCTGTCCTGTTCAGATGGCCGCCGCGTCGTGACTGAATTTCGGTCTAGACGACATTATTAGTATAACTCTTGTCAGATCAGAGAGATATAGAATCGGGAGCAAATCTAAATCGCAAATTAATACCTAATTACCTAAGGACATCTGGACAAGAAGGCTGAATGTATTATAATGCACTAATGAATTTTAATAAGCTCTCTTGAGTTATTTTATCTTTTCGCTGTTCGTCTCTTCCATTTTAATTTATTAAACTGTGTATTTACAATGTTACCGTTACAGATACAGCCTATTAAAGTTCATAGCTGAACACAGGCCTCCCCATAGTTTACCTCATAGGGCGATATTTGCTATAGTTGCCACGCTTGGCAAGCGATTTGGCAACCGCTGTTTTTATTTTAGTCGTTATTAGCAAGACGCTACAGCTTTGCGATATAATTTATTAAATTTTACGCCGTAACCAAATATTATTGAATTAGTTTTTGTCATCACAAACGTTAATACACGCTTAATTGATTAGATACAATATTGCAAGCGTCATTTATAGACATTGATGGAACAATTTGTCTAAGTGTTATATTAGTATAAAACACTTAAAACTTATCATACGAAACACAGTAGCTTAATGCTATTGTGTTTCGTATAATGTGAAGAACCGGATACCCTTTTACTGGAAACGAGGCATTCAATCTGAGTCCACAGGGTGAGAACGCATCTGCACCTTGATTCTTAATCGAGGATATATTTAGATGTCTATGGGCCACAGCATCCACTTACCATCAGTTGGATTGTGTACTCTATAAAAAACGAAAAAACGTCCGTCACTTCAAACGACAGCCAAGGGATGAAATGGGTTAGTGGATATTATTACGCTTCCACTTCGCAGCAAAAAAAATAATAACGTGAAATATTAAATTGAATTACTATTAATTTAAAATAATAAGCTTAATAAATTACTTTTTTATACTGAACCGACATTAAAAACGCAAAAATAAAATAATACAATACAAGGAAAAACAGTTGGTGTAAAGTTTGTAAAATTGTTGCCATGCTGTGTAGTGGCGGTGGTGGCGGCGTTAAAAAATCCACTACCACATATTATCATCCCGTGGGTGTCGTAAGAAGTGACAGATGGAAATAAAACTGGAGATGAGTAGCAGCGTCTTCCTGATAGCAACAAAATGAATATTTTTGTATTCTCAAAGACTATTGGACGTGAATTTAGCATAGAATATAATATGCTACAGGTACACGTGAATAAATAAATTTTTCAGAATTGCATTAATATCATATATCTATAAACAGCTAAGTACTATTTTTTTATATCGGGCGTGTCTTCCAATGTATCCAGAAGAAAGGTAAATAGTCTTGGAATCAAAATTGCGTCATTTTCATTTTGCTCTTTACATTCATTCATAATTAAAGTTAATTTAGTTTTATCAAAATAATGATGAATTTCATGGTTCTTCTATTTTTCGGTATAATATTTCTTTGCGATATTTGATTTATCATTGGTCCCATTTAATATTGACCAATGATATAAAATAGAAGGTAAAAAATAACTCTTAATAAAAAACGACTTACCTTAGTAAAAACTACTTTAAAGAACTGAAAGAATAAAATTATTTCCATATAATAACTTCGATACATCATATCTGAGTACCGACTCAGAAGCTCTATATAGTTCCATTGAGTGTTTAATTGTTTAATTTACAATCTATACAAATAAATAAATTTGAAGTGTCTCTTTGTAATATCAAAGTGACAGCATCGGATATGAAAGTATATACGGTACTTAAAACAAAATTACAATTTTTAATTTTTTTTCTCTGTTTGTCTGTCTGTCTGTTTGTTCCGGGTAATCTCCGAAACGTCTAGACCGATTTTGACGGGACTTTTACTGGCAGATAGCTGATGTTATAAGGAGTAACTTAGGCTACTTTTATTTTAGAATAACAATTAGGATTCCGCGTAAGAAAATGAAAACCCATGAAATCCAATCGTAATAAAGTCCACGCGGGCGAAGTCGCGGGGAACAGCTAGTAAAACATATAAATTTGAACAATTGATTAATCAGGGTGTGCAAAGCGCGCTACTATTAAAAAACTTTTTTATTAGTGATCGATGCCCAAAATATATGCATTTTAGTGGTACACTTTACTGAGAAACTTTCAGGTTTGCGTTTTGGCATAGTATTTTCGATTCATGTCTAGATATCTTATCAATCATAAAAATATTATTTTATTCACATTAAAAAAAATAGAAGTATAACAATTTTCAGTTATTAGATTTTTATTGTATTTCTATGGCCATCTGTAAAAAAACTAAAAAAAATACTTTGTAGTAGTACCACGTTAGATACGTTAGATGGCCCTGATTATGAATTATGAATGGAGCATAACTTGATGAAAAAAATGTCGGATAACCTCTCAGGTTGCGACACTGTTTTGGGCCAACTTAGTCAGATCTATGGTCTGGCCAAAGTCAATAATATATTTTTGCAGAACAATTCTTTTTAAATGTTATTTTTTTATAGGATAGGGTGACAAACGAGCACACAGTCCATTTGATGGTAAGTGATTGCTGTAACCCATAGACATCTACATCTATCTTCAATAAAGAATCAAAATGCAGATGCGTTGTCACCCGTGAGGACTAAGATGGAATGCCTCTTTTCCAGTAAAAAGGGTCTCCGGTTCTCTACACACACCATACGAAACACAGCAGCATTAAGCTGCTATTTTACGCTGGTATTCTGTGAGAGCGTGGTCCTTCCCCGGTCGAGCCGACCCGTCGTACTTTCGTACGTTCGTACTACAACTATATTACTAATATAGCTGCAGCATGGCTCTACTACGTAAAAAAATTTATAAGAATTTACGAGCCATTATAAAGTTGTACTTTTTGCTAGCATTTTATAAGTGCTAATCTCAGAAACTATACATATTCATATTAATTTACTAAAGCATTCGTATCACGAAGGTAATTTATAGGACGTCAAGTTAAAATTAATCGTCATTTAGTATAGATGTCGCACCTGATGTCCAATGAACAGTACAGAATTTTGTGTTCTTCCACCGTGTAAATTTTGCTTTTCATGCTAACAGATGTCGCCCTTCAGAATTAACATCGCGATTATGAGACGTTTTTGTTGTGACTATATAAGGCGTCGAAATTAATTCATCATTCATAGGAGGTCGTGAAACATCTACCAAGTTGTGGTAATTTTTGGAATTCGCCCCGTTGCACCCATAAGCGCGAGCGACGGGCGAATATATTAAGAATTGAGAAAATTGTTTCTATATAAGTCTCCCCCGGAGACCTAACGGCTAAATAGAACTTTAAGTTCTATTTTAAATGTATTGTTAAGAACAGATAAGAATAACAGTTAAATTGTGCAGTAGCGTTTTTGTTATGCTCTAAAGAAGTAATGGTAAATCAACTAGCAATTCGCTTGTTTAATTATCATAATATCATAATAATTATCGAAAATAATATTAACATTATAATAATGACACCATAAAAATCGAACGAAAAAAGAGAATCGATTTTTTAACGAGATTATAATTGGCAACACTTTTATGTTATCCACAAACTTATTAATTACGGATTTACGTAATTTCAGTTTTATCTTTCGGTACTTTTTTTGTACAAAATGTTGCGATCTTGTTTGGATAAATGAATACCGCGCATAAAAAGATATATTTTTTAACATATGCAAATTATTGGGCGCTTTATGGCCAAAATAGGGCATTCCATTCGAGTAATTTTGGCTCGAGCCTCACAAACCTATTGGGTGAATTCCATACATTTGAGAGGTTGCACCAAAATTACTCAATTTATATTAGATGAGTATGGGATAAAATAAAACTAAAAATAGGTACTTATATTTATGTAATTTTATTTTTGGAAGAGATTTTTATAGACTATATATTATTATTGATGTTTTTATTGCTTTTGCAGATAATATTTCCACGCGTAATATTGATTTATAACATATGTTATCGTGAGAGTTAGTCTTCACAGAACATTAACGTACATTAAAATCAGCAAAATTCTCATGGGGAAAACTTAATTCAGCCCAAATACATGATCTGAAACAGATAAAATTCGAGTAATAATCCCTACAAATAACGATCAATAAATTCAAAATGCTTAAACACTTACCACAATATTGTCAAATGTTTTTCTTCTTCTGTTGTAGGAAACCTGCAGAAAGCGATCAGATGATATTGTGCTTTTTGTTTGCCCAACGCTTAAATGATCACACATCGTACAATTTTTTTTTAATTCTTATATATATATATATATATATATATATACGAAGGGACATCATCGAAGTCAATTTGCCATCGTCTCTCTATATATATATGTATCTAATCGGAATCTCGGAAACGGCTCCAACGATTTTCATGAGTAGGGGGTTTTGGGGGCGATAAATTGATCTAGCTTGACGACTCCGTGGCGCAGTGGCTTAGCAATGAGTTGTTGCGCTGGGCGCCGCGGGTTCGAATACCGCACGCAACAAGTATTTGTATGGCCTACAAATAATTGTTCCGGGTCTGGATGTTTGTCCTCGTGCAATTTATGTTTGTAAACTGCCTCTACGATACAGGAGAAAATCCTAGTGTGGGGGTAACGTTTTATAAAAAAGAAAAAAAGTAAGAAAAAATAAGAAAAAAAATAATAGTATCAATAAATAGGATTCATTTTCAGAAAATGTCGAATTTTGTCAACGTCCACAAGGTTATGATAGCTCAATTGAGAAATCAAGCGGTCCCGAAATTAAAAGACCCCGGTTCGAGTCCAGATGTCTTCAGTCCAAATATATTTTCACTTTTTTTTCAAGTCCCTTCTTTTGTGAGAAAAACTATTATTGGGAGCCCTTTATCAACGCATCTAATTCGTATCTAAATATAATTTCCAAAAAACACGATTTACAAAAAAAATACCGAGCAATGCTCGGTCAGGTACTTCAATAATTAAATTTTAATCAATTAATAGGTGAATTAATTGTGCAAATCTCAGAGTAATATGTATGTAATTGTACTCTAAAGAGAAATCAAAAAAAAGTTTAACACAGGAATTAACATTTTTAGTTTCTTACGATATAATATGTATTTTTGTATCTAATTTTTAAAATGGTATAAATGTAATGGACGTAAATGTAAATTATGACAATCAATTTCAACATTATTGATGCCATAATAACGCATTTGACACTTATGTCGTTGTGTCAACAAAACTGTAATAGATTATCTTATTATATATGACATAATTGCCAAATGCGTTCTTCTTCTGACAAGTTCATAATATTTGCATACATAGCGTAATTAATATTCACCATCATCATCATTACAGCCCTTCACAAGTCCACTGCTGAACATAGGCCTCCCCAAGAATGCCACAAAGCACGGTCCTAAGCCACCTGCATCCAGGACTTCCTGCATGTCTTACCAGGTCGTCACTCCATCCAGTGGGGGGCGCTCTACACTTCGCCTGCCGGTACGAGGCTGCCACTCGAGAACATTTCTTCTCCGTCAGTTGTCGGAGTGAGGAAATAGAAATATGCGTAAGCTCAAGTGCACTCTACTTGAGCTTTATATTCCTGTCCTGCTCAGATGGCCGCCGCGTCGTGACTGAATTTCGGTCTAGACGACATTATTAGTATAACTCTTGTCAGATCAGAGAGATATAGAATCGGGAGCAAATCTAAATCGCAAATTAATACCTGATTACCAATGGACATCTGGACAAGGAGGTTGAAAATATTATTATGCACTAATGAATTTTAATAAGCGCTTCCATTTTGATTTATTAAACTGTCTTTACGATGTAACCGTTACAGATACAGTCTATTAAAGTCCACAGTCGAACACTGGCGTCCCCCATAGTTTACGTCATAGAAGCGATATTTGCCATAGTTTCCACGCTTGGCAAGCGATTTGGCAACCGCTGTTTTTTATTTTTAGTCGTTATTAGGAAGACGCTGCTTGAATTGTATGCCCTATCCAATTATTAATGAATTAGTTCTTGTCATCACATACGTTAATAAACGCTTAATTGATTAGATACAATATTGCAAGCACATTGGTGGAACAATTGGCCTAAGTGTTTTATTAGTATCTAAATAAGTAACGAACGTGCAGCGGGGCGGGGTATTCGGCGTGCATGACAAACCGATGTATTTGTAATATTAAAGTGTACAGATGGCGGCCGCTCAAAACTGTATACTACTCTCTACTTATTGCCTTAGGTAAAAGCTTCATCATCATCATTACAGCCCTTCACAAGTCCACTGCTGAACATAGACCTATCACAAGAAACGTCACAAAATACGGTCTTGAGCCACGTGCGTCCATCGACTTCCTGCATCTCTAAGTATTGTACTCTATAGTGGGGCCGCTCTACACTACGTTTACCGGCTCTTCGAGCAATATGACCAGCCCATTGCAACTTCAGCTTACTTATTCTTTGGGCTATGTCGGTTACTCCGATACTACTGCGGATATCTTCAATAGGTACTTCTATCACGCAGAAAAACTCCGAGCTCCCTCAATAACTAGCTGCGTGACCTTCAGTTTCTTATAGTTCAGTATATGGCCGGCAGTGAAGAACCACTACTACCGGGGTAGAACCGCGCTTTCACAGAATGCCAGCGTAAAATAGTGAGTGTAGAGAACCGGAAACCCTTTTTAGAAACGAGGCATTCAACCTTAGTCCTCAGGGGTGACAATGCATCTGCATTTTGATTCCTAATTGAGAATAAATGTAGTTGTCTATAGGACATAACATCCACTTACTATCATGTGGACTATATGCTCGTTTTTCACCTTTATTCCATTAAAAAAACGTGTTGAGATGTGTCGTAATCTCTCGAACTTTCGTCCGTCCGGCCCTCCCAGAAATTCCTAATACGTGTTAGAGCCATGCTGCAGCTATATTATAATTGTAGCACGAATGGGTTGATACGAAGGAGCATTTCGTGTATAGAATCGAAGACGCATTTTACTGGTAATGAGGCATTTCATTTTAGTCCTTAAGGGAGATAACACAGCTTCAATTTGATTTTTAATCGAAGATGCTGTCTATTTGCTCCGACATCCACTTACTATTAGGTGGATTGTGAGCTCGTTTGTCATTATTACTTCTATAAAACAGTTTAAAAGAGTATTTAACACTAATAGTACTAAATGCAACAGTTACATGTACTCTGACTTTTAACGAGTTATAATTTTTACATGCCACAGTAAGCATGACTGATAAAGCAGCCTGTTACCCGAGATAAGTTACACTACATCTATTCATACATCTATGCGTGTGAAAATTTATATTGAGAAAAATTAAAATACCTAAAAACTTATCATACGAAACACAGTAGCTTAATGCCTCTGTGTTTCGTAGGATGAACGTAGAGAACCGGAGACCCTTTTAACTGGAAATGAGGCATTCAGTCGTAGTCCTCAGGGTTGACAACACATCTGCACCTTGATTCTTAATCGAGAATAAATTTACATGTCTATGGGCCACAGCATCCACTTACCATCAGTTGGATTGTGTGCTCGTGTACCCTTACTCTATAAAAAACGAAAAAAAGTCCGTCGCTTCGAACGACAGCCAAGGGATGAAATGGGTTAGTGGATGTTATTACGCTGCCACTTCGCAGCAAAAAATAATAATAACGTGAAATATTTAATTGAATTTCAATAGAATTTCAAAAAATTAAGCTTAATAAAAATATTATTTATACTGAACCGACATCAAAAACGCAAAAATTAAATAATTCCCACATTACTTACTAGCTTCAAGAATTAAAGCCCCGACTTCAGAAACTTTTATGTGAAAATTGTTTTATTATTTTTCTTGTTTGAAGTTTTTTTTAAAGTTTACTTAATTTCCTTTTTAAGTGGATTAACATAAGGTATAACAATAACTAGAAAGTCGGCTGAAGGAAATTGTTATTGTAATAATTCCTCTTTCCTCCCGGACCGCTCTCGGAGTGCACGTCTGCACTGTCTCCGCTAATTTTCTTATTTTTAATAATTTTGAAAATAATTTTAAACTATTTAAATCGAACGTTATACTAGGAATGCATGAGTGAAGCATAAGTTACGCTGGCTGCTACGACAGTAATTGTACCGCAGTCTTAGCACATGAGTAAAGAAACCGTACCGGTCTTATCTCCGCCCACCGACTTGACGTAGCACAAAACCGGCACACGTGCCGTAGCACGCTACGAACCGTGCTACGAGTCACAACCCTCTGCTACGACGTCGCCTACTACGGTAAGAAATCTCCACGCTTTGCTATCCTCCTGGTACTTTTGAGCGACTGCGTCGGAACAACAGTGAGTAGTTTGTTTATAAACATTGCGTATCGGGCGCTGCGTTTTACTTTCTTCAATATCATTGCGCCCTCGTAGCGAACGGATAGGCAATGATGCATGCTTCGTTGTCGGACTCTAATATTGCCGAACAGGCTAGTGGAGTGCAAACGCCACCTAATTATGTTTACCAACTACAAAAACGAAGCCGACAACACGAATTTGAGGATGAATTTAACACGTTTAAGAGTGAAATGAAGAACATGATTACATCGCTATTCGCTGCACAACAAGCTGAACTGAAAAAATTGTAACGTCTCAAACTGAAATCAAACAAACTAATAATAACATACAAGATTGTCTTGGTTTTCTCACGGCCCAAAATGAAGACCTGAAAAAGAAACTGGAACAGCTTGAAATTCAGTCCAGAAAAGATAAGGACTACATTACAAACCTCGAGGATAAAATCGAGGACCTGCAGCGTGTAAATCGCAAATCCACTATCGAACTTAAAAAACGTTCCTCTAATTACTAAAGAATCAAAAGAAGATCTCACAAAAATGATAACGTGGCTCTCAAAGAGCATTCTTTGCGAGCCACGTTATCATTTTGCGTTACAGAAAAGTTATCATTTTTAGTTACAGAATGCGTGGCAAGAAAAATCCCAATAAAAGCTCACCAATCGTGGTCGAACTCTCGTCAATATTACTCAAGTCAGATATCTTAAAGATGTGCAAACTTTTTAATATTAAAAATAAAGAAAAACTGGGAGCTAAGCACTTAAGAGCCACCAAAAACGAAGAAACCCCCATCTTTGTGTCAGAACAATTAACTGCTCGAGGCGCTCGTATACACTTCATTGCCCGTGACTTCGCAAGATCGGAAGGATATAAGTTCTGCTGGACTGCCTTTGGAAGTGTGTATCTCCGGAAGTATGAAAACTCACCTATCATTCTTGTTAGAAGCGAATCACAGGTACACAATCTAAAATTGTCAAAATGACTAGATCTTATTTCTTATATGTTAGTATTTCTCTTCTTTTATCACGTGTATCTGTTTTTAGTTAAAATAAGCATTAAAGTAAACCAAAATTTTCACACACGGCGCATACATCACACACTCACATACTCATATATAAATCTAATAATTACACACAATCACACTAAAAATACTCTTTTTAAGACTGCGGGGCATGTTGGTGTCAAGATGGGTGGTTCTTTTCTTGCCGAAAGGCTAAGGGTAGAGGCGTTCTTGGCACTATACTCTATGATAGTATTAATTAGAAAAATATTTAAAGTATATCTTCTGTTATAAATATTGTTTAATAATATTTTAGTTTTGTATATAAATAAATCCCACATAATATAGTCTTGAATCAACCTAAGCAATTTAAGCTAAAAAAATATGTGTGTAATAATCTTATAATACAGCCCGTCCGCCCCGGCTTCACACGGGTAGTTTCTGAATCTTGACAACAGCTCCGATTCAAATTTCATAATAATCGATTAAACTGTAGGAGGAAAGTGCGAACATACACTTTAATTTTATATATAAAGATATAAAAGTAAAGTAAAGTAATGGTATGTAAATTGTATATAAATATACAAAATGTAAAGTATGGAATTTGAAGGCTTAATTTTGCGAAGACTGTGGCGCCGCGGCCGTGAAACCTATGTTATAACGAATATCATCTGATATATTTTTTCAATATCTGTATTTGAAATATTATAGCTTCATTTTCTAATGTTTACACATATGGCCCTGTGGCGCAACGGATAACGCGTCTGACTACGGATCAGAAGATTCCAGGTTCGAATCCTGGCAGGGTCGTCAAAAACTTTTTAACTAGTTTTGCGTTAATTTTTCATTCGTTATAGAAAAAAAATGTTGAAAATAATTTAAAAAAATAAAATTACTTTTTAATTATGATACGTTTCAATTAAAATTCCAAGAATTTACAGTTGCCAATAAAAACAGGATAATAATTTATATTTTACAAAATAATATTATTTGAAGTGAATACAAATTACATATCGAGAAATAATGTAGCATTATCATATATTTTTATTACTTTTTTGTTTTTGCACATATATGCTACATGGGGGCTTGATATAATAAAATCATATCACACTCATCATATTTTTAAATAAGCACATAGACCTGCATCTTTCCTTTAATAAGAATCAAATATGTGTGTGCGGTGGACAAAGGTTTTGGGTTCGAATCCGCCATTCAACTACTGTTGTGAAGAACTCCTAACTCAACCAATTCAAGAGGAATACAAGATGAGTGATTAACGGGAACATTTGTAATGGACATAGCATTGCTAATTTTTTTAGGGTTCCGTAGTTAAACAACAAGGAACCCTTATACTGCCCTGGTACGGAAGAAGGCGGCTAAGTGCATTTTGCCGATTTGAGTTTTGAGCACCACTGCACTAAGCAAAATATTCTCTATCGGCCAATATTGGAATTATATTTTACGTTTAATAGTTCCAGAGACAGATTAAGCATTTTGGCGGTTAAGTAAAAAATTTTCTTTATTGTCATACGCTAGAAATCAGTTATAGTGCATCGTTACGCTACAAAACCGTTAAGTGATTTTAACGATTTTTTTCTAAGTTGAAGTATAATATTTGATTTTTATAAAACTAAGAAAAAATGCCGTTAAACTCATTTATGGCACATTTATTTATTACGCCTCTAATATGTAAAAAACTACCGTTATATTCATAACAAAATAATGTTAATATACGCTGCAGCTAAGAAGGTTTCAATTAAATTTTGAGGTAGGCATGCGCTACTGCTACTGTTGTTCGGGCGCCATAATTAATTTTGTTATTTAGTTTAATGCCAAGCAAAAAGGTCTTCCTTGTGCATAAGCGTGGATGACCAATTTCATCAACTTATATTTTTCCTAATTTGATATTCAATAGTTTCCGAACGTGAGGCAGCTGACCTTCCCTCTCTTACATTTCTTGCGTATTTATAGTCTCCTTAGCAGTCGAATGACATGCTAGGATGGACGTACAAAAATTGAATATTATATCTGTGGTATGGTGCCACCTGTTCTGTTGAAAAACTTTACTTTAACTTATTCTTTTACTAAAGTCAAACCATCGCGCGACTCAATATATATGTGGCTCCATCTAGTTACTAGAAAACAAACAATAAGCCACAAAGTCAAAAACAGTTGATTTACGAATTTAATAAGTATCAACGCTTGATTACAGCCCATGTTGACACTGAAAACAATAGATTTATCAAAACTGAATTGAGGACTTATTGTTTTGGATATAAAAATTATCTAATTTGAAATAAATACTTTGACTTATCAATTTTATAGTCTTAAATAACGAAG
This sequence comes from Parnassius orleans, assembly GCA_029286625.1. Classification (NCBI taxonomy): domain Eukaryota; kingdom Metazoa; phylum Arthropoda; class Insecta; order Lepidoptera; family Papilionidae; genus Parnassius; species Parnassius orleans. The sequence continues at coordinate 21,266 of JAGSMP010000029.1, forward strand.
TTGCATATTTCTACGAAGTGAGGAAATAGACTGTTTGTGTTTGCGCAGACAATCGTACAATATAAAAACCTGTCCAACGTGGAGCTAGTGTCCGGGTCTCTCGGTAGAGAGTAATTGTGTTCTGTACTCCGGGTAATACCGGCGTCCGTGATCGAAATTCGTTTTGGAGGACATTACTAAAAAGAAAGTCCCAAAATGTATTCGCGTTAAATATCATATTACAGTTAAAGTTGAAATCGTTACATCATCTAAGGGAAATTAGGCTATGAATTTCCCTTTTCTTGTTATTATTTTTTCACCTTCTAACACCATCTCATTGGCAAGTTTTATAATGCATATTTGATTTTTTAACAATTCTATAAAAAGAACAAAGGCTCCTTTAGCTAAATTAAAAGCAATCTAAATTATTAAAATAAATATAAATGTAACCGTTTGATTTGACATTTGCACTTATTTGATTTCACAATGTCGTTGATAGACAATTATTACGAAAAGTAGAAAGTAGAGATAACTGCCATTAAAATTAGCTCCCGTTTCATACAATAATTTTTACTATGGATGTTGCACCAGCCTGACCCTCCATATTTCTATTTCTTTCTCTAAATGGCGCCACAGAATTTTTAAAAATTTATAAAATTACGAGAATATATTCGACATTTAATATAACATTACTTAGTCCACTCCAGAAAGAGAAAAATTGGTAAAATTAAAATTAAAATAAAATTAAAAATAAAAAATAAAATAAAAATAACGTAAAATAAAAATAACGTAAAATTTTTTCAGCTTTTTTAAAGTAGTAAAATTAAGTTGATTTAAACAAAATGTGAGATAGATTGACTAAAGGGTTTTTTTGAAATAAATTACTCATGTTATCGTATAAGTGCAAAATGGATGTGGTAGAGGTAATTTAAGAGCAAAAACTTTCTTGATCTTAACGTGTTATATTTGAAAAAAAAGGAAAATTTGTACTTTTCAAAAATATATGAAATCCGTACAAAAACAGTTTCACTGTAAAAAATCGCCGGACGGATGTGTCCTTTCGACCAGCCGCAAGTGCTTGGCTTGGACAACATTGTCCAAAGCTTCACACAAATCAATTCAAAGGAAACCTTACCAATCACCACAAAATAAAATGTCCAATAGCCATCATTCTCAATCGTTCGGTACACAACAAATGTACACTACACTTTATTTTACTTCCAAGAGCACTCATCTCCATGTTCATTCACTCATCCTCGCTACGTCTCAACGACCACCAACCCAGACCTCCAACAACACCACACGCGCACCGCACTTACTCCTTGAGCTATGGCCACGGCATGGCCTTTGACAACAAAATTAAAATGTAGTAAAAAACTATTCAATTTAACAGGGTCATTAATCACCCATTAGACCCAGGTCAGTCAATTGAAATAAACTTGGCTTTCAAGCATTTCTTTCAAACAAACAAAAAGGTAAATACAAGACAAATTCACTCGCTAGGCAAGTCCCTAGTTTGTCTTAAGGATAATTCGCCACTGATTAGAACACAAAAAGGATTTATTGCTTAATTTATATTATTGCTATATTAAAAGACAGGGGAATGAAAGTGAACGCAAATAAGACGAAAGTGATGGTTTTTGAAACAGAAGAAAATAAAACCATATGTGAAATAAGTATACAAGGGGAGTTGGTTGAGCAAGTGGATGAGTTTTTATATATGGGATATGTATTTAGCAGGGATGGCAGATATTATAAAGATATACAACGACGAGTGAACGCACGGAATATAGTAAATGGGGCTCTACATTCTATTATGCGAAGTCAGAATGTTTCAAAAATGCACGTATGGCAATCTACAATGCTGTGTTAGTCCCTATCTTAATGTATGGTAGTGAAAGTTGGTCGTGGGAAGTGTGGAAAGAGAGGTGTGTCAGAAACGTTCCAAATGGAACTCCGTAGTCTCTGCCGTGGAAGGATTCGGATAAGGATGATTCGCGAGGCTTATGAAATCAAAAAACATCCTAATTTCAATAGAGAAGATGGCTGGGTGCTACCATCTGCTTGGGATCTTATAATTAATAAAATTAAATCCCAACCCAAGCATACAACTGCAAGACTTCAAGATACTGTAAGTTCATACTGCGTAGATTGAAACAAAAATTAATAATTTTAATCAGAAGGTAGCCGTGGTTAACTATGACATTGGGACGTCAAACACCTCAGTCCCCCCCGTGACCATGGGTGCTAGCTGTAAAGTGCTCGAAACGTCAGGAATATAAAATAAGTTAATATACAAGATAAAATCCGTAAAACTAGTTTTATATAAATGTGCTAATGTTCGCGTAAATATATGAAATCATTATAACGGTTACTTGCATAGGATCCCTGCAAGGTAGACATTTAAATAGCGTTTTAGTGTTATATTTTTTTATCAATTATTATGGTTTCACGTTTCCGTCTTGACACAACCCTCGTACGTTTGTTTAATTTTCATAAAATGTTTTTGTTTATTGCGCAATAATTAAATTTAAGTAGATTTACAGAAGTTTCTATATTTAGTTCACGATTTACTAATTGGTAACAAACACCTGTTTATAGATAGAGGTAATATAATAATATAATATAATATTATATTACCTTTAACTTCAGCATGGAGAATTATAATATAATTATAATTCTCCATGCTGAAGTTGGTATAAAGTATAGTCATAGGCTAAGCCAATATTGGGTCACAATTTTTAATTATATAAAATATTGAAGCAATAAATCGATTGTTTAAACACACTTTATAAGACATTTACACAAATAATGAAAAATGTCAAAAATTTGCTCTACAGCGTACTCTACTATAAATAAAAGCTTAAGTACATTGCTATACATTAATAATCACAATTTAAATCACTGATCATAAAATAAAAAGTGGTTACCTAAAGTTTTTCAGACTGTTAATTAGAAGTCTATGTACTTTAAATATAAGTGCTCCAGCACAAATAAGCGAAATAAAAACTAACACTTTTTGCACAAATCTTTTGTTAGAACAGAACACACTCACAGATAACTATAGCACAACAATATAAACTCATTTTAATATCTTGGAATGTCGATTTTATCTAATACATTTCAGAATAATTGTGTCGCCAAAAAAGTTTTACCTTAAGTGCTTATAATTTTTAATGACTACTATAAATTTGTATTTTAAACGTAGAAGAACGGAACTATTCCGTTGCATCAATAAACATAAACTGACACAATTTTACAGAAAATCTGTGTAAATGTACATATAATAAATCATTTTTAGATAAGCGTTAAGTTAAGTGAATGACATGAAATACTCAAAAAGTGCGTTGAAAGGTTCTCGTTCTCGACTTGTGGTATACAAGTACCAGTGTGGTACGACAAAACAAATTTTCAGTTCTAATTTCTACAGGCAGGTGTCAACTAAAATTATTACACTTAATCATATTTATGACATTGTCATATAAATTGTTTATATTTCAGTAAAATTAAGGTAAAAGTTAGATCTACTTTTACATGGTCTTCCGTTAAATTTAAAAATAAAAATAAACATAGGTCCCACCGAGATTCGAACTCGGATTGCTGGATTCAAAGTCCAAAGTGCTAACCATTACACCATAGGACCTTAGGCAGTTACAGTAAAATTTAGCTAATATTTCAAAAGGTATTACCAGTATTACACACAATATACTCAAATACTGAAACGCTACTCAATTTTAAGATATCGTTAAGTCACTTTGTATCTTAAAATTGAGCAGCGTTTGAGTATAGTTAAAATTAAAGTGTTATTTTTTTGTTTATCTGCATTTGTAATCTTTGCCTGTCTATTTCTTTTTTGTGTTGAAAATATCTTTATGCCGGTTATTTTTTATTATACATATTAGGACTTGATTAATATATATTTAAACCTGACTGTTCCGGGTTTTGCACTCTGGGCTCTGAATAGAGCTATCCAAGTTTAAATCTTGTGCTTTTTCCTAATGATACCTATTCCTATTGCCCAAAAGCAATTTTTCATATAAAAATCAATTAAATAATTGTTAGGTAATAATAACGAGACAGCTACGTACTAGGTATAACTTTTTGTCATGGTCAAATATAAAACTAGGTATTTTACTTTTGTAGTGGTTCATTGTAATCCAAAACCTTTAAACGAGCAATTCATGTATATATATATATATTACTATATATTAGTGAAATTTACATTTTGATGTCACAAGTTCCTGTTGCGGAAGTTCTCTTGTTACAAAAAAACGATAGAATTGTTCTTACAGTAGCTGCTTTCGTTAGAGGGCGTGAATGTCGTTTGGGAATCGGTTTAATTTTTACATGGCTACGGAGAAATATCGACGGATTTGAGATTGACAGACAGTCGTGCGGGGAGCCCCGTGAAGTGTTGAGCGTTAATTACGACCTACAGCGACGTAAATGTAAATTCACACACACTTCTTCTGCTGGTACGAGGCTGCCACTCAAGAACCTTTCTTCTAGACGACATTATTTGTATGACTCTTGTCAGATCAGAGAGATTAATACCTCATTACCTACGGGCATCTGGACAAGGTGGTTGAAAATATTATTATGCACTAATGAATTTTAATAAGCGCTCTCATTTTGATTTATTAAACTGTCTTTACGATATTACCGTTACAGATACAGTCTATTAAAGTCCACAGTTGAAAACAGGCGTCCCCCATAGTTTAGCTCATTGGGGCGATATTTGCTATAGTTCCCACGCTTGGTAAGAGATTTGGCAACCGCAGTTTTTTTAATTTTAGTCGTTATTAGGAAGACGCTGCTGCTTTGCGATGTAATTTATTAAATTTTACGCCGTATCCAATTGTTAATGAATTAGTTTCTTGTCATCACACACGTTAATAGACGCATAATTGATTAGATACAATATTGCAAGCACATTGATGGAACAATTGGCCTCAGTGTTTTATTAGTATCTAAATAAGTGACGAACGTGTAGCGACGCGGGATATTCGGCGTGCATGACAAACCAATGTATTTGTTATATTAACGAATCCAAACGGCGGCCGCTCAAAATGTATACTGTTCTCTACTGATTGCCTTAGGTAAAAGCTTCATCATCATCATTACAGCCCTTCACAAGTCCACTGCTGAATATAGACCTATCACAAGAAACGTCACAAAACACGGTCTTAAGCCACTTGCGTCCATCGACTTCCTGCATCTCTAAGTAGTGCACTCTCTAGTGGGGCCCCTCTACATTACGTTTACCGGTACAAGGCTGCTAATTGAGAATCTTTGCTCGCATTACTTGGCGGCTCTTCGAGCAATATGACCATCCCATTGCAACTTCAGCTTACATATTCGTTGGGCTATGTCGGTTACTCCGATACAACTGCGGATATCTTCAAAAGGTACTTCTATCACGCAGAAAAACTCCGAGCTCCCTCCATAACTAGCTGGGTGACCTTCAGTTTCTTATAGTTCAGTATATGGCCGGCAGTGACAGACCACTACTACCTGCACTTGCCCTACTTTTGTTTTCTCTTCTTTGTTATACTCATGTTTTGATTTATACGAGGTAAACCCAGCTGCAGCTATATTATGGTTGTAGCTCGAAAGGGTTGGCTCAACCGCGGTAGAACCGCGCTCTCACAGAATGCCAGCGTAAAATAGTGAGTGTAGAGAACCGGAAACGCTTTTTACTGGAAACGAGGCATTCAAGATTAGACCTCAGGGGTGACAACGCATCTGCATTTTGATTCCTAATTGATGATAAATGTAGTTGTCTATAGGACATAACATCCACTTACTATCATGTGGACTATATGCTCGTTTTTCACCTTTATTCCATTAAAAAAACGTGTTGAGATGTGTCGTAATCTCTCGAACTTTCGTCCGTCCGGCCCTCCCAGAAATTCCTATTACGTGTTAGAGCCATGCTGCAGCTATATTATAATTGTAGCACGAATTGGTTGATTCGACCAAGGAGGGGACCATGCTCAAAATATCAGCGTAAAATAGCAACATAATATTGCTGCATTTCGTGTACAGAACCGAAGACGCATTTAACTGGTAATGAGGCATTTCATTTTAGTCCTTAAGGGTCATAACACAGCTTCAATTGGATTTTTAATCGAAGATGCTGTCTATGTGCTACGACATCCACTTACCATCAGGTGGACTGAGAGCTCGTTTGTCATTATTACTTCTATAAAACAGTTTAAAAGAGTAATTAACACTCATAGTACTAAACGCAACAGTTACATGTACTCTGACTTTTAACAAGTTATAAATTTTACATGCCACAGTGAGCATGACTGATAAAGCAGCCTGTTACCCGAGGTAAGCTACACTACATCTATTCATACATCTATGCGTGCGAAAATTTATGTTGAGAAAAATTCGAATACCTAAAAACTTATCTTAATTCCGCTGTGTTTCGTAGGGTGAACGTAGAGAACCGGAGACCCTTTTAACTGGAAACGAGGCATTCAGTCGTAGTCCTCAGGGGTGACAACGAATCTGCACCTTGATTCTTAATCGACGATAAATTTACATGTCTATGGGCCACAGCATCTACTTACCATCAGGTGGATTGTGTGCTCGTGTATCACCCTTACTTTATTAAAAACGAAAAAAAGTCCGTCGCTTCGAACGACAGCCAAGGGATAAAATGGGTTAGTGGATGTTATTACGCTGCCACTTCGCAGCAAAAAATAATAATAACGTGAAATATTTAATTGTATTTAAAAAAATTAAGCTTAATAAAAATATTATTTATACTGAACCGACATCACAAACGTAAAAATTAAATAATTGCCACATTACTAGCTTCAGGAATTAAAGCCCCGACTTCAGAATTTTTTTTGTGTGAAAATTGTTTTATTATTTTTCTTGTTTGAAGTTTCTTTTTTTATTAAAAGTTTACTTAATTTGCCTTTTAAGTGGACTAACACTAGTTATAACAATAACTGGAAAGTCGTCTGTAGGAAATTGTTATTGTAATAATTCCTCTTTCCTTCCTAACCTCTCTCGGATTGCACATCTGCACTGTCTCCGTAAATTTTCTTATTTTTAATAATTTAAAAATAATTTTAAACTATTTAAATCGAACGTTATACTAAGAGTGCATGAGTGAAGCATACGTTACGCTTGCTGCTACGACAGTAATTGTACCGCAGTCTTAGCACATGAGTAAAGAAACCGTACCGGTAGTTATCTCCGTCCACCGACTTGACGTAGCACAATACCGGCACACGTGCCGTAGCACGCTACGAACCGTGCTACGAGTCATCACCCACTGCAACGACGTCGCCTACTACGGTAAGAAATCTCCACGCTTTGATATCGTCCTGGTACATTTGAGGGACTGCGTCGGATTAACAGTGAGTAGTTTGTTTATAAACATTGCGTATCGGGCGCTGCGTTTTATCTTCTTCAATATCATATATCCCTCGTAGCGAACGGACAGGCAATGATGCATGCTTCGTTGTCGGACTCTAATATTGCCGAACAGGCTAGTGGAGTGCAAACGCCACTTAATTATGTTTACCAACGACAAAAACGAAGCCGAGAACACGAATTTGAGGATGAATTTAACACTATTCGCTGCACAACAAGCTGAGCTGAAAAAAATTGTAACGTCTCAAACTGAAATCAAACAAACTAATAATAGCATACAAGATTGTCTTGTTTTTGTCACGGCCCAAAATGAAGACCTGAAAAAGAAACTGGAACAGCTTGAAATTCAGTCAAGAAAAGATAAGGACTACATTACAATCCTCGAGGATAAAATCGTGGACCTGCAGCGTGTAAATCGCAAAGATATTTACAGAAGGCGTGGCAAAAAAATTCCCAATAAAAGCTCACCAATCGTGGTCGAACTCTCGTCAATATTACTCAAGTCAGATATCTTAAAGATGTGCAAACTTTTTAATATTAAAATTAAAGAAAAACTGCACTTAGGAGCCACCAAAAACGAAGAAACCCCCTTCTTTGTGTCAGAACAATTACCTGCTCGAGGCGCTCGTATACAATTCATTGCCCATGACTTCGCAAGATCGGAAGGATATAAGTTTTGCTGGACTGCCTTTGGACGTGTGTATCTCCGGAAGGATGAAAACTCACCTCTCATTCTTGTTAGAAGCGAATCACAGGTACACAATCTAAAATTGTCAAAATGACTAGATCTTATTTCATATATGTTAGTATTTCTTTTCTTTTATCACGTGTATCTGTTTTTAGTTAAAATAAGCATTAAAGTAAACCAAAATTCTCACACACGACGCACACATCACACACTCACATACTCATATATAAATCAAATAATTACACACAATCTCCCTAAAACTAAGCCCATAAATTCACCTTCCAATCGACTTTTCAACATTAAAACCTGCAATTATTTACAGTTTACAGACAAACTTAAACTTATAGCACCATCATCACATTCAAAAGCGACAGATAAAGTAACACAGTTTCCTTCTTGTCATGAAATATAAATAACGTTCTTACAAATATGAATGAAATAGACAACACAGTTATAGCCTCTGCCTTTGCATGTCGGACTGATGAACTATCTCCACTGATGCCAGTCTACGTGTCTGACTTTGTTATAGTGTCGCAGAACATCCGGAGCATTTACGCTAATTTAGCTGACTCTCAGTTAAGCCTGTGCGACTTTAAAACAAAAGTAGATTTAATTATTCTTACTGAATGTAGACTCCATATTGATAAACATATTCCGCAAATTAATTCATTTATTTCATTTAATACAACTAAACACTTAAATCAAGCTGATGGAGTGATTGCTTTCATTAGAGATACAATCGCGGCTTCAATAACAGAAATAAAACTTACCCATGCGTCATGCTTACAAATTACCACATCTGACCTAACTATTATTGGCATTTATCGTTCCCCATCAATTACAAACGCTGACGATTTTGTAAACTCTTTGAATTCATACTTAAATACTATTAATAAGCGCAGTAATGTAATTATTACAGGTGAAATAAACATAAACATAACTGATTTAATACTCAAAACAAATGAAACAACACAAGAACGCACAAGTAGAACAAACTATCTTAATATGCTTGCCATGCACGGAATGCTACCAGGACATCTCCTACCAACAAGAGGAGAAAATTGTCTTGATAATTTTATAATAAAATTTAGTAAAGGTTAAAAAACAGCGTCTATTGCAGTTATTGACTCCAGTATCACAGACCATTTTACAATCTTGGTTAAAATATCAAATCCAAAAATAAATATTAAAAACAAAACTTAAATAACCACAAACTTCGAGGAAGCACTTAAAACTCTAAAAACCACAGATTTATCTAACTTATTAACAGTAAATGATCCGAATTTCATAGTAGAGCAGCTCACATTAACTATACAGAAGTGTCTTCAATCAAACATGAAACAAACTTCGATTCCTAGAAAAATAGAATAATTACACCTTGGATTACCCTGGGAGTTCTCCGCTGCATTAAACATAGGAACGATATGCAACGTAAGGTGAAATTAAATCCAGAAAACGAGATTCTCAAAATCACATACAAACGTTACCGTAATTTTTGTAATTGTTTGATCAAAAAACTAAAACGTAACTATGACAAAAAGCAACTAGAACTAGCTATTAGAAACCCAAAAAACTATGGCAGACGATCGATAGTCTTACTCAACGCAAACCAGCCAAAGTTCAAAGCCTGGATCTTCTGAAACTAACTTTATAGAGTACACGTGGAATTGCCAACATGCATTGAAGTAAGACTAATTGCTTTATAACCCTGTAAGAAATGAGAGGCCAGGCGCAACAGATATTTACAAGTGTTCTTAGGTTTATCAATAATGTGTATAAAATTGATGTGTGAATAGACAATATGCCTTAAAAATACTTATTTTTACATATTTTGTGCAAAATGCAAACCTTCGAGTCATTATGTTGTATTTTATTGCCAATGTCTTACGTTACCGTTCAATATCAAGATCATCAGAGAGGTCATCAGTGACCCAGTGACCCAGATATTTAAATTTTGTGACCCTATTTAACGTCGTTCGCCGTTGTATTATTTATTTTTATTAATTTTATTTTTGCGGTGTATTTTTTTATTTATTCTCTGAAAAGAACCCTCATGGATCGGACAGGGATTTTTTACATAATTTGTAACGATTTTATATATTAATTTACATAAAAACATTAATTATATTATAATCATCCAACGTTATGCATAATTATTCTCTGTTATGTCATGCGCTCACGATTGACTTTAATAATGAAATGTACCTACTCGTAGAACGTCATTAATAATTTAAACGATTCTGAAAACGTGGTTATTGATAGTCTTGGATTCAAATAAGAGTCTCTTTCATAAAAGAAGTCCGTTTGCCGCGGTTCCGAGTCTTTGCGATCTTTGACATTGTGGTTGCGAAATTTCTTAAACCTTACATTTTAGTTTGCATATTTCCACCGTTACCGTTACACCTTAATAAAGTCTACTGCTGAACATAGACCTCCCCCATAGATTGCCTCATAAAGGGGATATTAGCCATAGTTGCAACGTTTGGCAAGCGGGTTTGCAACCGCAGTTTTTTTTTTTTTTTAGTCGTTATTACGAAGACGCTGCTGCCCATCTCCTGATTTGTTTCCCTTTTTCGCCTAGTGGCTGTGTAAGTAATATTCTTACACAGCCACTGCACGGCCCATATTGCATATTTCTACAGGACTTATTAATTGAAATTCCAGAAGTATGTCGTTCTTTGCTACGATCCGTTTTATTACAATATACGAGGTGAATTTGAAGACAGTTTTATTATGTCTAGTCTAACTTTAAGTCTACTTACAATGATACGACTAGCTGGTAGACAACTAGAGAATACCATATACCTACCTAGCATTAATCTCACCTTTTATACATCAATAAAGAATTACGTGACAGTGTCCTGGCGGTGAAAGAATTTCCACTACACCATGTTATCCCGTGGTTGTTGTGAGAGTCGACAAAGTTTTTCGTACAAAGGCTCGTAAAGATAAACGAAACGTAATTTTAATATCGAGATAGCAAGCATCAGTGTAGTCCCTTGAGCAGATTCGTATTTAGCTATGCCCCTCAAGCCCATTTCCTTTTTTCAAACTTGCTATATCACGTAAAAATACTTTTTTTTAAACTGCGGGGCATGTTGGTATCAAGATGGGTGGTTCTTTTCTTGCCGAAAGGCTAAGGGTAGAGGCGTTCTTGGCACTATACTCAATGATAGTAATAATTAGAAAAATATTTAAAGTATACTTACTGTTATAAATATTGTTAAAAAATATTTTAGTTTTGTATATAAATAAATCCCACATAATATAGTCTTGAATCAACCTAAGCAATTTAAGCTAAAAAAATATGTATGTAATAATCTTATAATACAGCCCGTCCGCAACGGCTTCACACGGGTGGTTTCTGAATCTTGACAACAGCTCCGATCCAAATTTCATTATAATAGATTAAACTGTAGGAGGAGAAGAATTACAAACACATGCACACCTTAATTTTATATATAAAGATATAATATACGGAACAAATTGTTTATCTTATTACAAAAAATGTTTATAATTAATCTTAAACAGGAAGTTCCGTATTAAATATGCGAGCTAAAATGTAAAGTATGGAATTTGAAGGCTTAATTTTGTGAAGACTGTGGCGCCACTGCCAAGAAACCTATGTCATAACGAATATCATCTGATATATTTTTCTCAATATCTGTATTTGAAATATTATAGCTTCATTTTCTAACGACTCATATGGCCCTGTGGCGCAACGGATAACGCGTCTGGCTACGGATCAGAAGATTCCAGGTTCAAATCCTGCCAGGGTCGACAAAATTTTTTTTAACTAGTTTTGCGTTAATTTTTCATTCGTTATAGAAAAAAAAATTTTGAAAATAATTTAAAAAATTAACAAAGTAAAGATACGTTTCAATTAAAATTCCAAGAATTTACAGTTGCCAATAAAAACAGGATAATAATTTATATTCCACAAAATAAATTATTTGAAATGAATACAAATTACCTATCGAGAAATAATATAGCATTATCATATATATTTTTTTACTTTTTTTGTTTTTGCACATATATGACAATATCCACCATGTAGGAATTGATATAATAAAGTCATATCACACTCATCACATTTTTAAATAAGCACATAGACCTGCATCTTTCCTTTAATAAGAATCAAATAAGTGCATTTTGCCGATTTTGAGTTTTCAGCACCACTAAACTAAGCAAAATATTCTCTATCGGCCACTATTCGAATTATATTTTTACGCCTGATAGTTCCAGAGACAGATCAAGCCATAGAAATATAAAAAAGTGGAGAAGTGGCCAGGGGGCGTGTCTGTGTCCGCGCGCTATGATCAAAATGCTCATGTTCTATGCAAATGGCCGTCCCTTCGAAGTAGTACGCTTTCGACCGTCATCGTGAAACATTACCAGAATGCCGTGTTGTTCAGTGGTTTCTTGTAAAATCCGAAGCCAAAACAAAAACTTTGTAAATCCTGGAATCACTTACCATATGTATTTTACTATATTTATCTTTAAAATTATGAAAAACAACAAATCGTAAAATATTTCTTACTACGTTATTTTTGTTTTCAAATATCATAGTGACTGTACTGTTTTACAGTAAATACATTGCTCCTTAATCACTACCTAAGTATGTCTCTAAGTGGCTGAACAAGCAATGTAAATATCACAATCGATACTTTATTTATGCGGATGCATCGCGTATTACGGCCGTTGTATCTTGCGACGAGTTAGTGATGTGCTCCACTACTACGTGTTCACTTCATGAATGCTGTTACCTCCCGCCGCGCTCCCTCATACCGCGCCTCAAGCGTCGCCCTTATAGTACCGATAGCAACGCTGAAATATATCTACGTCAGTTGTTTGTGCTCCCGTGCGATCTCTAGTTTGTTACTGTTTTTGTTGTTGTTTTTGTTACTGTTGATTTTTTGTTTCTGTTGACTTTTTACGTTCGTCCATTTGTGATAAACACAGAATGGGGTGATAGCAGTGATGCAGAAACGAACGATTGCGAGAAAATAACTGGTATCGAAGTTATGGATGCGTAAATATCTCCCTACCAGTTTTTGTTCGCGCCTTTGTAAATAATTCATTTAAAATTATACATTTTAAATGAAATATTAATTATTAAAACTATAATAAAAATATTTTATTATATCGGACACGTTTCTATTCAGTGTTATTATTTTACTTTACTAACTAAATAAATTATTCAATAATATGCATTTTATCAACTTGCTTGCCTTTCATTTCTCTACAGGGCAACAAACTAAAAATCGAACTTCTTACAATTAAACACTTACAGTAATGGTTTTGTAAACGGTACCGTCAACTGTGACGTCATAACCGTCGACGACGGCAAACTCGAAATGAACGCGTAGTACATAGGCTATATATAGCTAAAGGAGTAAGTAGTATGGTGCGTGGTAAATGCACGCTCTATTTGTAGGAATAAGGTTTATAACTGATTGTGTAGTATTTTCTGATTTATAAAATGCGAGTGTGTGCGCTATTCTGTATCTACTTGCTTTTATTTATCTGCATTTGTAGTAGTTGGCGTGTGGTAGGGGCCAACTGGAGACACCAGGTTCCGATACATTTTCAACTACCGGGCATATCTCCTTCTTTTTTTATATCTATGGATTAAGCATTTTGGCGGTTAAGTACAAAATTTTCTTTGCTGTCATACGCTAGAAATCAGTTACAATGCATCGTTACGCTACAAAACCGTTAAATGATTTTAACGATTTTTTTCTAAGTTGAAGTATAATATCTGATTTTGTAAAACTAAGAAAAAATACCGTTAAACACATTTCCTAAGCTAAGAGGCTGTTAAGCGTAGGTAATTGATTTATTCCTTAGCAGCAGTTTTGCTAGGCTATACAGTTTTAAAGGCAGTTTTGCTAGGATAAACACTAGTATTAGAAGCTAAAACACGGCTAAAAATATTTAACTGTTTTCAAGCGTAGAATTAAAAAAATATATTAAAATCACATACTTCCCAAAAAAGCAGTCACGGCTTTTTAATGTATGAATGAAATAGAATTATATTTGAAAGAATATTTAACAGCGCAAACTGAATATGCTGCGCTTAGAAGCGTTTAAGAGTAAGTTTAGCAATCGATGTATGCGTGAAGAGTCCGATCAGCAAATACGATCAGAGCTCTTGTCAGAGTGCGTCAGAGGTATATTCCTTGGTTTGGACTTTGATTTTGAAAACTATTTTACTGTCCGAAAAAATGTATCTTTTCCAATTAAAAGCAACATAAAACTCAATTTTCCTCCAACGTTTTGCCGCTTGCAGATCAAATCTAAATTGCGAGGAAGAAATTTTATATAATTTAAAGTGAATAAAATAGTTATATTTATTTTTACAATGACATTTTCCACTGATTTTAAACTTAAGTTCATACTTTTCTAAACTAGCACCTCCATTGAGATTGCCACATACCACATAAAGATTAGTACTTGACACAAACAATTATAAAACTTAGCTACTTTTTAATCTTACTCAATAAACTTACTCAATAATGGCACATTTATTTATTACGTCTCTAATATGTAAAAAAATATCGTTATATTCATAACAAAATAATGTTAATATACGCTTCGGCCAAGGAGTTTTCAATTCAATTTTGAGATAGGCATGCGCTACTGCTACTGTTGTTCGGGCGCCATAATTAACTTTGTTATTTACTTTAATACCAAGCAAAAAGGTCTTCCTTGTGCATAAGCGTGGATGACCTGTTATACAACAATTTCATGAACTAATATTTTTCCTAATTTGATATTGAATAGTTTCCGAACGTGAGGCAGCTGACCTCCTCTCTCTTACATTACTTGCGTATTAATAGTCTTCGTAGCAGTCAAATGACATGCTAGGATGGACCTACAAAATTGTATATTATATCTGTGGTATGTATTCCTGCCACCTGTACTGTAGAAAAACTTTACTTTTACTTATTCTTTTACTAAAGTCAAACCATAGCGCGACTCAAAATATTTCATAAACAGTTGATTTACGATTACTTGAAAAGGTATAACTAAAATATAATTTGATCAATTTATTTCACTGATAGTGATCCTTTTTAATTATTGGTTGAGGTATTATCTAAACAATTTAGTTTATTAATATCCAGCTCCGTTCCGGATTCCTATCTTTAATAAGATAATTGTAAGTTTAAAGAATTTTAAAGTAGTTTAATAACAATAAATATTAGATCAATATAATGTACAAATTAATAAGAAATCCATTTTTATATTCACTAAATACTAAATTCCAGTTTTCCTTAAGATATTGCAATGGGGACTAATTTGATTAAATTTTTTTTATCTTAATTTATGTAATTAATTATTTGATGTAAAAGCTCATATTTTTAACCTAAAATCATACATTTCTTTGTTTACATTCTCTAACCGACGACGAGAGTTAGAAAATAGACTGTGTTTGTGTTTGCGCAGACAATCGTACAATATAAAAACCTGTCCAACGTAGATGGCTAGTGTCCGGGTCTCTCGGTAGAGAGTAATTGTGTTCTGTGCTCCGGGTAATACTGGCGTACATGATCGAAATTCGTTTTGGAGGACATTACTAAAAATAAAGTCCCAAAATTTATTCGCGTTAAATATCATATTACAGTTAAAGTTGAAATCGTTACATCATCTAAGGGAAATTAGGCTATTAATTTCCCTTTTCTTGTTATTAGTTTTTCACCTTCTAACACCATCTAATTGGCAAGTTTTATGATGCATATTTGATTTTTTAACAATTCTATAAAAAGAACAACGGCTCCTTTAGCTAAATTAAAAGCAATCTAAATAATTAAATAAAATATAAATGTAACCCTTTAATTTGACATTTACACTGATTTGATTTGACAATGTCGTTGATAGACAATTATTACGAAAAGTAGAAAGTAGAGATAACTGCCATTAAAATTAGCTCCCGTTTTATACAATAATTTTTACTATGGATGTTGCACCAGCCTGACCCTCAATATCTCTATTTCTTTCTCTAAATGGCGCCACAGAAACTTTAAATCGCGTTGTGTTTCGCCCTTTATAAAATTACGAGAATATATTCGACATTTAATATAACATTACTTAGTCCACTCCAGAAAGAGAAAAATTGGTAGTAAATTTTTTATGGAAACACAATTTTATCTTATATTTTATGCCGCACTTGTGGTTAAAATTATCAAATGAAATAAATAATTTGTTGTGAAATATTTTTGTTTTATACATATTTCATTTCATTTGAAGGTTTCTACCGCGTGTGAACTGCACACATGTTTTTTTTAATTTTACACATTCAATAATGCCTTGGTAATAAAGTCAAGAAGTTAGCGAGCATGGCAAAAAAAGAGGCAGCAGAAGACCGTAAACCATTTAAACATAATCAGTGGGCACATTGGTCACGACTGGCGTCTCGTTCTTTAATAATCGATTCACTTTTGTTTTGACCATACTCTATGTATCTCTTAAGTAATGATACCTCTACATTGTGCCTGGCCCGACACGCACTTGGCCAGTTTTTTTAATTGAAGTCTATTTATGAGAACTAAGTTATATAGTATTTGTGCCTCATTACCAGTAAGAATGGTCTCCGATGTCTCAACACTTACCATATGAAACACAGCATTATACACTCATATTCTGTGCGATCATGGTCCTTCCCTGATCAAGCCGAACCATTCGTGATGCAACCATAACCATGCTACAGCTACTATATGTATGTTTCATAGTCAAGTCAAAACATAAATAAAAGATGATTAAATTCTCCTTAATTTTTAGAAATACTGGAATTAATTAATTTCCTCAATAAAATAATTTCTTGGTCTCTTAAATCACTGGACGGTGAAACAAATACAATGTTTCTAGTTTCTACTAACCTTACTTAAAATACGTGGTTGGTATAACAGCTAATTGTTATCTTATACTTTGTATTAAAGCCGGATCTTCCGTAAAAGGCAGCTCTCAAAAAGGATATAATAATCAAATGAAATACTTGATGTGTAAACGTCTATCTTTTGACGCAGTTGCAAATATACCTTCCTGTTAAGTTTATTGTGTGGCGTAGTTTATTCATTGTCTGGGATACGAATAATAGTCGAAGTAAAAGCTTTTATCGTACTATATTGGTTGTTGCAAACTGACTGAAATAATCAATAACAACTACTTATTGTTTAAAATAGATACTCGCACGATGTCACGTCGCGTCGCTGCGATGATGGTATTGCTCCATTGTCGGTAACACTGTATCCAAGTCTATTTCAGACCTAGTTGCACCTATGAGTTAAGGTACAAATTACACTTCGATGGAGTATAACAGATGATGCTTATCCAGGAGACCGCATCTAGAACGCTAGTTCAAACTGTTATGGTTACGTTTTTAAATCGACTTCAAAAAAAGGAGGAGGTCTCAATTCGACTGTTTTTTTTTATGTGTGTTACCTCAGAACTTTTTTCTAGGTGAACGGATTTTGATGATTCTTTTTATATTTGAATGCTGGTGCTTTTCACGTGGTCCCATACAAAATTGATCAAGATCTGACTTGCAGTTTTTAAGTTATCTTTAATAATGCGTATTTAATTGACTTCGACTAAATTGATGATGTTCTCGTTTTAGTTTTATTCTTAAAATAGAAGAGATGGGGTCATTACTCATTAGCAAATAGTAATGAACTAGAAGTAGTAGTAGTAGGAATGCAATGTCTAAGTACATTTGACTTAGAGTTACACAATAACTACACAATGACTTCCAGTTACACGAGCCACCTCTGATTTCTGATAGGATTTTAAAGCAGAGACAAATCCGGTGATTTTTGTCTTGAAATATGCATTCATTCATAACAACCTATAAAAATCCTATTGCTGAACATGAGCCTCTCCATAGATTGCCTCATAAGAAGAAATGCAATATTTGGCACGCTTGTCAGGCTGGTTGGTAACCGCAGTTTTTTATTAAGTTTTTATCGAGAAGACATTGCTGCCTATCTCCTGTTTCATTAGCCTCTGTCGCCTCTTGCGACACCCTGGGTTCAACTTTACTTTATGTTAAATGAAAGAGATTATTATTTTAAAATACATTTTAACAAGGATAAATTTAGATGTCTATGGGCCACAGGCCACAGCAAACACTCACCATCAGGTACACCTGATGGTGATTGTTTGCTGAAATATAGACGACAAACGAGCATACAGTACACTGCATTTCTATTTCTATAAAAAATGTCGCATATAATTCCAAATAACGATCCATTACGAATACGCAAATTCAAGATATGTTACTAATTAATGCCCCTAACGTCACTAATTAAAGACAATTTGCGTTCTTAAATAAAATACTAAAAATGTTTTGAACTATCTTATGTGACCTTTTAAAAAAAATGGATGATTGTTCATGAGGTATTAAAACTAATTCAGTGCAATACTGACTTCCTTAACTAAGCAATTACATGACTACGATGAGTTCTATAACCAATCTTATTCTAAATGCATGTGCTTTTATAGGATGGTCAAAACAAGTCTGTTGACTGAAAGTATGACGCCATGGTTTGACCAGCAATAACAACCATACAGTGGAGTCAGCGTCTTCTGTAATGTTACAATTCATAACATGTTTTCAGTAATCCAATATCAAAAGCTTTATCCGCACAATTCGTGGTCAACATGTTATTGTAAAATTATGGCTACTTGCAATTATAATGTTTAAAAGTAATCTAATATCAAAAGTTTAGTCAGAACAATTTGGGATCGACAGGTATTAAGGCTATTTCCAGACTGCATAACTCCTCTTCCTTTGAGTTCAAAATTATCAGAGGGATGTTTATATTCGCTTTGATTATGCAAATTTAATTTTCACGGTGAAGAAGATGGAAGGTTTGCTGAAAATATATATATTTTTGCCTCTAGAAATAAGCGGTAGCAATAAAAACGAAGAAATTAATAAATTTTATGTTTTTAATTATCCATTTCTAATTTATTCTGATATTAATCGAAATAAAACTGTAAATGATTACAAACTCTAAAGAATCGATATCGATTTTTCTTAAGAATCGAATATGTACGTACCGACTTTTTGTTGACATGCCTAGTCCAAAAAAACTGACAGCTGTCAAAAGGTATTTCTTAGATTTGGTTGAGTATAGTCAATTTCTTCAAGCGGTTGTAGGTATTGTTGTTTTCAATAAATAATGTGAAATTATGCGTGGGATGCAAGGATTTTATCTGTGTGTTTGATGTTATAATTTGATTATGAGTGAATGTGTGCTTTTTTATTGTATCATGGCGTTTTTAAGAGTTTTTTGAAGTGAATGCTTTCTGGGTTCATAAGATTTATAATTTTTTTCAGAATAACATTAAAATGAGTCATTCAGAAAATTCAGAGTCTGCAAAGTTAACTAATCGTTCAACAAGTTCTGATTTGCCAAAAAAGAAAAACGCACATAGACGACTATGCAGTTATTCCGATGTTTGGACGATAAATTATTCGTTCAATAGCTCACTCCCAAAAAATAATTATAAGGTACCTACATTGCGCATTTTAAAATAAATATAAGAAATCATCACATTGCGCATTGTATCAAAAATACTTTAGTATTACTCATGGCGGCCAAAATGCCTATAAAAACCTGTTTATTTTATTTGATTTGATTTGTTAACCAAACCCTCCATTTTTTTACCTTCCGTACCGATATTTGACCTACTGGACCTAGCAAAACTTATATAACACTATAGCGAAAGGCCCTAGCACTCGTTTATAGAAATCACAGGTGCTGGTAGTCATTTTATTTCTTTTAATGTTAAGAAAAATGTTCCAATTACTATAAAATAAAAGATAATTGTTATTTTTAAATTAATTCTTAGTATAATATGTAACTATAATGTCATAATTTGTATTAAACTGTTATTAAAATTTACATGCATTGTAATTTATTTATAAAGAAATATATATTTCGATAATAATTTTGTATCGATAGTTAATCGATAATTTTTGCTTTGCTTTGTGTATAGTTAATCGCTTTTATTTAAATCGATTTAACATTGTTCCATCTCTAGACACGCAAAACTGTAAGCTGTCTGTCACCCGCACCATGCTATAACGCAAGGACTATAGTTGACGTAATTCGAAAAAAGAGATAATTATTATTGTACAATAATAATATAAGTTTCACCTAAGTTATGAGTTTCATTTGAGCTAACTTGTCAAATCAATTCAAATTAATTAAAAATACCGCTTTTTGATACTAGTGACATCTTCTAGGGCATAGTTACGTTGGTCCTAAAATTATCTAAGGCGCCATTGTTTTTACGTGAGAGAAATGAGAAATAAAATATATTTTGTTGTTGTAAATGTGTACATAGTTTAGTAAAAAAAAACATTTTTTAATAAACTACGGGCATTAGACTATTGTCATAAAATATGTAGCTATTTAATGTAATTCTGAAAATAATAAAAAAAAACCACCCATAAAAAAAATCCGGATGTCGACGTAAAATTTTTTTCAGCTTTTTTGAAAGTAGTAAAATAAAGTTGATTTAAACAAAATATGAGATAGATTGACTAAAGTGTTTATTTTGAAATAAATTACTCATGTTATCGTATAAGTGCAAATTGGATGTGGTAGAGGTAATTTAAGAGCAAAAACTTTCTTGATCATAACGTGTTATATTTGAAAAAAAAGGAAAATTTGTACTTTTCAAAAATATATGAAATCCGTACAAAAACAGTTTCACTGTAAAAAATCGCCGGACGGATGTGTCCTTTCGACCAGCCGCAAGTGCTTGGCTTGGACAACATTGTCCCTTCAACCAGCTTCACACAAATCGATTCAAAGGAAACCTTACCAATCATCACAAAATAAAATGTCCAATAGCCATAACATTCTCAATCGTTCGTTACACAACAAATGTACACTACACTTTATTTTACTTCCAAGAGCACTCATCTCCATGTTCAGTCATCCTCGCTACGTCTAAAAGACCACCAACCCAGACCTCTAACAACACAACACGCGCACCGCACTTACTCCTTGAGCTACGGCCGCGGCATGGCCGTTGACAGTCAAAATACAAAATGAAAATGTAGCAAGAAACTATGCAATTTTACAGGGTCATTAATCACCCATTAGACCCAGGTCAGTCAATTGAAATAAACTTGGCTTTCAAGCATTTCTTTCAACCAATCAAAAAGGTAACTACAAGACAAATTCACTCGCTAGGCAAGTCCCTAGTTTGTCTTAAGGATAATTCGCCACTGATTAGAACACAAAAAGGATTTATTGCTAAATTTATATTATTGCTATATTAAAAGAAAGGGGAATGAAAGTGAACGCAAATAAGACGAAAGTGATGGTTTTTGAAAGAGAAGAAAATAAAACCATATGCACGTAAAATGCACGTATGGCAATCTACAATGCTGTGTTAGTCCCTACCTAAATGTATGGTAGTGAAAGTTGGGCGTGGGAGAAAAAGCAAGAAAGTAGAATAAATGCTCTAGAAATGCGGTCATTAAGGAGTATGTTAGGGCTGAATCTGAATGACAGGGTGAGAAATAGTGTGATAAGAGAAAAATGTGGATTGCAATATTATGTTGTGACCAGGATTAAAAAATCAATGCTTCTCTGGTTTGGTCATGTAGAAGGAATGAACGAGGAAAGAGTGACAAAGCAAATCTATGTTGCAGAAGTGAAAGGCAGGATCGAAAAGGGACGCCTTAGATGAAAGTTTATCGACCAAATTGGCGATATATTGAAGATGGGCCAGATTAAGAGTACCCCTAACCGACGAGTATGTATACGTAGGTATATGTATATAAAGAAGGCGAGAGAGGTGTGTCAGAATCGTTCCAAATGGAACTCCGTAGTCTCTGCCTTGGAACGAATCGGTGTTCTTTAGGATAAGGATAATTCGCGAGGCTTATGAAATCAAAAAACATCGTAATTTCAATAGAGAAGATGGCTGGGTGCTAACATCTGCTTGGGATCTTATAATTAATAAAATTAAATCCCAACCCAAGCATATATCTGCAAGACTTCAAGATACCGTAAGTTCATACTGCGTATATCGGAACAAAAATTAATAATTTTAATCTGAAGTAGCCGTGGTTAACTATGACATTGGGACGTCAAACACCTCAGTCCCCCCGTGACCATGGGTGCTGGCTGTAAAGTGCTCGAAACGTCGGGAATATGAAATAAGTTAATATACACGATAAAATCCGTAAAACTAGGTTTATTTAAATGTGTTAGTGTTCGCGTAAATGTAACCAATCATTATAACAGTTACTTTTATGGGATCCCTGTAAGGTAGACATTTAAATAGCGTTTTAGTGTAATATTTATGATTTTTTTATCAATTATTATGGTTTCACGTTTCCACCTTGACACTACCCTCGTACGTTTGCTTAATTTTCATAAAATGTTTTTGTTTATTGCGCAATTATTAAATTTAAGTAGATTTACAGAAGTTTCTATATTTATTTCACGATTTACTAATCGGTAACAAACAACTGTTTATAGATAAAGGTAACATAATTCTCCATGCTGAAGTTGGTATAAAGTATAGTCATAGGCTAAGCCAATATTGAGGCACAATTTTTAATTATATAAAATATTAAAGCAATAAATCGATTGTTTAAACACACTCTATTAGACATTTACACAAATAATGAAAAATGTCAAAAATTTGCTCTACAGCGTACCCTACTATAAATAAAAGTTTAAGTACATTGCAATACATTAATAATCACAATTTAAATCACTGATCATAAAAAACAGTAGTTACGTAAAGTTTTCTAGACTGTTAATTAGAAGTCTATGTACTTTAAATATAAGTGCTCCAGCACAAATAAGCATAATAAAAACAAACACTTTTTGCAAATATATTGTTAGAACAGAACACACTCACAGATAACTATGGTACAACAATATAAACTCATTTTAATAATATCTTGGAATGTCGATTTTTATCTAATACATTTCAGAATAATTGTGTCGCCAAAAAATTTGTTTGTAATTTTTAATAATGACTATAAATTTGTATTTTAAACGTAGAAGAACTGAACTATTCCGTTGCATCAATAAATATAAACTGACACAATTTTACAGAAAATCTATGTAAATGTACGTATAATAAATCATTTTTAGATAAGCGTTAAGTTAAGTGAATCACATGAAATACTCAAAAAGTGCGTTGAAAGGTTCTCGTTCTCGACTTGTGGTATACAAGTACCAGTGTGGTACGACATAACAAATTTGCAGTTCTAAATTCTACAGGCAGGTGTTAACTATAATTATTACACTTAATCATATTTATGACATTGTCATTTTTTTATTATAGCTTTTAAAATTGTATATAATAATATATTGTATATTATGTTATGTAAATTCATATAAGTTGTTTATATTTCAGTAAAATTAAGGTAAAAGTTAGATCTACTTTTACATGGTTTTCCGTTAAATTTAAAAATAAAAATAAACACAGGTCCCACCGAGACTCGAACTCGGATCGCTGGATTCAAAGTCCAAAGTGCTAACCATTACACCATGGGACCTTAGGCAGTTACAGTAAAATTTAGCTAATATTTCAAAAGGTATTACCAGTATTACACACAATATAGCCAAATACTAATACACTACTCAATTTTAAGATATCATTAAATCACTTTGAGTAAAAGTGATAGACGAGATGTATCTTAAAATTGAGCAGCGTTTGAGTATAGTTAAAATTAAAGTGTTATTATTTTGTTTGTCTGCATTTGTAATCTTTGCTTGTGTATTTCTTTTTGTGTTGAAAATATCTTTATGCCAGTTATTTTTTATTATACATATTAGGACTTGATTAATATATATTTAAACCTGACTGTTCCGGGTTTTGCACTCTGGGCTCTGAATACAGATATCCAAGTTTAAATCTTGTGCTTTTTCCTAATGATTGTTATTCCTATTGCCCAAAAGCAATTTTTCAAATAAAAATCAATTAAATAATTGTTAGGTAATAATAACGTGACAGCTACGTACTAGGTATAACTTTTTGTCATGGTCAAATATAAAACTAGGCATTTTTAAACGAGCAATTCATGTATATATATATAATCGGAATCTCGGAAACGGCTCCAACGATTTTCATGAAATTTAGTGTGCTGGGGGTTTCGGGGGCGATAAATCGATTTAGCTAGGATTCATTTTTAGAAAATGTCGTTTTATCCGTGTTTTCAAGCAATAAAAACTGATACAATATCATTAGAATACGAAGGTGAATTTCACCACTGTCAGCAAGGTTATAATTGCTTCGAGTCCAGATGTCTCCAGTCCGATTTGATTTTTCCTTTTTTTTGTTCATGTTCCATCTTTCGTGAGAAAAGCTATTATTGGAAGCCCTTTGTAAACGTATCTAATTTGTATCTAAGTATATTTTTCTTAAAACTTTGAAAAATCCACTACCACATATTATCATCCCGTGGGTGTCGTAAGAAGTGACAGATGGAAATAAAACAGGAGATGAGCAGCAGCGTCTTCCTGATAGCAACAAAATGAATATTTTTGTATTCTCAAAGATTATTGGACGTGAATTTAGCATAGAATATAATATGCTACAGGTACACGTGAATAAATAAATTTTTCAGAATTGCATTAATATCATATATCTATAAACAGCTAAGTACTATTTTTTATATCGGGCGTGTCTTCCAATGTATCCAGAAGAAAGGTAAATAGTCTTGGAATCAAAATTGCGTCATTTTCATTTTGCTCTTTACATTCATTCATAATTAAAGTTAATTTAGTTTTATCAAAACAATGATGAATTTCATGGTCTTCTATTTTTCGGTATAATATTTCTTTGCGATATTTGATTTACCATTGGTCCCATTTAATATTGACCAATGATATAAAATAGAATGTAAAAAATAACTCCTAATAAAAAACGACTTACCTTAGTAAAAACTACTTTAAAGAAATGCAAGAGTAAAATTATTTCCATATAATAACTTCGATACATCATATTTGAGCACCTACTCAGAAGCTCTATAATATAGTTCCATTGAGTGTTTAATTGCTTAATTTACAATCTATACAAATAAATAAATTTGAAGTGTCTCTTTGTAATATCAAAGTAACAGTATTGGATATGAAAGTATATACGGTACTTATAACAAAATTACAATTTTTAATTTTTTTTTCTCTGTCTGTCTGTTTGTTCCGGGTAATCTCCGAAACGTCTGGACCGATTTTGACGGGACTTTCACTGGCAGATAGCTGATGTTATAAGGAGTAACTTATGCTACTTTTATTTTAGAATAACAATTAGGGTTCCGCGCAAGAAAATGAAAACCCATGAAATCCAATCGTAATAAAGTCCACGCGGGCGAAGTCGCGGGGAACAGCTAGTAAAACATAAATTTGTACAATTGATTAATCAGGGTGTGCGAAGCGCGCTTCTATTAAAAAACTTTTTTATTAGTGATTGATGCCCAAAATATATGCATTTTTGTGATACACTTTACTGCGAAACTTTCAGGTTTGCGTTTTGGCATAGTATTTTCGATTCATGTCTAGATGTGTTATCAATCATAAAAATATTATTTTATTCACATTAAAAAGAAGTATAACAATTTTCAGTAATTAGATTTTTATTTTCATACTATCGCCATCTGTAAAAAAACTAAAAAAATACTTTGTAGTAGTACCACGTTAGATACGTTAGATGGCCTTTATTATGAATTATGAATGGAGCATAACTTGATGAAAAAATGTCGGATCACCTCTCAGGTTCCGACGTTGTTTTGGGCCAAATTAGTCAGATCTATGGTCTGGCCAAAGTCAATAATATATTTTTTGCAGAACAATTCTTTTTAAATGTTATTTATAAGAATTTACGAGCCATTACAAAGTTGTACTTTTTGCTAGCATTTTATAAGTGCTAATCTAAAAACTATTGATATTCATATTAATTTACTAAAGCATTCGTATTACGAAGGTAATTTATAGGACGTCACAAGTTAAAATTAATCGTCATTTAGTATAGATGTCGCACCTGATGTCCAATGAACAGTACAGAATTTTGTGTTCTTACACCGTGTAAATTTTGCTTTTCATGCAACAGATGTCGCCCTATGGAATTAACATCGCGATTATGAGACGTTTTTGTAGAGACTATATGAGGCGTCGAAATTAATTCATCATTCATAGGAGGTCGTGAAACACCTACCCAGTTGTGGTAATTTTTGGAATTCGCCCCGTTGCACCCATAAGCGCGAGCGACGGGCGAATATAATAAGATCTGAGAAAATTGTTTCTATATAAGTCTCCCCCGGAGACCTAATGGCTAAATAGAACTTAAAGCGCCTCAAAGAATAATCTTTAAGGCGCTTTAAGTTCTATTTTAAATGTATTGTTAAGAACAGATAAGAATAACAGTTAAATTGTGCAGTAGCGTTTTTGTTATGCTCTAAAGAATTAATGGTAAATCAACTAGCAATTCGCTTGTTTAATTATCATAACATCATAATAATTATCGAAAAATAATATTAACATTATAATAATGACACCATAAAAATCGAACGAAAAAAAGAGAATCGATTTTTTTAACGAGATTTGTAATTGGCAATACTTTTTATGTTATCCACAAACTTATTAATTACGGATTTACGTAGTAGAGATATAATTACAAATTAGCAATTTGTAATTATATCTCTACAATTATTAGGTACAAAAATATGTATAAAGAAAATATAAAAAAAAACACTATTATACTAATAATTAATTAAGTAAAAAATAAATGACGACTCGGTAGCGCAGTGGCTAAGCGTTTGGCTGCGGCATTGCAGGACCGAGGCTTCGTACCCGCACTGAACAAGTGTTGCTATGCTGTAAAATAAATAGTCTGCGTCTGGATTTTTGTTTTCATTCAACATTAGTTCTTTTTAAAGGGTAAAAATATTGGGTTTTTAACACTGATTGGATTAAATTCCTTTTAAGTGTAACAAATGCAACAATTACTATGTACAATCTACTCGCAGATATTGTTTACTAATTGCCGCTTTCAAAATGAGTGCTCATTATAGCTAATGTTTGTAGATGAATCTATAAAAAAAATATTTGTAACCAGGTAATTACGAATAACTTTGAGTTTAGTTATGTAATCGAATTCTTACCAAAATGTGACTTTAGAGGGATATTATCTTTTGCTACATGTAAATGAAACCTAATTAACATACACATAATAGTGGAAATTTAAATTAAGTCCACTGATGAAATAACAGTTCGTTTTAGTTGGGTTCAAAATTCTCGGATTTTCAAAGTTTGCCACAAATATGTTTTAACATGTAAATCTTTTCAATTGGTGCATGTGCCAGCTATTTCACCCATTGCTTGCATCTGAAAAAATAATAAAAATAAAATCACATTTTTATTGAACAAATAGAATGTTAGCAGTCATAATTGATAATGTAGTTTCTAAGTATAGTTCGTTTCGAATTGCCATCCCATCGAACTATCAGATTTAGGATATAGTGTGTTTGTATTTGTGCACACAATCGTACACAATAAAAACCTGTCCTACATAGATGGCTAGTCCATAAATGTACTCGCGTTAAATATCATATTACAATTAAAGTTGAAATCACCACAAACCTTTCATCATCTAAGGGAAATATTGCTACGAATAGCCTTTTCTTGTTATTATTTTTTCCGCTTCTTGCACCATTTAATTAGCAAGTTTTATATCTAATGTATATTTATTTTTTAACAATTCTGTAAGTTAACAACGGCTTCTATAACAAAATTTAAAGCAATCTTAATAAATAAAATTATACTAATGTAATTGTTTGATTTGACATTTGAACCTATTTGATTTGACAATGTCGTTAACAGACATATTACGAAAAGCAGAAAGAAGAGATAACCGTCATTAAAATTTGACCAATCTCGTACGTATAATTTTTACTATGGAAGTTGCACCAGCCTGATCGGAATCTCGGAAACGGCTCCAACGATTTTCATGAGCAGGGGGTTTCGGGGGCGATAAATTGATCTAGCTTGACGGCTCCGTAGCGCAGTGGCTTAGCAATGAGTTGTTGCGCTGGGGGCCGCGGGTTGAATCCCGCACGGAACAAGTATTTGTATGGCCTACAAATAATTGTTCCGGGTCTGGATGTTTGTCCTCGTGCAATTTATATTTGTAAACTGCCTCCACGATACAGGAGAAAATCCTAGTGTGGGGGTAACGTTTTATAAAAAAGAAAAAAAAAATAAGAAAAAAATAAGCTAGAATTAATTTTCAGAAAATGTAGTTTTATCTGTGTTTTCAGGCAATGAAAAACTGCTACAATATCATTAGAATACGAAGGTAAATTTCGTCGTCCATAAGGTTATAATAGCTCAGTTGGGAAATCAAGCGGTCCCGAAACTAGCAGATCCCGGTTCGAGTCCAAATGTCTTCAGTGCGAATATTTTTTTCCCTTTTTTTTCAAGTCCCTCCTTTTGTGAGAAAAACTATTATTGGGAGCCCTTTATCAACGCATATAATTCGTATCTAAATATAATTTCCAAAAAACACGATTTACAAAAAAAAAAAACCGAGCAAAGCTCGGTCAGGTACTTTTTGTGCAAATCTCAGACTAATATGTATGTAATTATACTCTAATGAGCAACCAAAAAAAAAGTTTAACACAGAATTAACATTTTTAGTTTCTTCCAATATAATATGTATTTTTGTATCTAATTTTTTAAATGGTATAAATGTAATGGACGTAAATGTAAATTATGACAATCAATTTCAACATTATTGATGCCACAATAACGCATTTGACACTTATGTCGTTGTGCCAACAAAACTGTAATAGATTGTCTTATTATATATGACATAATTGCCAAATGCGTTCTTCTTCTGACAAGTTCATAATATTTGCATACATAGCGTAATTAGTATTCACCATCATCATCATTACAGCCCTTCACAAGTCCACTGCTGAACATAGGCCTCCCCCAAGTAATGCCACAAAGGACGGTCCTAAGCCACCTGCATCCATGGACTTCCTGCATGTCTTACCAGGTCGTCACTCCATCTAGTGGGTAGGGCGCTCTACGCTTCGCCTGCCGGTACGAAGCTGCCACTCGAGAACCTTTCTTCTCCGTCGGTTGGCGGAGTGAGGAAATAGAAATATGCGTAAGCTCAAGTGCAGAGTGCCCTGATTACCAATGGACATCTGGACAAGGAGGTTGAAAATATTATTATGCACTAATGAATTTTAATATGCGCTTCCATTTTGATATATTAAAGTGTCTTTATGATGTAACCGTTACACATACAGTCTAGTACATATCACAAGAAACGTCACAAAATACGGTCTTAAGCCACTTGCGTCCATCGACTTCCTGCATCTCTAAGTAGTGTACTCTATTGTGGGGCTGCTCTGCACTACATTTATCGGCTCTTCGAGCAATATGACCAGACCATTGCAACTTCAGCTTACTTATTCGTTGGGCTATGTCGGTTACTCCGATACTACTGCGGATATCTTCAATAGGTACTTCTATCACGCAGAAAAACTCCGAGCTCCCTCCATAACTAGCTGGGTGACCTTCAGTTTCTTATAGTTCAGTATATGGCCGGCAGTGAAAAACCACTACTACCGAGGTAGAAGCGCGCTCGCACAGAATGCCAGCATATAAATGTGAGTGTCGAAAACCGGAAACGCTTTTTACTGGAAACGAGACATTCAAGATTAGACCTCAGGGATGACAACGCATCTGCATTTTGATTCCTAATTGAGAATAAATGTAGTTGTCTATAGGACAAAAAATCCACCTACCATCATGTGGACTATATGCTCGTTTGTCACCTTTATTCCATTAAAAAAACGTGTTGAGATGTGTCGTAATCTCTCGAACTTTCGCACGTCGGGCCCTCCCGGAAATTCATATTACGTGGTAGAGCCATTCTGCAGCTATATTATGATTGTAGCACGAATGGTTTGATTCGAACGAGGAGCGACCATACTCAGAATATCAGCGTAAAATAGCAACATAATATTGCTGCATTTCATTTTAGTCCTTAAGGGAGATAACACAGCTTTAATTTGATTTTTAATCGAAGATGCTGTCTATGTGCTACGACATCCAATTACTATTAGGTGGACTGTGAGCTCGTTTGTCATTATTACTTCTATAAAACAGTTTAAAAGAGTATTTAACACTAATAATACTAAACACAACAGTTACATGTACTCTCACTTTTAACGAGTTATAATTTTTACATGTCACAGTAAGCATGACTGATAAAGCAGCCTGTTACCCGAGATAAGTTACACTACATCTATTCATACATCTATGCGTGCGAAATTTTATGTTGAGAAAAATTCGAATACTTAAAAACTTATCATACGAAACACAGTAGCTTAATGCCGCTGTGTTTCGTAGGGTGAACGTAGAGAACCGGACACCCTTTTTACTGGAAACGAGACATTCAGTCGTAGTCCTCAAGGGTGACAACGCATCTGCAACTTGATTCTTAATCGAGGATAAATTTACATGTCTATGGGCCACAGCATCCACTTACCATCAGTTGGATTGTGTGCTCGTGTACCCTTACTATATAAAAAACGAAAAAACAATTCGCAGCAAAAAATAATAATAACGTGAAATATTAAATTGAATTTTAATTGAATTTCAAAAAAATTAAGCTTAATTAAAATATTATTTATACTGAACCGACATCAAAAACGCAAAAATTAAATAATTCCCACATTACTAGCTTCAAGAATTAAAGCCCCGACTTCAGAAACTTTTATGTGAAAATTTGTTTTATTATTTTTCTTGTTTGAAATTTCTTTTTTAAAGTTTACTTAATTTACCTTTTAAGTAGACTAAGAAATAACACAAGTTATAACAATAACTAGAAAGTCGTCTGAAGGAAATTGTTATTGTAATAATTCCTCTTCCCTCCCGGACCGCTCTCGGAGTGCACGTCTGCACTGTCACCGCTAATTTTCTTATTTTTAATAATTTAAAATAATTTTAAACTAGTTAAATCGAATGTTATATTAGGAAAACATGAGTGAACCATAAGTTACGCTGGCTGCTACGATAGTAATTGTACCGCAGTCGTAGCACATGAGTAAAGCAACCGTACCGGTCTTATCTCCGCCCACCGACTTGACGTAGCACAAAACCGCTACACCTGCCGTAGCACGCTACGAACCGTGCTACGAGTCACCACCCACTGCTACGACGTCACCTACTACGGTAAGAAATCACGCTTTGCTATCGTCCTGGTATTTTTGAGCGACTGTGTCGGAACAACAGTGAAAATGTACTTAATATATATTGTTTTATTTGGTAAAATATATATTTTACTAAATACAAATGCGCAGCCTCCAGACAACTTTAATATTAAGCTACATTATTGTAATAATCATTTTGTCTCGGATTGCTCTTGTCCTGAGTTAAAAAAGGTTTTTAATACGAGATACCCTGGGGTCGAGTCGTCAAAGGCGACGTACTCGAGGCTCGCATCCTCCTGTTGTTACTTTTTAATGGCTAAGTGTAATAACATATATTTTAAAGTTTGATTGAACCGATGGGAAAGAAAGGTTCTCGAGTGGCAGCCTCGTTCCGGTAGGCGAAGTGTAAGGTGGCCCCCCACTAAATGCAGTGACAGTTCGTCACTGCATTTAGATTTAGGTAAGACATGCAGGCAGTCGAAGGATGCTGGTGACTCAGGACCGTGCCTTTTGGACAATTCATTCGGGGAGGCCTATGTTCAGCAGTACACTTGTGAAGGATTGAAATGAATGAATGTTAAATAAATGCTGTTGAGTTTTGCTTCTAAAAAAACATATTCAATTCATTGCAAGAACAAGACACGTACTCCTCACCCTCACCCTTACGATCCTTCCTCACGTAGGTATATCTAAAACTATTTGCAAACAACAACATGGGTTTAGCCTAAACCACGTCATTGGTTGGAAATATGTGTGCGTGAGTGCTTTAAGTGTTCTAATAATTTCCTAAGGAAGGTTACCGAGTTACTTGAAATGATTCCATCTATAGTACGTGAGCGTAATATGGTCATCCGGTTAACACTTTTTTATAGCTCAAAAGCTACAGCCTAATTTGCATAGATGGCTCTGTGATACGACAGCTCTTCATCAGTCATTCAAATAATAAAGGGTCAAAAGGGCGACGCTTTATCGACGCCATTTTGACAGTTGATATTATAGTAAATATTTTAGCCGATTTTAGTATTGGGTAGTGTAGTTAGTTTTTTTTAAGTTGATTTTTCTACGTGTTCCTAATTTTGCCAAGGCTCGTTTGCAATTTTTTTCTTAATATATTAGTTAAAGTATACGACATTGTGTATTTGTCTCTGTCCTCCTCCTAGTTTTCGTTTTATAGGGCGGCAAATCTGAAGGTGACCATATTACCCTCACGTACCTAATTAAAAATCCACTGCTGAGCCTGTCCCATATATTGCCCCCTGGTTTTGCCAAAGTTAATGCGCTAGGCAGGCGGATTGTTTTAATTATTTTGAGTTGTTATCAAGAAGATACTGATGCTTATCTCCTGTTTCAGTTTTCCTCTGTCGTCTCTTAGGGTACCCACGGAACTTCGGGGTAGTGTATATTTTTACACCGCCACTACACGATTGAAATGTATCGTAATGTTCAATCTATATTTCTTTGTTAGTCTGAATTTTTAACGCCTTGTGTTTTTTAACATGCCATGCTTACGTATGAAAATTATCCAAGAAACGTTGTACATAACTAATTAACTGTCCTCAAGGCCTTCAATTGATTTATGGGAAACGTGCGCCGAGGTATCTTTTTATATAAATGTCACAAATAGACGTCGATTAGCGTTTAGTGTGCTGAAGATGGTGCCTCGTGATAAAGTAATTAGAGCCGTGGTGCTCAGGTGCAGGCGTCGGTTAAAATCCAACCGGAGCAACCCGTGTTTGATTCCTCCAATGAAATTGTAAATCCATATTTTATCACGAGGACACGTGGAATTGCCAACATGCATTGAAGCAGGACTAATTGCTTTATAACCCTGTAAGAAATAAGAGGCCAGGCGCAACAGATGTTTACAAGTGTTCTTAGGTTTATCAATAATGTGTATAAAATTGATGTGTGAAAAGACAATATGCCTTAAAAATACTTATTTTTACATGTTTTGTGCAAAATGCAAACCTTCGAGTCATTATGTTGTAGTTTATTGCCAATGTCTTAGGTTAAAGTTCAATATCAAGATCATCAGAGAGGTCATCAGTGACCCAGTGCCCCAGATATTTAAATTTTGTGACCCTATTTAACGTCGTTCGCCGTTGTATTATTTATTTTTATTAATTTTATTTTTGCCGTGTATTTTTTTATTTATTCTCTGAAAATACCCTCACAGATTGGACAGGGATTTTTTACATAATTTGTAACGATTTTATATATTTCTTCACATAAAAAGATTAATTACATTATAATCATCCAACGTTATGCATAATTATTCTCAGTTATGTCATGCGCTTACGATTGACTTTAATTTAAATGAAAACGTGGTTATTGATAGTCTTGGATTCAAATAAGAGTCTCTTTCATAAAAGAAGTCCGTTTGCCGCGGCTCCGAGTCTTTGCGATCTTTGACATTGTAGTTGCGAAATTTCTTAAACCTTACATTTTAGTTTGCATATTTCCACCGTTACCGTTACAGCCTAATAAAGTCTACTGCTGAACATAGGCCTCCCCCATAGATTGCCTCATAGAGGGGATATTAGCCATAGTTGCAATGTTTGGGAAACGGGTTTGCAACCGCAGTTTTTTTATTTTTAGTCATTATTACGAAGACGCTGCTGCCCATCTCCTGATTTGTTTCCCTTTTTCGCCTCTTACAACACCCACGAGATGATATGGGGGTAGGTAGTGGATATTCTTACACCGCCACTGCACGGCCCATATTGCATATTTCTACAGGACTTATTAATTGAAATTTCAGAAGTATGTCGTTCTTTGCTACGATCCGTTTTATTATAATATACGAGGTGAATTTGAAGACAGTTTTATTATGTCTAGTCTAACTTTAAGACTACTTACAATGATACGACTAGCTGGTAGACAACTAGAGAATACCATATACCTACCTAGCATTGATCTCACTTTTTATACATCAATAAAGAATATTACGTGACAGTGTCCTGACGGTGAAAGAATTTCCACTACACCATATCATCCCGTGGTTGTCGTGAGGTTCGACAAAGTTTTTCGTACAAAGGCTCGTAAAGATAAACGAAACGTATTTTTAATATCGAGATAGGAATCATCAGTGCAGTCCTTTGAGCAGATTCGTATTTAGCTATGCCCCTCAAGCCCATTTTCTTTTTTCAAACTTTCTATATCACGTAAAACTCCTTTTTTTAATACTGCAGGGCATGTTGGTGTCAAGATCGGTGGTTCTTTTCTTGCCGAAATGCTAAGGCTAGAGGCGTTCTTGGCAGTATACTCTATGATAGTATTAATTAGAAAAATATTTAAAGTATACCATCTGTTATAAATACTGTTTAATAATATTTTAGTTTTGTATATAAATAAATCCCACATAATATAGTCTTGAATCAACCTAAGCAATTTAAGTTAAAAAATTATGTGTGTAATAATTTTATAATATAGCCCGGGTGGCTTCACCTGGGTGGTTTAGTCTAATCTTGACAACAGCTCCGATTCAAATTTCATTATAATCGATTAAACTGTAGGAGGAGAAGAATTACGAACACATGCACAACTTAATTTTATATATAAGGATAAATACTATATACGGAATAAATTGTTTATCTTATTACAAAAAATATTTATAATTAATCTCAGATTAGTCTGTTTCAAACAGGAAGTTCCATATTAAATATGCGAGCTAAAATGTTAAGTATGGAATTTGAAGGCTTAATTTTGCGAAGACTGTGGCGCCGTGGCCAAAATACCTATGTCATAACGAATATCATCTGATATATTTTTCTCAATATCTGTATTTGAAATATTATAGCTTCATTTTCTTACGTTTATACATATGGCCGTGTGGCGCAACGGATAACGCGTCTGACTACGGATCAGAAGATTCCAGGTTCGAATCCTGGCAGGGTCGACAATTTTTTTTTTAACTAGTTTTGCGTTATTTTTTCATTCGAAAAAAAATGTTGAAAATAATTTAAAAAATTAACAAAGTAAAGATACGTTTCGATTAAAATTCCAAGAATTTGCAGTTGCCAATAAAAACTGGATAATAATTTATATTCTACAAAATAAATTATTTGAAATGAATAAAATTACCTATCGAGAAATAATGTAGCATTATCATATATTTTTATTACTTTTTTGTTTTTGCACATATATGCTACACGGGGGACTTGATATAATAAAATCATATCACACTCATCATATTTTTAAATAAGCACATAGACCTGCATCTTTCCTTTAATAAGAATCAAATATGTGTGTGCGGTGGACAAAGGACAAAGGTCTTAGGTTCGAATCCGCCATTCAACTACTGTCGTGAAGAACTCCTAACTCAACCAATTCAAGCGGAATATAAGAGGAGTGATTAACGGGAACATTAGTAATGGACATAGCATTGCTAATTTTTTTAGGGTTCCGAAGTTAAATAACAAGGAACCCTTATACTGCCCTGATACGGAAGAAGGCGGCTAAGTGCATTTTGCCGAATTTGAGTTTTCAGCACCACTAAACTATTCAAAATATTTTCTATCGGCCAATATTGGAATTATATTTTACGTCTAATAGTTCCAGAGACAGATTAAGCATTTTGGCGGTTAAGTACAAAATTTTCTTTGCTGTTATACGCTAGAAATCAGTTACAGTGCATCGTTACGCTACAAAACCGTTAAGTGATATTAACGATTTTTTTCTAAGGTGAAGTATAATGTCTGATTTTGTAAAACTAAGAAAAAATACCTTTAAACACATTTCCTAAGCTAAGAGGCTGTTAAGCGTAGGTAATTGCTTTATTCCTTAGCAGCAGTTTTGCTGGGCTATACCTTAATAATATGCAAAAAAGCGATAAACACTAGTATTAGAAGCTAAAACACGGCTAAAAACATTAAACTGTTTTCAAGCGTAGAATTAAAAAAAATATATTAAAATCACATACTTCCCAAAAAAGCAGTCACGGCTTTTTAGTGTATGAATGAAATTGAATTATATTTGAAATAATATTTAAACAGCGGCTAACAGTGAATATGCTGCGATTAGAAGCGTTTAAGAGTAAGTTTAGCAATCGATGTATGCGTGAAGAGTCCGATCGGCAAATACGATCAGAGCTCTTGTCAGAGTGCGTCAGAGGTATATTCCTTGGTTTGGACTCTGATTTTGAAAACTATTTTATTGTCCGAAAAAATGTGTCTTTTCCAATTAAAAGCAACATAAAACTCAATTTTGCCGCTATCAAATCTAAATTGCGAGGAAGAAATTTTATATAATTTAAAGTGAATAAAATAGTTATATTTATTTTTACAATGACATTTTCCACTGATTTTAAACTTAAGTTCATACTTTTCTAAACTAGCACCTCCATTGAGATTACCACATAGCACATACAGATTAGTACTTGACCAAAAAAAATAAAAAAATATTTAGCTACTTTTTAATCTTACTCAATAAAGTTAGTCAATAATGACACATTTATTTATTACGTCTCTAATATGTAAAAAATTATCGTTATATTCATAACAAAATAATGTTAATATACGCTGCGGCCAAGGAGTTTTCAATTCAATTTTGAGGTAGGCATGCGCTACTGCTACTGTTGTTCGGGCGCCATAATTAACTTTGTTATTTACTTTAGTGCCAAGCAAAAAGGTCTTTCTTGTGCATAAGCGTGGATGACCTGTTATACACCAATTTCATCAACTAATATCTTTCCTAATTTGATATTCAATAGTTTCCGAACGTGAGGCAGCTGACCTTCCCTCTCTTACATTGCTTGCGTATTTATAGTCTCCTTAGCAGTCAAATGACATGCTAGGATGGACCTACAAAAAAAGAATACTATATCTGTAGTATGTTGCCACCTGTTCTGTAGACAAACTTTACTTTAACTTATTCTTTTATAAAGTCAAACCATAGCGCGACGCAAAATATATGTGGCTCCATCTAGTTACTAGAAAACAAACAATAAGCCACAAAGTCAAAAACAGTTGATTTACGATTTCTTGAAAAGGCATAACTTAAATATTATTTGATCAATTTATTTCACTGATAGTGATCCTTTTTAATTATTGTTTGAGGTATTATCTAAACAATTTAGTTCATTAATAGCCAGCTCCGTTCCGGATTCCTATTTTCAACAAGATAATTGTATGTGTAAAGAATTTTAAAGTAGTTTAATAACAATAAATATTAGTTCAATGTAATGTACAAATTAATAAGAAATCTATTTTTATATTCATTAAATACTAAATTCCGGTTTTCCTTAAGATATTACAATGGGGAATAATAATTTAATAAGTATCAACGCTTGATTAAAGCCCCTGTTGACACTGAAAACAATAGATTTATCAAAATTAAATTGAGGGTTTATTGTTTTGGATATAAAAATTATCTAATTTGAAATAAATATTTTGAGTAATCAATTTTATAGTCTTAAATAACGAAGTTTCATATTTCTACGAAGATAAATTTTAAGCGGTTGAAGAACATGTAATTTTGTATAAAATCATACTCATATTGAAATCTACTTAATTTGATATAAAAGCTCATATTTTTAATCTAAAATCATACATTTATTTGTTTACATTCTTTAACCGACGACGAGAGTTAGGAAATAGACTGTGTTTGTGTTTGCGCAGACAATCGTACAATATAAAAATATGTCCAACGTACGTAGGTCTCTCAATAAGTTTTGAGATGCTCGAAATTTAAAAATGGAACGCACCCGTGTTTATATGTTTCTAAAAAGCAAATTTATTTAAAAATAGAACAACAATTGCTCAATATTAAAAAAAAGTTCTATTAATTTTCCTGCAACGCTTCCTGCGCTTTTCATTTAAAACGATGGATCTCAACCGTGAACATTTGCGCGCTATGATATATTATGACTTTAAATTTGGTTTAACCGAACAATTAAGTTTACAATGGTTACAATCAGCATTAGGGAACTCAGCTCCATCACGCGCAACAATTTTTTGGTGGTTTGCTGAATTCAAAAGGGGTAAAATTAATCTTAAAGAAGACCAAAGAACCGGGGCCCCGCAAACAGCAGTAACGGCAGAAAATGTATGGACCACTGAAATGTTGGTGCGAGAAGACCCACGAATCACATATACGGACATCGAAAAAATTGTAGGCATTAGTCCGGGGAGCATTCATACCATCCTACATCAACATCTTGGAGTGAGGAAGCTTTGTTGTCGATGGATCCCTCGTTTGCTCTCCGAAAGCGAAAAACAGACTCGTGTGGATTGGTGCCATGAAATGCGTCTACGTTTTGAAAACGGGGCATCTAGGCGTGTTTCAGAAATTTACTAGTGACGAGACATGGATCTATCAATATGATCCGGAAAATAAAAGGCAATCATCGGTATGGGTCTACTCAGAAGGACAGTTACCGACAAAACTGCAAAGACCTCGCAATGTCGGCAAAAAAATGGTGGCTAGTTTTTTTTCGCGGAGCGGACATTTGTCGATGTCAATGCTGGAAAATTGTAGGTCAGTCAAGTCTGAATAGTATACTACAGTTGCATTACCCAAAGCTTATGAAGCTGTGCGGGAGAGAAGACCAAAGACCGGGCTTCGGGGAATCATGCTGCATCACGATAACGCCTCTTCACATACCTTCCTTAGAACAAAAGCATTTATTGAGGAATCTGGTGTTGAAACTCTAAGTCACCCACCTTACAGCCCTGACTTAGCTCCTTGTGATTTACTTTTGTTCCCAAGAGTCAAAGAAAAATAAAAGGCAAGTTTTTTTCAAGCGCCGAAGAAGCCGTGGCTGCCTACGAAGAAGCGATTTCCGACCTGTCAGATCAAGACTGGCAAAAGTGTTTTCAGAGTTGGTTTAGGCGAATGGAAATTTGTATAGAGCATGATGGAGAATATTTTGAAAAGATGTAAAATAAATATTAATAGTATCTAGAATACTTTTTGTATATCTTAAAACTTATTGAGTGTCCCACGTAGATGGCTAGTGTCCGGGTCTCTCGTTTGTGTCGCCAAATTGTGTCGCCAAAAAAGTTTTACCTTAAGTGCTTATAATTTTTAATGACTACTATAAATTTGTATTTTAAACGTAGAAGAACTGAACTATTCCGTTGCATCAATAAACATAAACTGACACAATTTTACAGAAAATCTGTGTAAATGTACGTATAATAAATCATTTTTTGATAAGCGTTAAGTTAAGCGAATGACATGAAATACTCAAAAAGTGCGTTGAAAAGTTCTCGTTCTCGACTTGTGTACCTACTACAAAACAAATTTGCAGTTCTAATTTCTATAGGCAGGTGTCAACTATAATTATTACACTTAATCATATTTATGACATTGTCATATAAATTGTTTATATTTCAGTAAAATTAAGATAAAAGTTAGATCTACTTTTACATGGTTTTCAGTTAAATTTAAAAAGAAAAATAAACATTGGTCCCACCGAGACTCGAACTCGGATCGCTGGATTCAAAGTCCAAAGTGCTAACCATTACACCATAGGACCTTAGGTAATTACAGTAAAATTTAACTAATATTTCAAAAGGTATTACCAGTATTACACACAATATAGCCAAATACTGAAACGCTACTCAATTTTAAGATATCGTTAAGTCACTTTGACTAAAAGTGATAGACGAGATGTATCTTAAAATTGAGCAGCGTTTGAGTATAGTTAAAATTGAAGTGTTATTTTTTTGTTTGTCTGCATTTGTAATCTTTGCTTGTGTATTTCTTTTTTGTGTAGAAAATATCTTTATGCCGGTTATTTTTTATTATACATATTAGGACTTGATTAATATATATTTAAACCTGATGGTTCCGGGTTTTGCACTCTGGGCTCTGAATACAGCTATCCAAGTTTAAATCTTGTGCTTTTTCCTAATGATTCCTATTTCTATTGCCCAAAAGCAATTTTTCAAATAAAAATCAATTAAATAATTGTTGCGTAATAATAACGAGACAGCTACGTACTAGGTATAACTTTTTGTCATGGTCAAATATAAAACTAGGTATTTTACTTTTGTAATGGTTCATTGTAATCTAATACCTTTAAACGAGCAATTCTTGTATATATATATATCGGAATCTCGGAAACGGCTCCAACGTTTTTCATGAAATTTAGTATGCAGGGGGTTTCGGGGGCGATAAATCGATCTAGCTAGGATTCATTTTTAGAAAATGTCGTTTTATCCGTGTTTTCAGGCAATAAATATTGCTACAATATCATTAGAATATGAAGGTGAATTTCGCCACTCACATCTGCAAGGTTATAATTGCTCAGGGAAATCGGGCGGTCCCGAAACTAGAAAACTCTGGTTCGAGTCCAGAGGTCTCCAGTCCGATTTGTTTTTTCCTTTTTTTTTCAAGTTTCTTCTTTCGTGAGAAAAACTATTATTGGGACCCCCTTTATAAATGTATCTTATTTGTATCTAAGTATATATTTTTTTTAAAACATGATATTTTACGAATATTTTTATCCTATTGGTGATGTTTCGGTACAAAGATAAAATTCAATCAATAATTCTTTATCGATAATCAACTTAAACATTAACTGAAAAATATGACTCTTCCTGACATCTATTGGCGAGTAATAATAATACTATTATTTTTTAATTGAAATATAATTTGCAAAAACACGATTTACATAATGATTTCTAATATTTACGCGAACACTACACATTTAAATAAAACTAGTTTTACGGATTTTATCGCGTATATTAACTTATTTTATATTCCCGACTTTTCGAGTACTTTACAGCACCCATGGTCACGGGGGGGACTGAGGTATTTGACGTCCCAATGTCATAGTTGACCACGGTTACCTCCAGATCAAAAATATAATCCGTCGGGAATATAAAATAATTTAATATACGCGATAAAATCCGTAAAACTAGTTTTATTTAAAAACACGATTTCCAAAAAAATAAATAAAATAGTAATTAATGATCTAAAATCACGAATCTGCTCAAGGGACTGCACTGAATGCTTGCTAGCTCGATATTAAAATTACGTTTCGTTTATCTTTACGAGCCTTTGTACAAGTTATAAAGTATAAGTAAAACTCTGTCGCCTCTTACGACAACCACGGGATGATATGGGGTAGTGGAAATTCTTTCACTGCCAGGACACTGTCACGTAATATTCTTTATTGATGTATAAAAGGCGAGATTAATGCTAGGTAGGTATATGCTATTTTCTAGTTGTCTACCAGCTAGTCGTATCATTGTAAGTAGTCTTAAAGTTAGACTAGAAATAATAAAACTCAGTACAATACGAGTATATGTCGCGAGTCATCTCAAAACTGCAAACTGAAAAAAAGAAAATCAATAAAAATAAAGACAAAAATAGGTAAAGTGAATATGTACTATATTAATACACAAATACTAATAAAAATAAATAATAATATACGCATAGAAACTAAGTAAAAACACAAAAATTAAAAATTAACCTCCGCCAAAAAATGTTACGTAAGTGGTCGCATGGGGTCAGCACCCATGAGAGTAGAGACTTGTGCGTTTATGTTGATGTTCTGGCCGCGACTAATTTGCTTGCCCCGAGTTTAGTAATTTGAGCTACGAAGCTAGAAAGAGCATGAGTGCGCTCCAAACGTTCTAACACTTTTTTTTTGAAATTCTCTTGAACCTTAATTAAGGGTTAAATAATAACCTTAATTAAGGGTTAAATAGCGTTTTAGTGTAATATTTATGATTTTTTTATCAATTATTATGGTTTCACGTTTCCGTCTTGACATCACCTTCGTACGTTTGTTTAATTTTCATAAAATGTTATTGTTTATTGCGCAATAATTAAATTTAAGTAGATTTACAGAAGTTTCTATATTTATTTCACGATTTACTAATTGGTAACAAACACCTGTTTATAGATAAAGGTAACATAATTCTCCATGCTGAAGTTGGTATTAAGTATAGTCATAGGCTAAGCCAATATTGAGGCACAATTTTAATTATATAAAATATTAAAGAAATAAATCGATTGTTTAAACACACTTTATTAGATATTTACACAAATAATAAAAAATGACAAAAATTTGCTCTACAGCGTACCTTACTATAAATAAAAAATTAAGTACATTGCAATACATTAATAATCACAATTTAAATCACTGATCATAAAATAAAAAGTAGTTACCTAAAGTTTTCTAGACTGTTAATTAGAAGTCTATGTACTTTAAATATAAGTGCTCCAGCACAAATAAGCAAAATAAAAACAAACACTTTTTGCACAAAACTATTGTTAGAACAGAACACACTCACAGATCACTATGGCACAACAATATAAACTCATTGTAATATCTTGGAATGTCGATTTTTATTTAATACATTTCAGAATAATTGTGTCGCCAAAATAAAATTTACCTTAAGTACTTATAATTCTTTAATGACGACTATAAATTTGTATTTTAAACGTAGAAGAACGGAACTATTCCGCTACATCAATAAACATAAACTGACACAATTTTACAGAAAATCTGTGTAAATGTACGTATAATAAATAATTTTTAGATAAGCGTTAAGTTAAGTGAATGACATGAGATACTCAAAAAGTACATTGAAGGGTCTCGTTCTCGACTTGTATACCTACAACAAAACAAATTTGCAGTTCTAAATTCTACAGGCAGGTGTCAACTATAATTATTTACACTTAATGAAATTTATGACATTGTCATATAAATTGTTTATATTTCAGTAAAATTAAGGTAAAAGTTAGATCTACTTTTACATGGTTTTCCGTTAAATAAAAAAATAAAAATAAATATAGGTCCCACCGAG
Source organism: Parnassius orleans (assembly GCA_029286625.1). NCBI lineage: Eukaryota > Metazoa > Arthropoda > Insecta > Lepidoptera > Papilionidae > Parnassius > Parnassius orleans. Next base: position 64,308 of record JAGSMP010000029.1, read on the forward strand.
ACTCGAACTCGGATCGCTGGATTCAAAGTCCAAAGTGCTAACCATTACACCATAGGACCTTAGGACAGTAGACAGTAAAATGTAGCTAATATTTCAAAAGGTATTACCAGTATTACACACAATATAGCCAAATACTGAAACGCTACTCAATTTTAAGATATCGTTAAGAGGATTGTGAAGTGCCAATACGCGGCGCGAGTAGGTATTTTCAAAAATGCTATCTCTTTCATACCGCTCACTCTGCCTCCCTCCGGGCTCCGGGCGTGAACAACACAAATGCAACATATTACGCTAATTCTCACGCACACTACGATAGCAGCAGCAGGAGCGTTCATTCATTCATAGCCTATATTTGCGTACATTTACGACAAGTTACATAATGAATTTGTCTGTGTTACTTTGCAATTTTATTACATTGCATAGTCTATGTAGACATTAAGTAGGGACTTACTACATATACCTTATAGAAGTGAGCTGTTATTTTTTATGTAAGTATCTACCTATCTATACCTGCCTAATTTAAATGCCTGTTTTTACGACGAGTATTATATTCATTAAACTAAAATCATTTTATATCTTTTAGAATGGATAAGAAAGATTATAGACAAAACTAAAAAAAATGCAATTTGCTTCGTAAATCGAAAGGATGGGCAACGTTAACATTTTAAATCAACAGGTAAGTACGCGTACTTACTTACTTACTTACTTTGATCGCGTACCTTGCCACCTCACATACTATTGTACATAGGTTGATTGGTAGGTGATAGACCGAAATTTATTCCACAAAATATAAAAGTATGGAATAGCTGATGTTGATTTGACTTCAAAAAAGGAGGAGGTTCTATGTTCGGCTGTATGTTTTTTTTTTTTTTTTTTTTTTATGTATGTTCACCGATTTCTCCGTCAATTGTGGACCGATTTTGAATACCTATTCTTTTTTTGTTCGATCAACTCGCATTTCACTACCGCCAGGACTATTTTGGATGCATATACTTTCATCCTTCGATATTTCTGCCACTAGACATATCTGGACCGCCTTTTCTAATGTTAAATCGTCCGCACGAAGTAGTCGATCACGTACAATGTTGCTTATGATACCGCAGACAATTCTGTCCCGTATTAAGCTTTCATTTAAATTACCAAACTCACAAGATTGACTTAGCAATTTTAGTGCAGTAACATATTGATCTATATTTTCGCCTTCCTCTTGGCCTCGCGTGAAAAACTTAAACCACGATAACGTGACATTAGGTTTTGTCCCAAAATACTTATCAAATTTTTTAACAAGCACTTAATATCGTCTTCAGTTTCGTTCTTGAGGTATGTAAAGGTCGAATAGATTTCGTAACCCGCTGACCCGATGAGGTTGACCAGTAAACTAGCCTGCACTGAACTTTCCTCTTTAGCCACTCCCGAGCCTTTAAGAAACACCTCAAATTGTTTCCGCCATTTGCACCATGAGTCTGCTCGAGCAGCGGGGCCGCCTTCGAGCACTAATTCTAGGGGAGGTCACGCGTGTTCCATCACTTACTTTTACAGAAAGTACACAATTTACGTCAAAAATAAGTTCCCTTATCAACAATATTACTTTTATATTGACTATCTAATTTATTCTCAACACCGCTGCCACCATGTAATAAAATAAACGCTAGCTGGTTCAACACTGATTTTATTATTTTTATGAAGGTACTGTATCGACACAAAATATCAATCTATCCACAATATACTACATACAGAAGGCCGGTGACCGAAAACAGTGTCAAAAGTCGTCTAGCACTTATTAACTAGTACTATGATGAGGCCAATAGTGGACTTTTGCGGCCTGATGAAAAAGAAGATTCTTTATAATATTCACTAATGACCGCCCGCGGCTTAGCCCGCTTGGCATTGGAAATTACGGCAATTTTATTTATTGTATGGAACTATACTTTTTTAAGATATAATTAATTAATTAATTATATTTTAATTCTCCCTTTTCCTTCCACCATCGGACAACCAGACGTTTGGCCAGTCTCTACCCTTTCGTTGTTGACTTAACACGCATTCGAGCCAAATGGTTTGCTACATCGTTCGTCATGCGTACAGCAAAGGAGTGGAATAAGTTGCCAGCATCTGTGTTTCCATCCGATTACAATGTGAGTGTTTTCAAGGCAAGAGTGAATAGGCTTTTGTTAAGTCAGTGCGCTTCGCCATCTTAGGCTACATCACTAGTTATCATCAGGTTGGATTTTGGTTAAGCGCTGGCTTAGAATAGTAAAAAAAAGGATAATTATATCGTACCGTACGTGCTATGGACACAGTGTATTCGTGCTTGGTACGAAAATAAGGTAACTTTAAATCGAAAATATAAATCCTCCTCATTCCCCATCCCGAGGGAAGTTCGAAAATCCTGAATGATAATACTTTCATTGAAGTTGAATGATATATAACTTTCAAATAAATTTGTCGGTACGATACCTTCCTTCGCGTTGCGTCCATTGCTTGCACTTGCGCGATAACCTTCGCTCAAGTGCAAGGAATAAGTTGACAAAGATTTACCGCAATCTAATGAACGGTTCGGCAGCGAATAAAATACGAACAAACAAATATTAATTTTTATATATTAGATAGAGATAATACAATTTTAAGTCGCAAATAAAAAAAGTTACGGAAATATGGCAACTTTAAAGCGAAAAATCCTCTTTATTTCCGATCCCGTTAGAACTTCGAATAATCCTTCCTTATTACTTGTTTACATTTTAAAGAAAACTTCTGTACAAAATTTGAGCTTTCTAGGTCCAAGGGTTTGGTTGTTGATGAATCAGTGAGTGATTATAGTGAATGAATTGGGACTTGTAATATTTAGATAAATTGAAGGTGTTAAAATTAATTAGCTAAGATCCACGTAATAAAAAACGATGTGTCTTACATATTTTAAAGAGCATGTCAAGGTTGCAAGGTGACATTAACTGCATAGTGAGCATTTTAGTCTCAACTAAACGGTCATAACATAAACACGTAGTTTCTTTTCCGAGTCACATGCTATACGAATATAGACCATAACGCTTTAAACGTATGGTCCTTCGAGCCAGATTTGTTAAAAAGACATTAAAAGTGAAAATATTCAAGGAGTGAATAAAAGTTAAACTACTTTTACTGCAAATAAATGGACAAAATATATGAAACGAACGAAAAACGAAACCGAAAAATAAGAAACGAAAAAATTTAGTAAAGATGATAAATTTAAAATAACTGTAAACTTACCTGAAGTACAGGGTCCTATAACAAAGAGATCAGTCCTTTCCGATGTGGCTCGCCTGTTTGACCCATTTAATTGGTTGTCTCCATTAGTCATATCAGCAAAAATATTAATACAAAAATTATGGATCTGTAACTTAGGTTGGGATGATGAATTACAAGACTGGTTGAGATATAGGAAAGAGCTGATTCATTTACAACACATTTCTTTACCACGATGGTTTAATACAACGTCGCAAAACTTAGAAGACATGGAAATACATGGATTTGCAGATGCATCAGTAAACGCATACGCTGCAGTTGTTTATCTCAAGGTAATTAACAACGCGTCAATACATGTAATGATAATTGCATCGAGAACTAAGGTTGCACGGTTGCACCTTTGAAGCAAATATCTGTTCCTAAATCGGAATTATGTGCTGCAGCTTTACTAGCAGAACTCATTAGTGATGTAGTAAATATATTGTCCATCCTTAAAGAAAGAATTTTTGCTTGGTCCGACTCAATGGTAGTTCTATCATGGTTACAATCGGAACCAAGCCCGTGGCAAACATTCGTAGCAAATAGGGTGGCTGAGATAACACGAGTATTAGACAACAATCACTGGAACTATGTCCAATCTTCTGACAACTCGGCTGATCTAGCAACAAGAGGAATTAAAGCGTATGATTTGGCTAATCAAGATATTTGGTGGTCTGGCCCCGACCGGCTTAAACAAATACAAATAGAAAAGGACACATTGAAAATTTCTCGAACAGAATTAGATATCAAGAATGCATTTTATAGTTATTTCGAAGGAGAACCGATGTGGCAAATAATTTTCATCGTTGTCAAAAATGAAAAGAGTTTTAGCATACTGCAAAAGTTACCAAATAAAGGGAAAAAGGAAAAAAATTAACAGTTGATGAAATTAATTTAATAGAAACAAAATGCGTTAAATTGTATCAAGGACAAATTTATAGACAAGAGATGGAGTGCTTAGAAAGGGACGGAAGAGTGCGAAGTGGAAGCTCATTGGCCAATTTGACACCCTATTTAGATGAGCATGGATTGTTCAGGGTTGCAGGTCGATTGCATAATGCGGAGTATTTATCGACGAATACTAAGCACCCAATTATCATCCCAGCAAAGCAACATGTTAGCAGACTTATAATAAATGACGGTCATTGAAAAACCTTATATCGGGTCGTACTGCAAACGATGGCTTTTATAAGACGCAAGTTTTGGGTTATCAACCTAAAGTCAGCTGTAAGAAGATTTATCCGTAATTGTACAATATGCATAAGAGACGAAGCTAAAACGAAGCAACAGCTCATGGGACAATTACCTGCGCCGAGGGTGACTCCATCTCGTGCATTCTCCAGCGGTGGTGTAGATTATGTGGGCCCTATACAAGTAAGGACATCAAAGGGTTACATTTGTCTTTTCGTGTGTATGTCGACTAAGGCAATACATTTGGAATGTGTCACTGACCTTAGTTCGCAAGCATTTATTGCAGCCTTTCGTAGATTTGTCGCTAGACGAGGCCATTGTTCACATTTGTGGAGTGACAATGGCACTAACTTTGTAAGCGCTGCAAGAGAACTGAAACACATGTTTGAAGTTGTAAAAAAACAACATGGCTAAGGAAATAGCTGAACTTTTAGCCAACGACGGAACCACTTGGCACTTTATACCACCTAAGGCTCCAAATTTTGGCGGTTTATGGGAGGCCGGTGTGAAATCCGCTAAACAGCATCTTTCTAGAATAAGTGGTGCAATTAGGTTGACTTACGAGGAGATAACGACATTACTGGCTCAAATTGAAGCATGCCTCAATTCACGACCTCTGTGTCAAATGGATGATACGCTGGAGACTCTTGAGCCATTAACACCAGGACATTTTCTGATCGGTGAGCCACTAATCGGTCTTCCTGAAAACGATTATATCAATAAAAACGTTGATCTGTTGACGCGATGGCAGTTCATTCAAAACAGAATTCAAGATTTTTGGAGAAGATTATTTACAAACCTTACAACAAAGACATAAGTGGCAAAGGGTGTGACGGCTCCGTGGCGCAGTGGCTTAGAGTTGCTGCGCTGGGGGGCGCAGCTTCGAATCCCGCACGGAACAAGTATTTGCATGGCCTACAAATAATTGTTCCGGGTCTGGATGTTTGTCCTTGTGCAATTTATGTTTGTGAAACTGCCTTCACGATACAGGAGAAAGTCCTAGTGTGGAGATAACGTTTTTTAAAAGAAGAAGAAGAAAGAGTTGTACGATCCCCATCCATTGGGGATATAGTCATAATAAAAGAAGAAGATCTGCCTCCATGTAAGTGGCTTTTAGGAAAAATAATCAACTTACACCCAGGTTCAGACACATTGGTTCGCGTTGTTTCTGTAAGGTGCAAGGGAAATGTTGTGATGAAGCGGCCCCTTTCAAAACTAATTTTAGTTCCTATCAAATCTGAGGACTAATTGAAAAAATAAATAAAAATTAAAAAAGAAGCTTGCACATGGTGATCAACTAATTCAGATTTATATTTACATGTAAAATTTAACTTTGGTAAATATACACACAATAAGTAATACATTATGTCAATTAAGTGAAACTATTACAATATATAATTTGTTATTTACACATTAATTAAAAAAAAAATTTATAGTTTGTTCCTACATAGCTGATTAAATTATATATAATACATTCCACTAAAGATATGTAACATTAGCTACTTATAGTTGGGAACAAAGTGTTATAAAAATGGTTATTTAGGAATTTTAAATTAAGTTAATTACTTCATGTATACCTATTATCTATTTAGTAATTCATGTAAGTAAGCTGCTTATGTAACTGTGTATACTATTATATTATGGATTGTAAATAAACACATTTATGTTTTCTTCTTAGATGTTTGAATAGAATGTTGTCATGCTTTGTAAGTTATTTTCATGTTTATGAACTAAGACGGTTTTATATATGTTTTATGTTTACATAATGTATTTAAAAAGAGTTTATTTTTGGCGGCCGGCATGTCAAGGTTGCAAGGTGACATTAACTGCATAATGTGCATTTTAGTCTCAAGCTCTTGGTAGAGAGTAATTGTGTTCTGTGGTCTCAAGTAAACGGTCATAACATAAACACGTTGTTTCTTTTCCGAGTCACATGCTATACGAATATAGACCCTAACGCTTTAAACAGAGCACCTTCCGCTCTCTCTCTCAATTGCGTGGATTATCCCTATCACCACTATTCCCAATACCACTACACTACGAAAGATAAACCACCGATGTGACACCTGTTTCCTCTTAATACAAGAATGATGTACAAAGTACAATGGGTAATTAGGTATATCATTTCATTTTGATTTATTCCTATTGAACAAGGTTTAAAAAATCCATAAATAAACATTTCGTATTATTCATGATATAAAATTATAAATTCCCAAATTTATTCCATACAACATCCAACTTTATTAAAATAGCTTATCCACCAAGTTCAATGTAGTTTCTGTTGTAATACACGGCTTTGTTCAATCAGTACCGAGCCTAAGCCCCTGCATGTTTCTTGTTGGCGGACTATTGTTAGAGTTTCCTTTGACAGTGATAGCATCCTGTCTTTGCCGTATACACTTTATCTATTATGCTTTGAATAATTTTAAATAAAACAATATTTCATATATTTTCCTTGCTTTTAAACTCGTCATCAGTTTAAATTATTTTGTCTGGTTTCACGTTGTGTGCCAGTGTTACTTCGGTGCCCACCTTTTTCTTAATTAAAGAATTGATGCACAGCAAAATATTATGTTGTTGCTATCATTGGTTTGCTGCATAAACGAGAAGAGCTGGTGTAGACTATGAGATTAGTTGTGAATTATGTCTGATTCAGGATCTACGTCTTTATTTATATCAGGGCTTCGCTGAAAATCAGCGCTGCTGTAATACCTGCATACTCTGAGTCGGAATCCTTTTGGGCATCACATCACTAACGGAAAGTAATTTACTTACTAATGTTTATTATATTTATGTTTGGCCTTATCTTGTACGTTTTCTGTTTACTTCTAAATTTATGGCACCTGAATATATTGATGCCAATAAAACGTATATGTCTAATTTTATTTCTTACAAGTCTCAAATAAAAAAGGAATGTTTCCTGTAAACAAGCTCTAGGTTCATTGTTTTTCTTCATAATTGTATGGAATTAAATTATGTGGGTTTATTCGTATGGCCGTGTATTAGTGTAGAAATAACGAACAGCTGTGTCATAACAGCTATTGTTAACATGGAACCGAATCGGAAGGGGGTCTGCGTACTCTCTAATTAATTAGTAATTTTAATACCAGAACGAACAATTATTAACATTACTGCCAATATGATATAAATGATTTCAATTGCAGCCACACAACTGTGGCGTGAACAACTACCCAAAATTAAGGGGGAAAACAAAAATCTCTATATGAAAAAATCAATTGCTGTCCGTTAGTCTTGCTAAAACTAAAAAAACGGCTTGACCGATTTTGATGAAATTTATTTGTGTGTTTGAATGGGTCCGTAGATAGTTTAGATTCACATTTGGACCCGGTACCCACCAGGTTGTCGAGATCAAGAAATCCCCCGTGTGAAGCCGGGGCGTATCGCTAGTATTAAATAAAACATATTTTATAGGAAAAATGTTTATTATTAATAGTAGATGAATATTTAAATTATTAATAGATAGATATTAATAGATAGATTGGAAGAGGTATACATTTATCTTTAATATGCTATTTTAACAAACTATTTTTATAAAATTTTTACATATCATTGAACTATATACAGTATTAAAAACTATAATAAAATAATTAAAACTAAAAACTTAAATTATCATTCAGTACTACTCCGCGTGGTATCGTGCCAAGAACACTGGCTGCGTTTCCTCGCTGAATGGCTATGCTTAGCCTTTAAGCGAGAAAAGAACCAGCTCTCTTATCACCAGCAGCGACGACCAGTATTTTAGTAAAAGCATTATGATTACAATAAATTTTAAGTTAAATCATATCTTGTTACCGTGTATTAGTAATTAAACTGTAATATAAAATAAAACAACCTAATGTGGACACTGTATCATTACAGCGGATCACAGGTGCACTGCCGGACTTAGGCCTCTTCCAAGCTGAGCCTGTATCTTAAATCCTGAAACACAAAATTGTTAATTTCCAAAAGTAGAAGAAAAATATATGAGTCGTCTTTGTTCCTGCATCCGGAAAAGTTAGGTCTACCGGGGAGACCTAACGGCCGTGGGTTAAGGGGGAAGGGATTAATGTTTTAACTTAAACTATACAGCAACAGTTTTCTCATATTTATTACATTCTCCCGTCACTCGCGCTTAATGAGTGCAACGGGGCGAACTTCAAAAATTGTCACAACTTTGAAGGTGTTTCATGATGGCCGTTTAATAAATTTCAACGCCTTATAGTCCTACAAAACGACTTAATTCTGAAGGGCGACAGCTGTTAGCATGAAAAGCAAAATTTACACGGTGTAAGAGCACAAAATTCTCTAGTGTTCATTGGGCTCGCGAATTCTTATAAATAACATTTAGAAAAGAATTTTTCTGCAAAAAATATATTATTGACCTTGGCCAGACCATAAATCTGACTAAGTTGGCCCAAAACAATGTCGGAACCTGAGAGGTTATCCGACATTTTTTCATTAAGTTATGCTCCATTCATAATTCATAATCAGCGCCATCTAGCGTATCTAACGTGGTACTACAACAAAGTATTTTTTTAATTTTCTTACAGATGGCGATAGTAATACTATAAAAATCTAATTACTGAAAATTGTTACATATTACATTTTCTATTTTTTGAAATGTGAATAAAATTATATTTTTATGATTGATAACACATCTAGACATGAATCGAAAATACTATGTCAAAGCGCAAACCTGAAAGTGTGATAGTTTCTCAGTAAAGTGTATCAGAAAAATGCATATAATATATATATATATATATATATATATATATATATATATATATATTATTAGTGAAATTTACATTTTGATGTCACAAGTTCCCGTTGCGGAAGTTCTCTTTTTAGAAAAAAAAACGACAGAATTGTTCTTACAGTAGCTTTCGTTAGAGGGCGTGAATGTCGTTTGGGAATCGGCTTGATTTTTCTATAGCTACGGATAAATATCGACGGATTTGACATTGACAGACAGTCGTGCCCTATATAGTATATTATATATTAAGGACAGTCCTGCGGGGAGCCCCGTAAAGTGCGAACTTGTTGGGACCACATAACACAATTACTCTCTACCGAGAGAAGAACGCCAACTTCATACCACATGAGTAAAGAAAGTATTCATACTAAAAAAAAAGAAACACGTGTTTATGAGTGTACACTAAAAGCGCCACGGTGGGCGCCCACATAAAACTTTTTTAGCGGGAATTGCAAACCTTGTATTCTATAACTTTTAAACTTTTTGTTTATTTAAGACAAATTTGAGTAATGTTTTCTTATATTTACGCGAAGACTACACATTAAATGAACTAATTTTTACGGATTATATCGCGTTTAATTTTAACTTTTTAATTCCCAATACATTTGAGAGGAATTTAAAAGTTAAAATTAAACGCGATATAATCCGTAAAAATTAGTTTCATTTAAATTTGAGTAATTTTGGCTCTAGCCTCACAAACCTATTGGGTGAATTCCCATACATTTGAGAGGTTGGTTGCACCAAAATTACTCGAATTTACTTTAGAGGAGTATGTGGGATAAAATAAAACTAAAAATAGGTATAGTTATGTAATTTAAATTTTTGAAAGAAATTGTTTTATACACTATATATTATTATTGATGTTTTTATTGCTTTTGCAGATAACATTTCCACGCGTAATATAGATTTATTACATATGTTATCGTGAAAGTCATTTTTTACAGAATATTAACGTAAATTTAAATCAGCAAAATTTTCATGCAGAAAACTTAACTCAGCCCAAACACATGATCTGAAACAGATAAAATTCGAGTTAATATAGTAATAATCCCTATAAATAATGATGAATAAATTCAAAATGCTTAAAGACTTACCACAATTTTGTCAAAAGTTTTTCTTCTTCTATTGTAGGAGACTTGCAGAAAGTGATCAGATGATTTTGTGCTTTTTGTTTGCACAACGCTTAATTTAGTTTCGATTCTGATCACACATCGTACATAAAAAAATTTAATAATAAATTATTTTATAGTCAATATCTCATACAGATGACTCTGCCATCTCTCTGACATCTCACAAAAAATCTTTACACAGTCACACAATCGCGAAGAAATGCCTACAAACGAAAATGTAGTATTCTGAACCGATAATAACTGAATTTAAGCAAAACGCAATAACAAATATTAAAATCTAAGCCTATTAAATAAATTTGAATCAATTTCAGAAAATATTTTCAATATGAAAGACATTGATAAACAAATGTCGTTTTTTTTCTTCTTTTAATTCATGACTTCTTTTGATAGAATTCTGCTTATATTCAATTATTAAGTTTTAATCAATTAATAGGCGAATTAATTGTGCAAATCTCAGAGTAATATGTATGTAATTATACTTACATTTATTATATTACATTTTCTTCCAATATAACATGTATTCTTGTATCTATATAATATATAAGTAACCTAGCTAGGAGACAGAGAATTCTACGCTTGTCTAATTACTATGGTACAATTGACGTATTGTATATCATTGTAACAATTATGTAAACTCAATTGTGGAAATGTTAAAGAATTATTATTATTTAAAATTTATAGCTGGTAAGTAATACATACGTAATTCAGCAATGAGTTATTTCTATCAATTTGTAAATGAACATTCCAAGGTTGCTAACAACACAACCGTCCACGGTGACTGTAGTCCCCACAAAAATACATGCCTTACCTGTCCATGGTAACTATAGTTACCATGGACAGGTAAGGACATCGATATCGTTCCGTTTAAACGTGTACAACGCTAAAGACAGCTGTTAATAATACAGTAAAAAATTAGAGATGGTGCTATTTGAAATTTGTCATCTGTGAGAGTGATACGATGTAACGGGCTTTTTGTATGACATAAGAACATGAAAGAAAATTTGATTAAAAAAACAACAAATGTTTACTTACGTAATCTTTTAAACCACTTAAAAGAAGGATCAATGCCAAACAATTAACACGTACGGATGTAATGTCCTCCAGACCGATTTTTTGTCACGGCGGATAGTCTCAATTCTGAACAGAGAATAGCGGTCCGTGCAGGACAAAGTTAAAGCGAACGAATGTATGCGCAACCACAGGGGCAAACTCTCTCATAGTCAGATTGGAAAGCACGTTATAGTTCCAGTTAAACCATGGGTATCGATACCGCCATCGTCTTTCTTACACAACTAGGATTTCCCTTTATGACACATAACGAGGTAAATGTTTTAGGGTCTAAACAAACTGCAAATGGCCCCGTACTGACTCCATTTTTTTTTTCAAATTAAACATCGAAGACAACCAATGCCGAAAATGTACGTCGCATTAATTTTAAAATTTAATTCATTTGTATCAACGGGAGTATCCGTAGAGAATTAAAAATTGTGCAAAAATCTCGTATTTAATTTAAATTTATTTTGACAATTTTTTTATTGGAAATAAAGGTGTAATGGAAGATAGCTCAACGATTTATGCTAATTTTATTTTCATACGACACAAACGAGCACATAAAAGTGGATTCAACTCTCCTTTATCAAAACACAATCTTTTCTCCCCTGATGATTAAGATGGAACTCCTCGTTACCAGCAAAAGGGTGTCTATTCTCCTCACTCATAATATGAAACAGTAGAAGTAAGCTGATATTTTGGTGGTATTCAGAGAACATGCTCTATTTTCGGTCGAGCCGACCACTTCGTTCTGCATCTGTAACATAGCTTCAATTGTTCGTTTATAGCTTTATATATTGCATGCCTTAAGCGCGAAGCGCGTAGGATGTTGTAATAGGGCCTTAAATCAATATTCCAACGTTTTGTCGCATGAAATCGTATCTAACAATCATATTGTACATATAAATTATATAAAAAGCACACTGTCAGAAAGTTAAATAATTGTTGAACTTATAAATTTCTTTTTAAATCGATTAATTGCTATTTTTACATAAAAAAGGGGTTTTACTGGCTTATGGTGTGGATTTATCGAGCCCGCATGGAGGAGTAAACACGATAACTTTTGAAAATATAAATTTTTCAATTCAATCTATTTTTTAATCTCTTCATCTATCATGTGGGAAGCCATGGAATGTAAATGGCAGTTTAATTTTGTTTTGTTTAGTTATAATTATTTTATTTCGGCTGAGAAATGCCGAAATTTTCGGTGTTTTGAGTAGACTTGTAATAATTTATTTAACTAAAAAGACTGCTTCACTCTCACTCCGCGCTCGGCCGCCGTCGTAAGTGGATACTGTATCGCTTGTTTGCAGCGGCTCGTGCTCAAAAAGATCGCTATACAAATACCAAATTTGATACATACATGATTAGTATTATAATCACAGATTTTTATTACAATATTTTAAAACCACAAAATAAATTATAGTACTACGTACTAAAAGGATTTATATATAAATATACTTAAATACGTCTTGAACTTTATGGAGTGACCTAAATGACGATACGTAGGTCACTCAATAAGTTTTGAGATGCTCGAAATTTAAAAATGGAACGCACCCGTGTTATATGTTTCTAAAAATCAAATTTATTTAAAAATAGAACTCTATAATCCAATTGCTCAGTATTAAAAAAAAACAAAGTTCTATTAATTTTCCTGCAACGCTTCCCGCGCTTTTCATTTAAAACGATGGATCTTAACCGTGAACATTTGCGCGCTATGATATATTATGACTTTAAATTTGGTTTGACCGAACAATTAAGTTTACAACGGTTACAGTCAGCATTAGGGGACTCAGCTCCATCACGCGCAACAATTTTTTGGTGGTTTGCTGAATTTAAAAGGGGTAAAATTAATCTTAAAGAAGACCAAAGAACCGGGGCCCCGCAAACAGCAGTAACGGCAGAAAATGTATGGACCACTGAAATGTTGGTGCGAGAAGACCCACGAATCACATATACAGACATCGAAAAGATTGTAAGCATTAGTTCGGGGAGCATTCATACCATCCTATATCAACATCTTGGAGTGAGGAAGCTTTGTTGTCGATGGACCCCTCGTTTGCTCCCCGAAAGCGAAAAACAGACTCGTGTGGATTGGTGCCATGAAATGCGTCTACGTTTTGAAAACGGGGCACCTAGGCGTGTTTCAGAAATCGTTACTAGTGACGAGACATGGATGTATCAATATGATCCGGAAAATAAAAGGCAATCATCGGTATGGGTCTACTCAGAAGGACAGTTACCGACAAAACTGCAAAGACCTCGCAATGTCGCCAAAAAAATGGTGGCTAGTTTTTTTTCGCGGAGCGGACATTTGTCGACGTCAATGCTGGAAAATTGTAGGTCAGTCAACTCTGAATGGTATACTACAGTTGCATTACCCAAAGCTTTTCAAGCTGTGCGGGAGAGAAGACCAAAGACCGGGCTTCGGGGAATCATGCTGTATCACGATAACGCCTCTTCACATACCTCCCTTAAAACAAAAGCATTTATTGAGGAATCTGGTGTTGAAACTCTAAGTCACCCACCCTACAGCCCTGACTTAGCTCCTTGTTATTTCTTTTTGTTCCCAAGAGTCAAAGAAAACATAAAAGGCAAGTTTTCTTCAAGCGCCGAAGAAGCCGTGGCTGCCTATGAAGAAGCGATTTCCGACCTGTCAGGTCAAGACTGGCAAAAGTGTTTTCAGAGTTGGTTTAGGCGAATGGAACTTTGTATAGAGTATGATGGAGAATATTTTGAAAAGATGTAAAATAAATATTAATAGTATCAAGAATACTTTTTGTATATCTCAAAACTTATTGAGTGACCTTATTGAGTGACCTTATTGACCTTACTTATTGAGTACGTATGATGATCATATGAGCATTATGAGTCGTGCACGATTTGGATTTTCTACCCGACATGCAAAACATAAAATATATTAAAACCACCCACAGGCAGCAGCGTCTTCCTAATAACAACTACTACTCGACTAGAACCATACATGGTAGAGCCACGCTGCAACGTTATCAGTAGTATAGTTGTAGCACGAATGGGTCGGCTCCACCGGGGAAGGACCACGTTCCCACAGAATACCTGTTTAAAATACCAGCTTAATGCTGCTGTGTTTCGTATAGTGAGTGTAGAGAACCGGAGACCCTATTACTGGAAAAGAGGCATTCTATCTTAGTCCTCACGGGTGATAACGAATCAAAATGCAGACGCGTTGTCACCCCTGAGGACTAAGATGGCGTGCCTCGTTTCCAGTAAAAAGGGTCTCCAGTTCTCTACACTCACCATACGAAACACAGCAGCATTAAGCTGTTATTTTACGCTGGTATTCTGTGAGAGCGTGGTCCCACCCCGGTCGAGCGAACCCATTCGTGCTACAACCATAATGTAGCTGCAGCATGGCTCTACCACGTAAAATAATGTCACTGTCATATATGCCCTGCCTATCTTGTACATCATGGATTCGAACGTGAGACCTCATGAACAACAGTCATGTTTACCAGCACTGTACCAACGAGGCTGCCATGTGTTTATAAAATGACATATAAAATAAGGGCAAGTGACAAGCGAGCACATCTTTCAACTGATGGTAAGTGGATGCTGTGACCCATGGACATTTACATCTCTCCTCGATTCAGAATTAAAATGCAGATGCCTTGATTCCCCTGAAGACTAAAGAGCCGAGCCGAGTCACTTAAAGGATCTCTGTTTCTCTACACTCACTATACGAAACACGTTATTCTGTTGTTTCAGGCTGGTATTCTGTGAAAGTGGGGTCTTACTCCGGTCGACTATTTCTATAAGTCCCTAAAAGGATCACCGGGTTGTTTGTTACACACTGTATATCTCAGAAATGCCACATATGTCATATAACCATAATATAGAGCTATTAGTCCAACGTGCTGCTTCGCCTGTTGTTTAAATTTACAGTCCCCAATGTATTTTATTCCGCAGACATACAGGTTTCCTAACGGTGTTTTCCTTAACTGAGCACATGGAAGATCATCAATTAAAATTGCTATTAACAAATTCATTGGTGCCAGATATATGTATTTATGGGCGGTAGACTGAACTACAGCACCATTGATTTGTGATTATTTTTACACTTCCAAAGACTGCTATTATCTTTGTTAGGTATTCATCAAAATCAGCCGGCATCCATTTCAATGTAGGTATGCTATAGCGTAGATTGAAATAAAATGAAATATTTTTTTTTCTGCGAAGTAAGAAAAATAAAAAGTATTTTCTCTGACCGGAAAAGGGGTATTTTGTTATAATAAACATGTCATATAATATAATCTGACGATTTATTTTATTTTAAACTAGCTGGTACCCGGCGCGTTGCTGCCGCAGAAGAAATATTTGTAGAAATATCGTTTTAAATTTGGAAGAATTATATTCTTTAATAATATATTCATTGAAGTTGATTGATATATTACTTTAATATAAATTTGTCGGTACAATACGCGCGCCACCTAGTGTAAGTTAATTGTACTATGCTTATAACCTTCGCACAAGTGCAAGCAATAAGTTGACAAAGTTTTTGCGCAATCTGATGAACGGTATGGCAGCCTATAAAATACGAACAAACAAATATTAAAATTTATTTAATAGATAATGAATATTATTTTATTTTTACTATATTAATTTATTGATAAAATAGCGTCCAATCTAAACAAAAACAAAATACACTGCAATCTTTTATCGTCTCGAATGTAAATTATTCAAATTAATATAATTTAAATAATACTTTAGTAAGTTACGATTTTACTATGACTTTACTACGAAATGTTATATAGCATGTTGTTACTCTTTAATGGCTAAGTGTAATAACATATATTTTAAAGTATGATTGAACCGATGGGAAAGAAAGGTTCTCGAGTGGCAGCCTCGTTCCGGTAGGCGAAGTGTAGGGCGGTCCCCCACTAGATGCAGTGACGACCTGGTAAGACATGCAGGCAGTCGATGGATGCAGGTGACTCAGGACCGTGCTTTGTGGCATTCCTTGGGGGAGGCCTATGTTCAGCAGTACACTTGTGAAGGGTTGAAATGAATGAATGTTAAATAAAAGCTGTTGAGTTTTGCTCCTAAAAAAAACTCCTAAAATACTCAATTCATTGCAAGAACACGACACGTACACCTCACCCTCACGATCCTTTCTCATTCTAACGTAGGTATATCTAAAACCATTTGTAAACAACAACATGGGTTTAGCCTAAAACCATGTCATTGGTTGGAAATATGTGTGCGTGAGTGCTTTAAGTGTTCTTATAATTTCCTAAGGAAGGTTTCCGAGTTACTTGAAATGATTCCATCTATAGTACGTGAGCGTAATATGGTCATCCGGTTAACACTTTCTTATAGCTCAAAAACTACAGCCTAATTTGCATAGATGGCTCTGTGATACGACAGCTCTTCATCAGTCATTCAAATAATAAAGGGTCAAAAGGGCGCCGCTTTATCGACGCCATTTTGACTGTTGATATTATAGTAAATATTTTAGCCGATTTTAGTATTGTAGTGTAGTTAGTTTTTTTTAAGTTGATTTTTCTACGTGTTCCTAATTTTGCCAAGGCTCGTTTGCAAATTTTTTTTTAATATATTAGTTAAAGTATACGACATTGTGTATTTGTCTCTGTCCTCCTCCTAGTTTTGGTTTTATGTGGCGGCAAAGCTGAAGGTGACCATATTACCCTCACGTACCTTATTCAAAATCCACTGCTGAGCCTGTCCCATATATTGCCTCCTAGGGGGGTTTTTGCCAAAGTTAATGCGCTAGGCAGGCGGATTGTTTTAATTATTTTTAGTTGTTATCAAGAAGATGCTGAATCTTATCTCCTGTTTCAGTTTTCCTCTGTCGTCTTTTAGGGTACCCACGGGACTTCGGGGTAGTGTATATTTTTACACCGCCACTACACAATTGAAATGTATCGTAATGTTCAATCTATCTTTCTTTGTTAGTCTGAATTTTTAACGCCTTGTGTTTTTTATTATGCTATATTTACGTATAAAAATTATCCAATAAACGTTGTACATAATTAATTAACTGTCCTCAAGGCCTTCAACTGGTTTATGGGAAACATGCGCCGAGGCGTAGACATATATAAATATTACTCAAATAGACGTCGATTAGCATTTAGTATGCTGAAGATGGTGCCTCGTGATAAAATAATTAGAGCCGTGGTGCTCACACAACAAAAAAACCGGTACGTGTAAAATTGTTGATCGCGAATATTTTGATATGCCTACCTACCGAATTATTATAATTTCTAATAAATCTGTTTTTATTTTTAGATATCTGTTCAGCATGTATTAAAGCTGCCGAAAAATTTGCTATAAATTCTGTATGCCATAAGATTTTAATCAGCGGCTACAGTCAAAATGAAGGTCATAAGGCGCATTCTCTGATTGATAAATCAATAAAAAGTGCCAAAAAATTAATGTATTCAATATTATCTGGACCCATCTACGTGCCAGATAATATAGAATACATTCATTTGATACAAGATACTAAATAATTTAAAATTAAAAATGTTGTACAAACGACTTCAATATAATACTATTAAGGATAACTCAAAAACTATTGGTAAGTTCTTGATCAAATTTATATGGGACCATATGAAAAGCACCAGCTTTCAAAAAAGTATCATCGAAGTCGATTCACGTGGAACCAAGATATGAGGTAACACACATAAAAAAAACATACAGTCGAATTGAGTACCTCCTCCTTTTTGAAGTCGGTAGAAAAGTGGGAACCCTGGGGATACAATAAAAATTACTGAGCTAACAATGATTATGTTCACTAAAAATAATGACTTAAATTTAAAACATCTTTTGTAGGAGAATGGGTCCAAGCTAAGCTTAATTTGTCACACGGGCGAAAAAGAACTCAACCATTAAAATTAATTTCAAACCAGCATATAATTAAAAAATTAATATTTCTTATTCAAAGAAAAAATATTTAATACAATTAGTTCGTTCTAACATATTGCCCAGCTATTATGAAGGCTTTTATAACAGTCTTTAATATAATAAGTACCTACGATACTTTAAAATTATTTTAAATCATCAATTAATAAAAAAAGATTATTTACATAATCTTAAAATAATTGCTATATAATAAAATTATTCTTTCATGGTAATAAAAAAAATTACAGCAATTTTAACGTTATATTAATAATTATTTGTTTTACACTAAAATTACTAACTTCTTATTCTTATTTTAATAAACACTGATATTATTATTAGTCTTGGGGACAATCTTCGTAACTATGTATAAATACCCTTATCATACCTACCAACCTACCATACTGGATGGTTCAGCTTTAAGTTTCTAATATTATGCAATATGCTTCTAGTTTTGTTTACTGCTTCTTCATTTAACTAAGATACTTTTATCAAAGTTAAACTTCTTGAAATTTCGGAGTGATTAGGTAAAACCTGATTTAATTCTGAATTTTAGCATCATAACTTTACGGTTACCGTTACTGTCTATTAAAGTCCAATACCGAACATAGCCCTTCCCCATAGATTGCCTCGTAGGGTTGATATTTTCCATAGCTGGCAAGCTGGTTGACAACCGCAGTTTTTTATTTTTAGTCGTTATTAGGAAGACGCTGCTGCCCATCTCCTGATTTGTTTCCCTCTGTCACCTATTACGACACCCACGGTATGATAGATATGGGGTAGTGGATATTCTTACATCCCCACTACACACTATCGTAACTTTATCTAAACTTAAACCACCATTAGAAGCTCTTATGTGCTTTTGTTTTTTAAACGAAGAGTAACCACTGACCAGTAATAATTATGATTAATAGAGCGACATTTAATTTTCTAATTGATTAAGAATTACTAAATACTGACAAATTAATCGAAACTGTGAAATATTTGAAAGCTACCAGTGACGCCAATTTTCTGGATGCACCTTTTTAAGAGAAGATAATAAGTGATTACTTTTAAATTTCATTTGTTATAGTTTGATAATGATTACTTCGAAATGATTATGAGTCAATTAAAGGTTTTTAATTTAGTTCAAGAACATAATTCATATAAGTGTTTATTAAAAACTAAGCTTTTTGTTTTCCATCAACCAGTTTTCTTAATTACTTGGTTTTCACACAGTGTACTATAAGTTCCCAGGCGCATATATGACATTTTTGGAAGTTCTTCGAAGTAACAACGTCACAAATGCATGACTGTTGATCTTCTTTGATCTTTATGAAGTAAATCCTGAAAAACTGTAGTGGAAATTTTTATCCCTGAATATCCATTAAGGTTCATACTAATAGCCAAAACCACGAAATCATAATTTCAATTCTAACATTTGTAAAATCTTTGATCCTAATTTCTGTAAAATATGAAAAAAGTAGATGTGCCAATAAATTACTGGGTGAGCGTTATCTTCTGATATATTTTTCTCAAAGTCTGTATTTGAAATATTATAGCTTCATTTTCTAATATCAACTCATATGGCCCTGTGGCGCAACGGATAACGCGTCTGACTACGGATCAGAAGATTCCAGGTTCGAATCCTGGCAGGGTCAATATAAACTTTTTTAACTAATTTTGCGTTAGTTTTTCATTCGTTATAGCAAAAAATGTTGAAAATAATTTAAAAAATTAACAAAGTAAAGATACGTTTCAATTAAAAGTCCAAGAATTTACAGTTGCCAATAAAAACAGGATAATAATTTATATTCTACAAAATAAATTATTTGAAATGAATACAAATTACCTATCGAGAAATAATGTAGCATTATCTATTTTATTTACTTTTTTTGTTTTTGCATATATGTGCTACATGGGGGACTCGACCCAATAAATTCATATCACACTCATCATATTTTTAAATAAGCACATAGACCTGCATCTTTCCTCGAATACGAATCAAATATGTGTGTGCGGTGGACAAAGGACAAAGGTCTTGGGTTCCAATTCGCCATTCGACAACTGTCGTGAAGAACTCCTAACTCAACCAATTCAAGGAGAATATAAGAGGAGTGATTAACGGGAACATTTGTAATGGACATAGCATTGCAAATTTTTTTAGGGTTCCGTAGTTAAACAACAAGGAACGCTTATACTGCCCTGATACGGAAGAGGGCGGCTAAGTGCATTTAGCCGTTTTTGAGCTTACAGCACCACTAAACTATGCAAAATATATTCTATCGGCCAATATTGAAATTATATTTTACGTCTCATAGTTCCAGAGACAGATTAAGCATTTTAGCTGTTAAGTACAAAATTTTCTTTGCTTGTCATACGCTAGAAATCAGTTACAATGCATCGTTACACTACAAAACCGTTAAGTGATTTTGACGATTTTTTTTCTAAGTTGAAGTATAATATTAAATTTTGTAAAACTAAGAAAAATTCCGTTAAACACATTTCCTAAGCTAAGAGGCTGTTAAGCGTAGGTAATTGCTTTATTCCTTAGCAGCAGTTTTGCTAGGCTATACCTTAATAATATGCTAAAAAGCGATAAACACTAGTATTAGAAGCTAAAACACGGCTAAAAACATTGTTTCAAGCGTAAATGTTTTCAAGCGTAGAATTAAAAAAAATATATTAAAATCACATACTTCCCAAAAAAGCAGTCACAGCTTTTTAGTGTATGAATGCAATTGAATTATATTTGAAATAATATTTAAAAAGCGGCAAACTGAATATGCTGCGCTTAAAAGCGTTTAAGAGTAAGTTTGGCAATCGATGTATGCGTGAAGAGTCCGATCGGCAAATACGATCAGAGCTCTTGTCAGAGTGCGTCAGAGGTATATTCCTTGGTTTGGACTTTGATTTTGAAAACTATTTTACTGTCCGAAAAAATGTGTCTTTTCCAATTAAAAGTTACTTAAAACTCAATTTTCCTCCAACGTTTTGCCGCTTGCAGATCAAATCTAAATTGTGAGGAAGAAATTGTATATAATTTAAAGTAAATAAAATAGTTATATTTATTTTTACAATGACATTTTCCACTGATTTTAAACTTAAGTTCATACTTTTCTAAACTAGCACCTCCATTGAGATTGCCACATACCACATAAAGATTAGTACTTGACTCAAACAAATATAAAATTTAGTTACTTTTTAATCTTACTCAATAAACTTAGTCAATAATGGCACATTTATTTTTAAACCCTCTAATATGTCAAAAATGATCGTTATATTCATAACAAAATAATGTTAATATACGCTGCGGCCAAGGAGCTTTCAATTCAATTTTGAGGTACGCATGCGCTACTGCTACTGTTGTTCAGGCACCATAATTAACTTTGTTATTTACTTTAATGCCAAGCAAAAACGTCTTCCTTGTGCATAAGCGCGGATGACCTGTTATACACCAATTTCATCAACTAATTTTGTTTCCGAACGTGAGGCAGCTGACTTCCCCTCTCTACATTTCTTGTGTATTTATGGTCTCCTTAGCAGTCAAATGACATGCTAGGATGGACCTACAAAAATTGAATATTATATCTGTGGTATGCTGCTGCCACCTGTTCTGAAGAAAAACTTTACATTTACTTATTCTTTAACTAAAGTCAAACCATAGCGCGACTCAAAATATATGTGGCTCCATCTAGTTACTAGAAAACAAACAATAAACCACAAAGTCAAAAACAGTTGATTTACGATTTCTTTAATTTTCTGGCACCAATGAAATTGTTAATTGCAATTTTAAGTGCTGATTTACCACGTGCTCGGCGGTGAAGGAAAACATCGTGAGGAAACTTGCATGTCTGAGAAATCAAAAAAAAATATTTCGAAGACATGTGAAGTTCGCCAACACGCATTGGGGTAGCACGGCGGACATTTCCTTGCCCTAAAACCCTCTCAGGAATGAGAGGAGGCCTGTGCCCAGCAGAGGAACGTATATGGCCTGTAACTTTACTTTACTTTACATTAATGATGTTCTCGTTTTATTTATATTGAAGTCGGTTGTACAAAATATTTAATTTTGTCACTTGTTTCTAGTTTTATTCTTAAAGTAGAAGAGATGGGGTCATTACTCATTAGCAAATAGTAATGTACTAGAAGTAGTAGTAGTAGGAATGCAATGTCTAAGTACAATTGACTTACAGTTACACAATATCTACACAATGACTTTCAGTTACACGAGATACCTCCGATTTCTGAAAGGATTTTAAAGCAGAAACAAATCCAGTGATTTTTGGCTTGAAATATTCATTCATTCATAGCAACCTATAAAAATCCTATTGCTGAACATGAGCCTCTCCATAGATTATACCTCATAAGGAGAAATGCAATATTTGGCACGCTTGTCAGGCGGGTTGGTAACCGCAGATTTTTATTATTTTAAGTTTTTATCGAGAAGACATTGCTGCCTATCTCCTGTTTCATTAGCCTCTGTCGCCTCTTGCGGCACCCACGGGATGATAGGGGTAGTGGATATTCTACGCCGCCACTACATGTAGACCGTTAGGCTTTTTTCTTCTTAGCTTCTTTAATCTACGTTCATCTTTACTTTAGGTTAAATGAAAGAGATTATTATTTTAAAATACATATTAACAAGGATAAATTTAGATGTCTATGGGCCACAGGCCACAGCAAACACTCACCATCAGGTGTACTGTATGCTCGTTTGTCGTCTATATTTCTATAAAAAAAATATCGCATATAATTCCAAATAACGATCCATTACGAATACGCAAATTAAAAATATGTTACTAATTAATTTCCCTAACGTCACTAATTAAAGACATTTTGCGTCGTTAAATAAAATACTAAAAATGTTTTGAACTAGCTTATGTGACCTTTGAAACAAAATGGATGATTGGTTCATGTCGATTGTCCCACGTCAAATGATGTCGATCTTCAACACTTCAGGCTGATGTAACGCCGAGGTCACATGTCGACTCCTCTCGCCCTCTATTATTCATTTAGTAACAGCTGCCGACGTTACCAGGCGCTCCAAGATAACTTCATTACGGCACAGTCACTGTGGTTATTTTTATTTTATCTATTTTTAATGCATAATGGTTATCATAATTTTATGGATCAATGTGACGCTTCAACATGTCTCCAACATAGTTATGTTTCGGGAGCGGTGCTGAAGCTTTTTAAAATACAACTAAATATGTCTCGATAACATTTATTACTATTACATTACAATAATGTATTAAAACTAATTCAGTGCAATGCTGACTTCCTTAACTAAGTGATTACATGACTACGATGAGTTCTATAATTAATCTTTTTATAGGATGGTCAAAACAAGTCTGTTGACTGAAAGTATGACGCCATGGTTTGACCAGCAATAACAACCATACAGTGGAGTCAGCGTCTTCTGTAATGTTACACTTCGTAACATTTTTTCAGTAATCCAATATCAAAAGCTTAATCCGCACAATTCGTGGTCAACATGTTATTGTAAAATTATGGCTACTTGCAATTATCATGTTTAAAAGTAATCTAATATCAAAAGTATAGTCAGAACAATTTGGGATCGACAGGTATTAAGGCTATTTCCAGACTGCATAACTCCTCCCCCTTTAAGTTCAAAATTATCAGAGGGATGTTTATATTCGCTCTGATTATTTTGAATAAAACATTATAAACAAATGATATTTATAAATTACTAACACACAAATGAACATAATTAGAATTAAATATAACAATAGAGTTCCGAAGCTAACACTTTTCTACGGTTATCTTTTACTTCATTTTCACTTATTTTCAAAAGGGCAAGATGATAAGATCTGCTTATCGACTGGTACTGGATAGCAAGAGCTCATATTATGCAAGAATTTCATTAGAGCATTTATACAAGCATCTTTCACTTGAAGTTGTGACTTGTCGTCATAGTGCAGGAACATAGGGCCTCGTAGTTGCAAGACTGAACGAGCGAGACCATTCAGAACCTTTTACTAGTAGGTATGGATATTAAGGAATTAAAATGTTAGTTTAAAGTAAGTCGTAACGGGATGGGTGTATAGTAATTATATTTTTGTATAATATAATAGGTATATAAAACGAATGACTGAATGAATTTCGAAACGAAGGAATGAATTTGACTTGCATTAATTTTATACATTGTTCTATTGTTTACTTAATTATTATAGCTTACGGGGTATATAAATTTATTTGTTAACTCTACTGATTTTAATAATTTTAACAATACTTCAATATCTACAAGTAAAATTCCTAATTTACTAAAGATTACAGAAGTTTCGATTTCATTCCATCTAGTGTAGAGTGATTGCAAATTGTGTAAATATAAATTGTAAATATTAATAAAATGACGTATCGTTAAGTGTCAAATATATCGAAAATTAAAAAAAAATTAAAATTATTACATGTCATTACCCGCGCTGTATATTTATTAAGTTGTAACATTTATAAAAACTGATCCTGAAATATTTAATGATTATTTAATAATTGACAATCAATATAAAAATAAAATTATACAACTTTAAACTAAACTAAACTTTTTTACAATGGTTTACTTAGGAAAAGCGTTTTCGGTACACTGTCTAAAATCAACAATAAAGTTCCACCTGTTTCATGAAAAGGAGAACATTCATAAATTTAAAAATAATTTAAAAAACATCTAATTAGGAAATGCTACTACTCAGTTAATGAATATTTAAGCGACGCATCGGTAGGCATATGACAATGACATATATCTGTTTTTTTTAATATTCAATTCGACTATATATTGTAAATATCATAACTAATTAATAAATAATTTAGTTACATCATTTATATTAAATGAC
Organism: Parnassius orleans; assembly: GCA_029286625.1. Taxonomy (NCBI): domain Eukaryota; kingdom Metazoa; phylum Arthropoda; class Insecta; order Lepidoptera; family Papilionidae; genus Parnassius; species Parnassius orleans. The sequence continues at coordinate 89,417 of JAGSMP010000029.1, forward strand.
AATACGATTTATATGAAGCATTCTAATATAATTATAATATTATAATATAAATAATATAATGATATAATTTAATTTTAGTAGTGTAGTAGATTATATTAATTCTACCCATAATATTTATATACCCAAGGGTTGAATGCAGCGAACGTAATTTCTCAAAGATGTATTCTGTCTTACCTGTTCTATATTACCTGTATTCACAAATAAAAATAAATTTGAATTTGAATCAACTTTGATAAAATTATTTCTTTTAATGTTACTTATTTTAACAAGAGATTCTGATATTTCATTAAGGTAACCTTGTTCACTAGTGCATATTGAAGAATTTTTAAATTACCAATCATATTTTCATACTTAGGAGCATCTTCATAATCGGAGTTACCAGTAATAATCTTAATAATATATCTCAAGGACTTTAAAATGCCTCCTTTGACTCTAAATTAAGTTGATAACTGTTCAAGTTGTTCAATACTGGAATTCGTTACGAATTCAGTTTGAAATTTTATATCAAGTAATTGAATGTTTGAGTTTGTTTGCCAAACTAATTTTAATATGCTTAATTAAGTATGTAAGTTCAAGTATCTATTAATATTAAATTCCAACTGCTCATGCGTAACCTTAAATCTAAAAACCTTCATTATAATCCACTTTTCTTAACTTACACTAACATTTACATCTCTAAGTAACGCGCCAATATTAATATTATAATGCATAGGAGTGTTTTCTGCTCCGTGTAATTATAAATTTAATGTTGTGGTTAACTCTAGAATTAAAATTATTTGCGAGAATCAGAATTATTTTCTGAATTATTAGGAGTGGATTGCGAAGTTGATTTATTATAAGATTTATTATAATTTTTTATTATATTGAAACTAATTAACTTCTTCCATAACAACACTAAAAGTATTTTCTAGTTCAGTCACAATCTGATATAGAATCACTCAAATCTATCACTTAAAAAGAGATGGATCTTTTCCTATCACCTAATTATACAATAAAATTCATAACATATAGTTTGTAGTATATATAATATTGTTCATGTCATATAAATTTCTTATAATATATTCACATTTCTTAATAAATAAACTTGAAATGCATTGATTGCCATAAAACATGATGATCAAGCTTATTACTTATTAGGTCCTTAGGTCTAATTTGAACAAAGTGACATAAATATTCTTCCATGTTCCATTTTTATATATTAACAAAAATCAACAAAATTATTCTCTTAATTTTTTTATCACTTCGTAAAATTATAACAACTATTTTTATTTAATTCCCTTTCTTTTTCTTTATAATAATATTCACTTATAAATAACTGCCAAGTTTTGTGCAAAAGTCAAATAACTTTCAACGATTTTTGTTCAAAAGGTACGACATAGAGCTATAAAGAAACAACGACAGGAAATAACTAGGATGAGACAGGATAGTAAAAAAGGTTTACTTACAGTCCGCTCGCTCCCACGTCTACCCGTAGAGCTGCTCTTGTCTTGATAGGAAGGTTTCTTCATCGCACGATTTAACAAATTTATTTGGTTCGAGGATACCCGGTACTCAACAAGACCGATTTTAGTGTACTTGAACTCAGCTATGATCGCGGATATCCTACTGGCTGCGCCAGTTAAGTTTCGGGAGCGGTGATCAAGTTTTTAAATTACAACTAAATATGTCTCGATGACATTTATTACTATTACATTACAATAATGTATTAAAACTAATTCAGTGCAATACTGACTTCCTTAACTAAGTGATTACATGACTACGATGAGTTCTATAACCAATCTTATTCTAAATGCATGTGCTTTTATAAGATGGTCAAAACAAGTCTGTTGACTGAAAGTATGACGCCTTGGTTTGACCAGCAATAACAACCATACAGTGGAGTCAGCGTCTTCTGTAACGTTACACTTCATAACATGTTTTCAGTAATCCAATATCAAAAGCTTAATCCGCACAAATAGTGGTCAACTTGTACGGATTAAGCTTTTGTGAAATTATGGCTACTTGCAATTATCATGTTTACGAGTAATCTAATATCAAAAGCTTAGTCAGGACAATTTGGGATCAACAGGTATTAAGGCTATTTCTAGACTGCATAATTACATAGAAAACAATCGGTACAGACTTGAGTAAACAACACGCCAGGTTACATGTAAACAAACACAACCTTTTGATGTAGAATTAAAATTTACGAATTTATAATATATGTTAATTTATGAATTTGAAGTAGGTACTTACCTACCTAGTTAAATTGTTTAATACTTTGAATATTACACACATTACGAAATATTTTAAACATGTTCATTTGTGAATTTGAATTAGGTACCTACGTATCTATCTGCCTTATTAAATTGATCAATATTATAAACAAAAGTTTATTTAAATCTAACAACTACTACATTAGATTCTTATAGTTTTATGTCATTGGGATTCAACTACGGTTGGAAGGATTGTTACAGCGTACCCTGCTAAATAAAAATTTAAGTACATTGCAATACATTAATAATCACAATTTAAATCACTGATCATAAAATAAAAAGTAGTTACCTAAAGTTTTCTAGACTGTTAATTAGAACTCTATGTACTTTAAATATAAATGCCCCAGTACAAATAAGCAAAATAAAAACAAACACTTTTCGCACAAAACTATTGTTAGAACAGAACACACTCACATATCACTATTGCACAACAATATAAACTCATTTTAATATCTTCGAATGTCGATTTTTATTTAATACATTTCAGAATAGTTGTGTCGCCAAAAAAATTCACCTTCTTCTTCTTCTTTTTTTTATGGCGGTTTTCATCATTCTCTAATGTCAGCGTGAAAGTGTTTATTGAGTAGAAGCTCAGAAAACTTACCTTAAGTACTTATAATTTTTTAATGACGACTATAAATTTGTATTTTAAACGTAGAAGAACGGAACTATTCCGCTGCATGAATAAACATAAACTGACACAATTTTACAGAAAATCTGTATAAATGTACGTATAATAAATCGTTTTTTAGATAAGCGTTAAGTGAATGACATGAAATACTCAAAAAGTACCTACGACAAAACAAATTTGCAGTTCTAATTTCTACAGGCAGGTGTCAACTATAATTATTACACTTAATCATATTTATGACATTGTCATTAAATTGTTTATATTTCAGTAAAATTAAGGTAAAAGTTAGATCTACTTTTACATGGTTTTCCGTTAAATTAAAAAATAAAAATAAGCACAGGTCCCACCGAGACTCGAACTCGGATCGCTGGATTCAAAGTCCAAAGTGCTAACCATTACACCATAGGACCTTAGGTAATTACAGTAAAATTTAGCTAATATTTCAAAAGGTATTACCAGTATTACACACATATAGCCAAATAATGAAACGCTACTCAATTTTAAAATATCGTTAAGTCACTTTGACTAAAAGTGTATAGTATTTGAGCAATACTTAAGCATAAGTTAAAATTGAAGTGTTATTTTTACGTTTGTCTGCATTTGTAATATTTGCTTGTGTTTTATTTTTGTGTTGAAAATATCTTTATGCCGGTTATTTTTTATTATATATATTAGGACTTGATTAATATATATTTAAACCTGACTGTTTTGGGTTTTGCACTCTGGGCTCTGAATACAGCTATCCAAGTTTAAATCTTGTGCTTTCTCTAATGATTCCTATTCCTATTGCCCAAAAGCAATTTTTCAAATAAAAATCAATTAATTAATTGTTACGTAATAATAACGAGACAGCTACGTACTAGTTACAACTCTTTGCCATGGTCAAATATAAAACTAGGCATTTTACTTTTGTAGTGGTTCATTGTAATCTAATACCTTTAAACGAGCAATTCTTGCATATATATAATCGGAATTTCGGAAACGGCTTCAACGATTTTCATGAAATTTAGTATGCAGGGGGTTTCGGGGGCGATAAATTGATCTAGCTAGGATTTATTTTTAGAAAATGTCATTTTATCCGTGTTTTCAGGCAATAAGATCCCGAAACCAGAAAACTCCGGTTCGAGTCCAGATGTGTCCAGTCCGATTTTTGTTCCCTTTTTTTTCCAAGTTCCTTCTTTTCTGAGAAAAACTATTATTGGCAGCCCAACGCATCTAATTTGTATCTAAGTATATATTTTTTTAAAACACGATATTTTTACGAATATTTTTATCCTATTTGCGATGTTTCGATACAAAGATAAAAGTCAATCAATAACTCTTTATCGATAATCAACTTAAACATAAACTGAAAAATATGACTCTTCCTGTCTTGGCGAGTTGTAATACTATTATTATTTTAATTGAAATATAATTTGAATAATGATAATCAAACTTATAAAATGCACTTTCGAAACAAACCATACTCAACACAAATTTTTAAGCAATGTTGTTCAATAACCTATTCTATGTACATAAAAATCTATGATTTCTCTAACATTCAAAAACTGCGAACATTTTGTCTAAGTGATTTGTAATCAGAAAAAGCGCTGACTAAATGCTTGTCTACAATTAATGGTCAATATGTATTTAGTGCATTTCTAAACGTCACTTTTCTAGATTAACTTTAATTCTCGCAAGGTACTTCTTTTTCTCGACGATGTAGAGTTGGTCCGACGGATCCAGCTTCTGCCAATGAAGGGCTTTAAATTAATAGTCACTGGCTCCTGGAACAAAAGAAAGTAAAAATTTTTGTTTATCGCATTACTTTTGGATGTAAAATAAAGCTAAATTTATCAAATCAATCATTCTTACGTTGATTCATGTCTTAGAAGCCTTGCGACCGATATTTTTACACATCTTCAAATAAATACAACATTTGCACAGGAATAAAGAATAATAGTGATAAATAGAAATATATCGATGAAAAAAAAATGATAAGTATATTTATGTAGCAGTCTAATAAAATATATAATAAAAAAAGATTTTCCTAAAACGGTTCACTATGTTGCCTAGTCCGACGTCACCAACTTAACCGGTTTTGTTTTAAAACAAGCAGTGCCAAAGTTAATCCTTTACAGTATGACTGTGGTATATATACCTCACTCTGAGTTACTGTAAGTCTAGAACTTTCTGCGACATGACGATAACAGATTTTTTTCTCTTTAAATAAATATACATATATACTTAAACTGCGAAATAAGAAAAAAATATTTCGAAGACGTGAAGTTAGCCAACACGCATTGGGGCAGGGCGGCGGACATTTAATTGCACTAAAACCCGCCCAAAAATGAAAGGAGGTAAATGCTCAGCAGTGGGACGTGTATAAGCTGTAACTTTTAACTTAAACTGCTTAACTGTATTTATATTTAATACCTGAATGTCGCACATGTTTGCATTTTTACTTCATTTATGTGTAAGATGTATCATGATATAATTCGAGAATTAGTGTAGTATTAAAATAATTTAATAACATCAAAACCTAGATGTCATAGTCACTGTGTTATATTATTTACTGATCTAAATCCTTTTTATTACTATTATGACGAAATTGGCCGATTTAAAGATTATGGCAACTACTTCTGACAGCAAGTGTGCAGTTTAATGCAGTAAGATTACTTCTGAATTCTGATGCACTATTTACACGAGGCCAATTGAGACAATTTATTATGCCAAACCATTATTAACATTGTGTGAATGAACCGAAACAATATAGACCAACAGATTGTTCTTTCTATTGATCAATAAACTCCATCCAATTAGAACCGTTTAAAATTTTCTTGGTATTACTTATTGTACTATTATTTATCCTGTGGTATTACTATTGACGCGAAACTTCAATGGGGCCCCCATATATCTAACATGGGTTTAGCCTAAAACCATGTCATTGGTTGGAAATATGTATGCGTGAGTGCTTCGCCCGTATTAATAAACGTTACTCAGCTCAAGTACACGCACTTGAGTACAATCTTGAGGTTATGATCTTATTAATAAATATATCTCAAGATGCGGTTTAGGTTTACGATATCAGCTGAGTGCCACGTTGATTAATAAACGAAACTCGAATCTCAAGTGTGTATACTTGAGTGCAAGTGACAGAACAGTATTCCTAAGTACAGCGTTTTGAGATACTGTTTTTATGTGTTTATTAATTAGCAACGATCTTGAGATGCTGATTTCGTAATGAGGGCGTATCAAATGATTACGCACTTGAGTTCGTCGTTGAGTAACGCCTAAGTGTTCTTATAATTTCCTAAGGAAGGTTTCCAAGTCACTTGAAATGACTCCATCTATAGTACGTGAGCGTAATATGGTCATCCGGTTAACACTTTCTTATAGCTCAAAAACTACAGCCTTATTTGCATAGATGGCTCTGTAATACGATAGCTCTTCATCAGTCATTCAAATAATAAAGGGCCAAAAGGGCGCCGCTTTATTAACGCCATTTTGACAGTTGATATTATAGTAAATATTTAAATCGATTTTAGTATTGGGTAGTGTAGTTAGTTTTTTTTAAGTTGATTTTTCTACGTGTTCCTAATTTTGCCAAGGCTTGTTTGCTATTTTTTTCTTAATATATTAGTTAAAGTATACGACATTGTGTATTTGTCTCTGTTTTCCTCCTAGTTTTGGTTTTATAGGGCGGCAAAGCTGAAGGTGACCATATTACCCTCACGTACCTTATTAAAAATCCACTGCTGAGCCTCTTCCGTGTATTGCCTCCTAGGGGGTTTTTTGCCAAAGTTAATGCGCATAGCAAGAAGATGCTGATGCTTATCTCCTGTTTCAGTTTTCCTCTGTCGTCTCTTAGGGCACCCACGGGCACAATGATACGACTAGCTGGTAAACAACTAGAGAATACCATATACCTACCTAGCATTAATCTCGCCTTTTATACATCAATAAAATATATTACGTGACAGAGTCCTGGCGGTGAAAGAATTTCCACTACCCCATATCATCCCGTGGTTGTCGTAAGAGTCGACAGAGTTTTTCGTACAAAGGCTCGTAAAGATAAACGAAACGTATTTTTATAATATCGAGATAGCAAGCATCAGTGCAGTTCCTTGAGCAGATGCGTTTAGCCATGCCCCTCAAGCCCATTTCCTTTTTTCTAACTTTCTATGTCACGTAAAAATACTATTTTTAAGACTGCAGGGCATGTTGGTGTCAAGATGGGTGGTTCTTTTCTTGTAAAATGTAAAATGGAATTTGAAGGCTTAATTTTGCGAAGACTGTGGCGCCGCGGCCAAGAAACCTATGTCATAACAAATATCTTCTGATATATTTTTCTCAAAGTCTGTATTTGAAATATTATAGCTTCATTTTCTAATATAGCACATATGGCCCTGTGGCGATATGTGCTATATTACGTACGGATAACGCGTCTGACTACGAATCAGAAGATTCCAGGTGCGAATCCTGGCAGGGTCGACAAGAATTTTTTAACTAGTTTTGCGTTAATTTTTCATTCCTTATAGAAAAAAGGGTTGAAAATAATTTAAAAAATTAACAAAGTAAAGATACGTTTCAATTAAAATTCCAAGAATTTACAGTTGCCAATAAAAACAGGATAATAATTTATATTCTACAAAATAAATTATTTGAAATGAATACAAATTACCTATCGATAAATAATGAAGCATTATCTATTTTTTTTACTTTTTTGTTTTTGCGCATATGTGCTACATGGGGGACTTGACCCAATAAAATCATATCACACTCATCATATTTTTAAATAAGCACATAGACCTGCATCTTTCCTCGAATAAGAATCAAATATGTGAGTGCGGTGGACAAAGGACAAAGGTCTTGGTTTCGAATCCGCCATTCCACTACTGTCGTGAAGAACTCCTAAGTCAACCAATTTAAGTGGAATTATAAGAGGGTACCGTAGTTAAACAACAAGGAAGCCTTATAGTTTCGCCATGTCCGTCCGTCCGTCCGCGGCTTTACTCAGATACCCTAGGTGCTACAAATTTGCAATTTGGCAAAGTTATAGTTATTAATCACGCCCACAAAACTGTGAAATAAAATCTTAAAAAAACATTTTTATTTTGGGTACCTCCCACAGAGGTAAATGGGGGATGATTTTTTTTTACCCGTCTATTCCACCGTGTGGGTTATCGTTGGACAGGTCTTTCAAAAACACTAGGAGTATGGAAGAACATTTTTCCGATTCAGGGGTCCGTTTGCGATATATATAGATTTAAAGTGGTAATTTTCATTAGATTCATTTGTCCCCCCCTCCCTCCTCTACCAACTAAACCGCTGTTTTTGGAAATGTGAAAAGTATACAGGATAGTAGTTTAGATAATATATTGAAGTTAGAAGGAAAACTATCACAGCGAAGAGGAATTAATAATGACTTCTTATATATACGCGAACACTACACATTGAATAAAACTATTTTTTACGGATTTTATCGCGTTTTATTTACTATTTTAATTCCCGACGTTTCGGGTGCTTTACAGCAACCCATGGTCACGGGGGGGACTGAGATGTTTGACGTCCCGATGTCACAGTTAGCCCTACTACCTTCAGTTTTTTAATATTAATTTTTGGTTCGATCTACGCAGAATGAGCTTACAGTATCTTGAAGTCTTGCAGTAGTATGCTTGGGTTTGGATTTAATTTTGTTAATTATAGGATCCCAAGCAGATGGCAGCACACATCCATTTTTACTATTGAAATTAGGATGTTTTTTTAAATTCAATAGCCTCGCGTATCATCTTTGGTAGGAATCGGTGTTCTTTTGCGAGGATTTGTGGTCTATCAAATCTGATGTAATGGCAGGGATGATCTTGAACATGTTCACAGACTGCAGACTTCCCAGAGCGTCGGTGCTTCACGTCAGCTATATGTTCTTTCACGCGGGTTTTAATGGATCTTTTTGTTTGTCCTATGTAAGGGAGACCACATTCGTAATCAAGCTTGTACACTCTTGCATCTTGTAGAGGCATATTACACTTGACGGATGGTAAAATTTGACTAATCTCCTTCGGCGGCTCCAAGTATGTTTTAATAGAAGCTCGCTTCAAAATGTAGCCCACCTTGTCTGTGACTCCTCTGACATAGGGTAGTACAGTAGGCACACGCTCGACTGTAGTCGGCTTCATTCGGTCACTGTGACGTAGGCGCGGGACCCGAAGCTTGTTGTCTTGCAATACTTGCTCGACGTGCTGAAGCTCGGCGGCCAGATGTTTTCTGTCACAGATCCCTCGTGCTCTCTGAAACAAAGATTTTCCCATGGTAGTAAACAGTGATGGATGATGGTGCGATTCACCTTTTAAATATCGGTTGGTATGGGTCTTTTTCCTATACACATTGTGACCAATAGTGTTATCAGGATTTCGGATGACTAAAACATCTAGGAAAGCTAAAGAATTGTTAAACTCCATTGTAAATTATATTTTAGAGTTTATGGAATTAAGGTGGTCTAAAACTGCAGTTACTTTGTCAGATGGTAAAATTGTGAAAGTGACGTCTACGTTTAGCTTGTAGAATCTTGGATTTACAGGAGCAGTAAGAAGGGCTTTCTCCTCAAAGTCCTCCATGAATATGTCGGCGACTATGGGAGGTACAGGCGAGCCCATCGCCACACCATCTACTTACTTGTAGAACTCCTCTTTCCAGAATAGATAACAGATGCAAGGCAGTGTTTGAGTAATACTGCATATTCTGTAGGCATGTTGTATTCTTCTAGCTTCCTGGTTACAATTGAGATGCAGTCTTCAATAGGTAAGCATGTAAATAGTGACTTAACATCAAAACTGACCATAGTTTCATTGTCAGCGAGATGTAGGTCTTTTATCTCACTAACAAAACGGTACGTAAAAAATCCGTAAAAATTAGTTTTATTCAAGGAATTAACAAGTTAACGAATAATAGTCGACCAAATTATAAAATACGTGGTTGGCATAACAGCTAATTGTTGTCTTATACTTTGTATTAAAACCGGATCTTCCGTAAAAGGCAGCTCTCAAAAAGATATAATAATCAAATCAAATACTTGATGTGTAACGGTCTATCTTTTGACGCAGTTGTAAAAATATCTTCCTGTTAAGTTTATTGTGTAGCGTAGTTTATCCGTTGTCTGGGATACGAATAATAGTCGAAGGAAAAGCTTTTATTGTACTATATTAGTTGTCGCAAACTGACTGAGATACTCAATAACAATTATTTATTGTTTAAAAAAAGATACTCGCACGATGTCACGTCGCGTCGCTGCGATGATGGTATTGCTCCTTTGTCGGTAACGCTGTATCCAAGTCTATTTCAGACCTAGTCGCACCTATGAGGTAAGGTACTAATTACATTTCGATGGAGTACTACAGATGATGCTTATCCAGGAGACTGCATCTAAAATGCTAGTTCAAACTGTTATGCTTACGTTTTTCAATCGACCTCAAAAAAAGGAGGAGGTCTTAATTTTACTGCATTTTTTATGTGTGTTACCTCAGAACTTTTTTCTAGGTGAACCGATTTTGATGATTCTTTTTATATTTGAAAGCTGGTGCTTCTCCTGTGGTCCCGTACAAAATTGATCAAGATGAGATCTGTAGTTTTTGAGTTATCCTTAATAATGCGTATTTAATTGACTTCGACTACATTGACGATGTTCTCGTTTTATTTATATTGAAGTCGGTTGTATAAAATATTTACTCATTGGCAAATAGTAATGTAGTAGAAGTAGTAGTAGTAGGAATGCAATGTCTAAGTACAATTGACTTACAGTTACACAATATCTACACAATGACTTCCAGTTACACGAGCCACCCCTGATATCTGATAGGATTTTAAAGCAGAGACAAATTCGGTGAATTTTGATTTGAAATATTCATTCATTCATAACAACCTATCAAAATCCTATTGCTGAACATGAGCCTCTCCATAGATTGCCTCATAAGTCGTTAAATAAAATACTAGGTAAAGAATGCCATTTATTAAGAGTTTCGAAAACGAAAAGGTTACATTTCCACATTATGATTCTCCTTCGATATTATATTATATCCTCTTTTGTTATATTTATACGTGCAATATTCTTAGGAATGGTAGGATAATGGTCAAATATATGAATATATAAACAAAAACTTTGTTACTTATTTACGGTATTTAAAAATATTAGGGGCTTTCACTTCCACTTGTTTTGTATTGCCTTAGGCTTAGGGCTTCAACATAATATTTCGGTCCTGCATGTACATCTCGTGCTTAGTAGTGGTTTCAATGGAAATTGGCTGTAACTTACAAAATATTAACACGCGCCATCTTGTGGCTATTATTGAAACCTACATCACATAACGGTTGGGCCATCTAACGTTTGTAATTGGAAGGTTATTTTCAGGTTGGAAGGTTTGATGATATTTCCGACAGAAAGTTAGTTTTATGCAAAGAGGTTTTATGTTTGAAATTTATGAAATGGGTCGCTTTTCGCTTGAACAAAGTTGAGAAAGATTAAAAACTTATTTCCAGTGTTGAGTTTTCTACTCAAACTGTAAGAAATTTACGAAAAAAAAATTGGTGAAAAAGATGTGCCAAAAACGCAGTTTGTGGATCAATTTGTGAAGCGAGTTCGTGAAATTGGATCGTACGTTGTGCGAGTTCGTACTCGTCCAGTGCGCTCAACCGAAAACATAGCTGCTGTTGCTCAGAGTGTGCGTGAACAACCATCAACATCAACACGTCATCGTTCTCAAGAATTTCACGCACTTCTTTGAGAATTTTGCATAAAGATCTCAGTATGACTGCGTACAAAGTTCAATTAGTGCAAGAGCTGAAGCTGCATGACCATCCTATGCGTTTTCGGTTTGCTCAATGTGCCGAAGACCGCTTGATCGAAGATGAGCATTTTTACCGAAAAATCATCTTTTCAGATGAAGCTCATTTCCACCTCGGAGGATACGTCAATAAGCAAAATTGTCATATCTGGGGCTCAGAAAATCCACACGTCATCGTGGAGAAACCAATGCATCCACAACGAGCGACTGTTTGGTGCGGATTTTGGTTTGGCGGCATTATTGGGCAATTTTTCTTCGAAAATGAGCAAGGAAACGCCGTTACAGTGAATGGCGATCGATACCGCGCCAAGCTAAGCAATTTTTTGTTTCCTAAAATTGAAGAGGATGACATTGACGACATTTGGTTTCAACAGGACGGCGCAACGTGCCACACAGTCAACGTAACACTCGATCTTTTCCACACTCTTTTCGAAAATCGCATAATCAGCCGAAATGCTGATGTCAATTGGCCACACCGAAGTTGCGATTTGACTCCGTTAAACAATGATGATCAGTTAAAGTTTTTAAGCCCAGAACAGTACCACTAGCACTAGTACATAAAGTTGAGTTAGAATGAAATTAATAATCTCTTAGATTTAGGTATTTTGGAACGTGTTGATTATTCAGAAGTAGCGACACCGATCGTACCCGTTCTTCGATCAGACGGTAACATACGTATATATATGTGGCGATTTTTCAGTGACATTGAATACATTTTATACTCTGATAATTAGCCGCTTCCACGAATAGAAGATTTATTTGATAAGCTTCATGGCGGCGTCCAATTTTCAAAGTTAGATATTTCTAGAGCTTATAATCAGCTGGAGTTAGATGATTCTAAAAAATTAACGTATATTAACACCCACATAGGTTTATTTTGTTATAATAGATTAGTTTTCGGATAGCCCCAAGTATCTTTCAGAAAACAATTGATCAACTTTTATCAGGTATTGAGGGAGTCTGCGTATTTTTAGACGATATTTTATTAACGTTCCCTACAAAAGAAGAACACCTAGAACGATTACATCAAGTACTCAGGAAATAACATGAATCAGAGCTTAGATTAAAGGAAGATAAATGCGATTTATTTAAGACTCTATTAAGTATTTAGGTTTTATTATAGATAAGTTAGGACTACGTAAATCAAGCAATAAAAATGAAAGCAATGCTGCAAAATAAATGCCCTAATAATGTCACGGAATTGAAATCATTTTTAGGGCTTATTAATTATTATAGAGGATTTGTGCTTAATGTACCGAGTTGAATAGCTATTGAAAATTGGTAATTAATTATTGTATTGAAGATTAGTGTTTACAAACGTTTTGAAAAACTTTGGTTCAATATGATACAGAAACCAATATTCCATAATGATAGGGACAACTACTGTACTGACTACTAACAAATAAGCTTACATGGTTATGATAATGTTATGTACCGACATAGGTAAGAAAAAGCAATAGGCTTTTTAAATCATTCAAATGACCTATTTGTTACACTTGTCAAATTAAACAATAATGATAGTGTGCTCATGTTGAGTTTTCAATTTTATGAAAACTAATTTGATGTATCTATTTAAGGCAGTGTGATAATTCAAATCATTTGACATTCCTCTCTGAAAGGATAGTGAAATAAATAATGAAAGCTGTAACCTATTCTGCTGAAAATGGGTGTTTCAAAATATATAGTTCATAAATTTTGTATTACATTCATAACAATAAAATGATGTTCTTAATATCTTACTGCATACATTAACAATTGTGTAGACAAAATAATTGTATAGAAATTGAATTATTCTTCTATATATTATTGTTAAACTAGATTATATGTAAGATTGCCATTGCATTACATAAGTATAAGTCTGCCTTGTCTATTTAATTTGTTTGAATGCCAGGTTGATTTTCAACTTCCACGGAGATCATCTACATATCAGTACAGAGATATTGAACCTGTACCTAGCTTACCTGCTTATACTATCTGCTTACATCAATCAGTGCTATTGAAGTGACACCAAGAAAGAGGGAAATGTTAAAAACAATATCTAAATTAAAGAGAAGAATAATTGACAAAGAAAAAAATGGACATGCTAAAAAAAGTATAGGATCTAAAATAATTCAACATATATATTATATTTATATAATACAAAATCTCTGCTTCTTCAAAGTATATTAGTATTAAGTGATTTTCTTTCCATGCACATATAATAAAATTATTTTGCATTATATTAAAGGTGAATAGAGAGGAAGAGCTTTGCAAAACGAACTTAAGTATGGAGATTGTATCGCAGTTTTGCATTCTTAGCATAATGATGTAAAATCGTTAATGTATTTATTTATATCTTTATAAAGATAGAAGAGGTTAAATTTACGCATCAGAAGACGTGATTGATGTATGTTTATTTCGTGAAACAATGCTAAGATTAAATATAAGGTTTAAAAATCTTAATAAAAACAAATTAAATTTTTTTTTAAAACGTTACCTCCACACTAGGATTTTCCCCTGTATCGCGTTATTAGGTTTAGGCAGTTTATATACATAGATTTCACAAGAATAAACATCCAGACCCAGAAAAATTATTTGTAGGCCATACAAATATTTGTTCCGTGCGGGAATCGAACCCGCGGCCCTAAGCGCTGCAACTCATTGCTAAGCCACTGCGCCACGGAGCCCTCAATAAATTGTAACCAGGATCATATATAATTTTTAGTTATTTTTGTTTTGTTACGCTAAAGAACTATAACTTCATACGTGCGTACATAAGTACACACACACGTTTTTTTTTGTGTGTAAATGCAACATTTTGATACTTTTAATATAAACAGTTAAATAAAACTTATTTTAACCTAATTCCAATACATCAGGCTTCCTTTCGTTAAAGATTAACCGTTAAAAATTCATTAGTTTTTCTACAAAAAGTCCAAACGCGTTTCCCTTATTTTCTCACAAATATGCTAATGTGATTTGGATCACTATGTTTCTGTCATAATTATTTCTAAATTATCCTGCGAACATTTAAATGTTAAAAGATATTTAATGGGAGGAATGACGTTTAATAAATCCGCAAAAAGTAATGGAGAATTTTCAATGTTCATTAAAATACCTAGAGCAAATGTTTTGCGCCCGTGGTGTAAAATACTTTTACCATTGATACTCAATGATTTTAAATATTATTTTGTCTGTTGCAAAATCAGTTCCCAGTATATTTTTTTTCAATTTTCATATTACATTAAAAACCACGTCCAAAAGATGTTTTGGAATTCATAAAATCAAATATCCTGTCTATCATTTTTAAAAACTCAACCGTGGCTTCACTCCCCAAAAACAGCGGATTACTACAACGTCTTAAAAACTCGATGGACTCAGAACTCAAAACTTGGGCCGCAAGTTTGACATTCATTTTTTTATTTTCGTATTTTACGTGGGCGGATGATAATTTGTTACCAAATTTTAAACCTTTGTCTCTTTTTACCGTATGTAAACTACGAATAAAGGCGTATGATGTGCTCCCACTTGATGATAATATTTCATGTTCAGCAGAAAATTAGGGGAGATGCGTATAATACGATCCCTCGAGGTAAAATGATTCCCCACTGTATAAGAGTGACTACTAGCGACATCTATCCAAATATGGAACAAACGTCATCCCCGAAATCCCGCCAGTTGCCTATCCGAATGCCATGGCGGTGTGAGCGCTTAGCGTGATTTTATTAGAAAAAAAATATTAAAAACGTGCTTCTAATCTATGGTAAGCCTAATTTTTTCAGTTTCATTACTTTCTGCGTGTTAAAATTTATTGAAATGTTGTTTTATTGGCGGATTCCATTAAAGTTTAGCTATATTTAAGCAATGTTTGAATACCGCACGTTGTATTTGAAGGTTATATTTTGTTCGATATCTTGAAATTTGGTTTTTGAGGTGAAATGATCCCTCTTCGTGCGTATAAAACGATCCCTGGAATCATATTACCCCATTAGTAATTTTAAAAGTTTTTATTTAACTTGCAATGTACATACATACAAAATGTAATACTATCTACATACTACAGTATACTTCTTCAACTTTATTGAGATTATTTTCCATAATTCATTGTGTGTTTTCCCAATGACTCATCGTTTGGTACTAGTATAATTATTTCGCCGAAAAGGAACGTCAAGATTACAAGCGACGTCCGGAAGTTAATTTTTCATTCGGGAAATGGAAATCTTTAATTCTATAAAAAAAATACATATTTTTTTTATAGAATTAGGGTGACAAACGAGCACACAGTCCACCTGATGGTAAGTGGTGGCTGTGGCCCATAGAAATCTACATTTATCCTCATTATTCAGAAATCTCTACAAGTGCCACAGTCGTCGGCACTAGTACCTATACAAGAATCTCTACCTGCAACGTCTCAGTCTTTACCAGAAAAACCAATGGATATTGACAAGACAAGTGTAGCTCCGCAAGATTTTTTTAGTGACAGGCCATCCACTAAGAAAATCTTGCATTGCAATCTTCAAAAAAGCCAGTTTGTAGTCCTCTATCTCCAATTTTGACTACAACACTTGAATCGTGTTGAACGTGTCTCTAGCAACCACATCTTTTGCGGTCTTAACACCGGGACAAATCCAACCATTGCCAAAAACATGTAGTAGGAAGATGAAATAATGTAAGGCGAGTAGGAGTAGACACGTCTGTACTGACCAGTACATGCTACAAAAACTACTTAGAGGAGGAAACGAAAAAAAAAACAGATAAAGAACAAAAAAAGCCAATAAAAAAGAAAAAAAATCAAAAAAATTGGTTGCAAACAAAAAGAAAATAAAGGGAAAGGAGGCGGGAAAGGAAAAAATAAGAATAATAGTTATAAAACAGATTCTTCTGAAGAGGACAGTGATACCTAATGCCTGCTCTGTACCGGAACCTATTCTAAAGACAATAAAGGTGAAGGATGGATAAGATGCGTTATGTGCCTGAAATGGGGACATTAGGCTTGTGCGGAAATAGGCAGTGGCGATGAACAAGACTTTACTTGCAATTTTTGAGTTTCTAATCGTTTTGGAAGTGTGAAAAAAAAGTTAAGGCTATAGTTTCTTTTTTTTAATTCACATCGTATAAATTATGAGTCTTTATTTTTATTTTATTTAGAAGAAGAGTTGATTTTTTGAATTATACTTTTTTAAAACTGCAAACCTTAAAGAGGCTTTATTGTGTTTTTTTTATTTAGAAAAAGAGTTTATTTGTTTAATTATAATTTGTCCAATGTAACTCAAGACTTAAAATGTTATGTGTAAACACGCTTACATATTTTTGTTGCTTTAAGCAATACATATGATTAAAATATACAGCTGGGTGTTTTATTTTGCTAATATTATAAATATCGTAGGTAAAAAATGATCCCCAGGGATCGTTTTATAGATACATGTATATAAAACGATCCCTTACTAAACTTTTAGAAAATATGACGAAACTAATAAACTACATACATATCGTGAGGAATAAGTATGCAATTACAAAGGTAAATAAAATTTTAAATGAATTTTTGTTATGAAATTTTATTTATTTCAATAAACTGTACAATTAATTCAAATAATGTCTTAATTTAAAATAGTCTACAATAACAGGCAACTGAACTAGGATAAACCTGTATTAGTCCAGTAAAGAGAGATTTTAAATCGACATTTGTCGTGGAAGGCTGATTTTTTGAGCATATCTTCGTTTTTATATGTAAAACGAGGTTCAATAGTTAAAAAATGAAAATTAGCCTGCAGGGGTTGTAAAAAAAATAAAAACCATCCTCAAACCCACTTTTTTGCTATTTGCTCAGAAATTATAAGAGATACCGAAAAAACATTTGAACAAAAGCGATAGAGAATAAAAATAACACAAAATTGTCTTTTATCATTTTCCTCGAATTTTTAATAGGAAAAAAGATATTTGAATTTGAAAATTGCAATTAAGCTGGCCACAGCCTTAAAAATACCCGAATTTATAAAAATTCATTAAAAATAAACGAATTACCATTTTTTTTAACTTTTTTAATTGTTTCGATTCAGTCGGACCGATATATCTAGAGATTTTTTTAAATAATTTTTTAAAAAGTTATTAATAATTTCAATTTTAAATTATTTTTTTTACCTTTTTATTAAAAGTTTTTTTCCATTTACATATCTTGTTTAAAGTTCGATCTTATAGGTAGTGTCTTTCTTTTTATGGGTCATGATTTAGGAAATGTTTATTTTTATAAAATGTTCGCTTCTAAAAAAAAACCGATTAATACCTTATACTCTACATCGGAGAACAAACGGTTAGATAATTTATTTATTTATTTAATTTAATTACACGGAATTTATCCAATTACAATAATTAAATAATAATAATTTCATACATTACAAATAATAGCCAACATATTTTTTTTATATACATAACGACTAATAAGAATTTACAATAATAATACACAATACAAAAATAATACAATAATACGATTTACAATGTCAATTTTACTTAATTAAACTCTCACACAGTTTTCACAAAATTTCAAGCATTCTTCCATAATCACTCTCCATTCGTCCGCAAATATGTCACAGCTGCGATTTTGGTCCAGTAGAGCATTTAGCGCGGTTAATGTTCGCGGAATGGGGGAAAACGCGCGTGCGACTGTTCGGCACATTGAAACAACTTATGTCTTCTGCCGCGACAGTAGTTGTTGGGTACGTAAAATAGACACAGCTCATCATGGAGATCCGGTGAGTCAATTCTGCCTCGGAGAACCTTACACATGGTTGTTATTTGGTCATTTGCTCTTCTCACTTCGAGAGAGTTATAACCCAAGCAACCTTGAAGAAACGATGTCGGGTACAAATATGGATAGTAACCATTCACTCTCTTATAAAGGAACAGAAGGAAAGCTTTTTGAACATTCTCCAACATCAGACTGTATTTATCCTCATGAGGGTGCCACATGCAAGAGCTAGTCTCCAGTTTACTTCTGACCAAGGTATTAAAGATCAGCCTCACTACCCAATCACCTTGGAAATCCCGAGAGTTCCTTAATACAAAACCTAACCTCTTAAACGACTCTTTAGCTAGTGTTGCAATATGATCGTGAAATTTAAGTCCTCGATCAAATGTTACACCCAGAACTTTGACAGTTGTAGATCTAGTTATATCCTTGCCGCTTAACATATACTGAAAGTCAATCGGGCTCAGTGTTCGGTAAAAACTTAAGGACTGACACTTGGAGAGATTGAATTCCATTTCATTTTCACGACCCCACTTTTACACCAAATCGATATCTCACTGGAGCAACACGTAATCATTCACGGATTCAATTTTTGAAAACAATTTCAAGTCGTCGGCATACAGAAGGCATTTAGCATGCCTGACGATATCCGGAAGATCGTTAATCATTAAAATGAACAAGAGAGGTCCAAGAACTGAATCCTGGCTAACTCCAGAACGCGTGTGATATTGATGAGAATCATATATACCCAACCGTACGAATTGTTGACGGTATCGAAGATAGTCTGCAAGCAATCTGAGAAGTTTAGGCGCAAATCCCAGAGAACTAAACTTCACGAGTAGCACGTCGTTATTGACTCTATCAAAAGCTTTGCGAAAGTCGAAGTATAACACGTCTACTTGAGTTCGACGGTCTAATTGTGCCGAGATATAGTCAACGACTGACAGTAAGTTGGAGTTAACTGATCTACCGTTCTTAAAGCCGTGCTGCTCAATGCATAAATACCATTCTACCTGTCTATATATTTCTTTATGAAGTGTATTTTCAAACACTTTAGCTGGTGAAGAAAGAATGGCAATAAGTCTATATTCTTCAACAGGTAACTTATTGGAACTTTTGGGAATAGGCGTAACCCTGGTGAGTTTCCATTGCGAAGGTGGCCAGTGCTGTGTTGAAAATATGACAGAGCGGGTGGACTAGAAACTACTTGAACTGCTTTACCAGCCATGGAGGAATATTGTCAGGCCCAATTGAGCTAGCAGGTTTAAGTTTTCCTGTTGCAGAGGCTACATCATTCGGAGTGAATCTTAAAATATTAACATGTTTGCTCGTACGTGTGCTATCTTGTTGGTTTGCATTATCAGCGTCAAGTTGTGGTACGTCTGTTGAGAAAACACAAACTTATACTGTTTGCACATGCTTTTGCTGGCTGCGATACCACCAGTGCTATTTTCGGCAACGGTAAAAAGCAATTATTAAGTTACTGGAAAAAAATTAAAACTTAAGGACAGCTTTGCAAATTTTTTACAACTGTGATAGTAGTATAGAAATTTTGGAAGAAGCGGCAAAAAAAATGATAATGCAGTTATACGGACTCAATGAGGACAACATTTCTGTGGGTGATTTTCTTTATTAACGCTTTGTTGCTTTAGCTACTCAATCACAAGCAGAAATTTGACTTTAAATCTTACCATCAACTTCTTCAGCTTTAATTCAACATGCTAAAATAGTATTCTATCAAATGCAAAAGTGGTTGGGCAAAAATTTACAACTAGAAAATTGGGTCTGGAAACGGATCAAGACGATGATGGTTCCAGTCATGACTACTGATGATACTACTCCAAAGAATTATTGGAAAAGTTAAAAAAAATTAAAATTAATCATAAATTTCCGTTAAATTTACTAAAGAAATTATGTTTGTAGATGTTTTGTGGTTGCTCCAATAATTGTGCAAGCAAGCGTTTCGGGTGTCGGAAAGCTGGTCTAAGCTGTTCCAATTTTTGCCGTAATTGTAGTGGCATTACTCAACTCGTATAAACAACTCTTGCATTCTGGTCTCTTGCCAAGGCTGCCCAAGGGAACTTCTGTCAGCCATCACTTCCATCTCTGCACAGAGAGGATAAACCACTGACCCATGCCGAAATGGAGGAAGCCGATCTGTTAGGCTCTCTCTTTGCGTCCAACTTGATTTCGATGACGGGGGAATACACCGCCGACCATCCCACGGTGTGAGTGCTCCATGCCGGTCGTGCAGTATACACAGCCCTCGGTTCGCAAAACACTCCTCTCCCTGGATGTCAATAAGTCGAGTGGGCCTGATGAATTCCCTCCCATTGGGCTGAAGATGTGTGCTCCGGAGTTGGCACCGATTCTAACGCGTCTTTTTCGGTACTCTTACTCCCAAGGCGTAGTCCCTAATTCATGTAAGACAACTTTGGTCCACCCGATCCCTAAAAAAGGCGACCGCTCAGACCCGTCCAACGACAGGCCTATCGCTATTACCTCCTTGTTCTTCAAAATAATGGAATCCATTATAAACTGCCAGCTCATGAGGTACCTTGAGGATCACCTGTTGATTAGTGACTGCCAATATATAAGTTTGTTTGAAGAACATACATTCTCTGAAGATATTTTATGTTCCAATATTTTAATTTTTTCATTAAGAATTATGATTTCATTTTCAGCATTCTTTAATTGTTGTTCTAATTCCAAAATTCTTTGTGTCAAGATAACACGTGTCTCCGAATCAAATACTTTGTCTATTTCATTCATTTCAGATATTTTTGAGGGCGTAGAAGTGGGTGGAGAATATAAAACTTTGAAGTGAGCAGAATGAATATTTTTATTATTTGTTTTGTTATGTGTTTCATTTGTTTATCCTTTATTGGTGATTGACATAGAGTTTTCAGTAGATTATTTTCGTGTTAGTTTTGTGATTTGTCTCCGAAGGTCATTGTTTTCAATTAGAGTATTATCCAGCTCATTTTGCGTACTTGCAATCTCTGACCGTAAATTATTTATTGTATCCTTCATTTCCTGAACCGTAATTGAATCAGTATTTGTGAATTCATAGCTCCGTGATAGTATTTGACTAGGTGTAACCTGGGAATCCTCTGGTGAGAAAAGAGTGGTTAATATGTGGGAGTCGCTCGAGCCGGATGAGGAGTATTTCTTTCTAATTGTAACGTAAGATGGATCACTAGTAGGTGTAGATGGTCCTGTTGACTTTTGCTTACATGCTTTACATTTATAATTTTTTCTACTTTCTATATCTTTTAAGCGATAAAGTTTTTTAGAATATCCAATACAATCAAATTCATAATATTTCTTACATATTAAGCACAGCAGTGAATTTTTAGCTTCAATAGTTTTTTTTACATTTATTGCAACTTACAAGTGATGACACCTTGTGGCCGCTATTTTTTGAATGACTTGTGTTTGACGTCATAGAAGTTTTGCGTTATGTTTAATATAAAATATTTTAAGATTTTTTCTTACGACAGATGCCGCAGTTCTGTACTGAACCTATAAATTAGTTTTCAATCTTGCACCTTATTTGTCTCAACTCACGGTTATTTAATAATAACACTTTTCCCCAAGTATACTCGCCTCTTACGAGACCCACGGGATGGTATGGATATTCATACACCGCCACTATACTAATTGATAACTTCTCAAAACATTTCAGTTATCGACAACGTCTTGCAATCGTCGTTTCTCTAGCGCTCACTTGACCTTCATACAAATAATTCGATATTTTAATTGTTGATATTTTTTTATTTTTGGATAAGAACATAGTAATCACTCTAAGTTATATTTAATCATCATTTAAAAAAATATTTTCTTTTTCCTGACCTAATATACTCTTTGGCTTGATCATAGGTCTGGCAAAGTTGGTCTAATAAAATGTCGGCGCCTTAGCGGTTAACATCATGTAATGTAAATATTGCCAGAAATAAATGATTATTATTATTATTATTATTGGGGTATTTATAAAGTATTCTCATCTGGTTGGGCTGAATAAATATTTTAAAAGAAATAATAAATAAAATAAATATATATTTAATATACTAACATAAATAAATAAATAATACATAAATAAATAAATAATTCATAAATAAATAAATAATACATAAACAAATAAATAATACATAAATAAATAAATAATACATAAATAAATAAAAACCAACCAGATGGAAACCCTCGGCAGGGGAGACCAAACAGCCGAGGGTTGAGAAAAACCGGCGGACGATGCGGGCGTTATCGAGAGCACCGCCTTCTGCATTTGAGCTTGGAGCGGTCCGTCACGGAGTCCCAGTCGCCTCAGATGACCCGAGAGGCTGACTGGGATTAACCCGTTCGCAGAGACGACTACAGTATAATTTCGGTCGGCAGTCCACCACGTGTCGGTCACCTCGTGAGCCAGGTCCAGATATTTTGTTCGCTTATCTGTTTCGGCTTTCACGAGGTTCTCGTCATATGGAATGGTGATGTCGACCAAAAATATCCTTGACTGTGCCCGGTCCATCAGCACAATATCAGGCTTATTCGCAAGAATAGTCCTGTCTGTGATGATGGCCCGGTCCAGTGAAACCTGGCGCGATCATTTTCAAGCACGGCTTCCGGCAAGTACTTGTAATACGGCAATTTCCGGTCCACGAGACCGTATTTCAGAGCGAGCTCCTGGTGTAGAATTCTGGCTACTAAGTTGTGCCTGTGCAAGTACTCAGAGTTAGAAAGCGCCGAACAACCGGAGATGACATGCCTAAGTGACTCAACGGGATGGCGACAAGCTCGACAGATGTCGACGGTGCCATCCGCAGGATGTATCTCCGATAGTTGTTGGTCTTAATAACCTGATCCTGTATCGCACAGACAAAACCCTCGGTTTCCCCAAAGAGTCCAAAAACGTAGCCAGTGGAGGAGAGCAACTGTGTCTACTACGAGGCATGTGTAGAGCCTTGTAGAACCTCCCGTGGAGCTCCTTCTCTTCCATACGGTCTCCCGGTCGGAAATGCTATGTACTGCCGGGTCTTGCCATTGCTCGTTGGCTAAGGATAGAGGGTAAGTCCTTTATCACAAGAAATGACGTCCCTGTAGAATGGATCATCGATCTCGTCAGAGTAATTACGGAGGCTGCACTTCGCGATTATGCATGGTAAGCGCGCTTAAAAGCCACGCCCACCATGTTTCCGCGGCAAGTACAGCCTCATAATCGACGATCTCGGGTGATGCATCCTATGGGACGTCATAGTAGTGGACTTTTCTATCCAGGGCGTTAAGTTCAGTTGGAGTCCACCTAAGTATGCCAAGGTATATATGAGAACAGGCATGACCCAACCGTTATATGCGTGTGTCTTATTCACACCGGACAAAAGGCTGTTAAGCACTTTGGTCAAGCGTGCATAAAACATATCGCAAACTGACTGCTTCATACCCGCCTCATCGATACCGATGCTCTGTGACATACCCAGGTATCGGTATGTTTCAGCCTCAGAAAGGGTCCTTATGTTGATGGGCATAGATAAGTCTATGCCTCAGAGTTCAACCCTTCCTTTCAACATGGAGGACCGCACACTTATCCGTCCCCAGCTCCATTCTGATAGAATTACTAAAATCACAAGTGATGTTTAGCAATTTCATAAGATGGGAGCGGTTGAAACGAATAACTTGAGATCATCCATATAGAAAAGGTGGTCACTTTGTACCTCCTTTCCGGCTGGTCCTCCCGGGTCCTCCAGTAATGTACTGAGAGGGTTCAGGAGAGGCAAACTCAGATTGGACTCAAACAATCGCCCTGGAAGATACCCCTTCTTATCCTTGTGGCTTTCCATCCGTCATCCGCTCGCCTAGATGACAAAGTTGTGCCATTGCCCATACACTGAGGAGTCTCTAACTGTACAGTCAATCTTGGCTCGAGGACCCTCTTTAGCCATGTATGGGGCACCGAGTCATGCCTTTTATAGTCTATCCAGGCGGGAAGTTCCGACGGTTGCGTTTAACCACTTTAATGACCGCGTCAATGAGGAGTGGTTCCTTGGTTCCGACCACCGCCCGACATCCATTTTGAGCGCGCGACATCACCTGATTTAAATCCAGGTGACGAATGATTCGCGTACTCAAAATGGATGTCAATCTTATATATGGTGGGTAGACACGTAATGGGGCGGTATTGCTAGGGTCTGTGGAATCATGGTCTTTAGGAACCAAATGAGTGATCCCAGTAGTGAAGAGGCTCGGGAGCGACTTTTGGTCGAGCCTCTTGAAACTGTCTGGCAAGTACAGCGTGACACACCACGAACCCCTTCAGCCAGTAGTGATGCAGTCCGTCGAGTCCCGGACTTTTCCAGTTCAGGCCCTGGACCGCCTCCCAGCACGTCATCCGGCGTTATGATGACGGGGTCCATGGGCGTAACACTCGCACTGACTCGCCACAACTTCCGTCCAGGGCCCTCGCTGTGGTTTACGGGCTCTGACCACAGGCCGCGCCAGAATGCGATAGTGTCGGCCTGATTCGGTGCTGGGCCCGTTCCACGTACCATTGGTCGCTCAATGACTCATAGAGCCTCTTCTGATCACTCTGGAAGAGACGATTCTGGTTGAACCGTCTTGACCTCTCGGTATATCGCCGAATCCGCTTTCCCCAAGCAGCGATTCTCTGCTTCAGGTCGTCTATGCGCTCCGTCAGTTTTGCGTTATATCCGGCTGGGACAAACTGACATTTGTCCCAGCAAACGCCATCCTGACGGTGCGCACAATTCTCGGCTATTATTGCCCGACCTGAAGCTTATCAGTCTGCCGATGAGGGCCCTTGCTTTGCGATACGGTCCTCAATCCTTCTTCTCCAGGCTGGGATAGCGCTACTTTGACTAGTAGCACGTCCAGACGTGGGAAGTTGGCACCAACAATGCGGCAAACTGCCAAAGCGGCGCCAAAGAGTATTGAGTCCGTATCGCAAGGTCCCGCTGGTTTCAAAATAGGTTGCCAGCAATGGGTTCAGAGCCGTCACGACATCCCGATTCCGCGCTTGGGGTTATGCGAAGTCGCGGTCGATTTTCGAGGGGCGTACTGCGTTCCACAATCGCCTCTTCCAATGTACTCCTCATTTGCTCTGTTCTAGTTCCTGGGCGATTGTTTCATCATCGTCTGAATCAACCACAACTGGGGATTCACAGCGGCATCCACGTGTGGGGTTGCTCTGCAACTTGTGGCGCCGCATTCACAGTCGTAGTATTTTCATCCGATGAGAAACAGCCTCACGTCGTAGCCGTTCGAGTTCGGTGCCATCAAATATGTTTGAGCGCAAGATATACCGAACTCGGTCTGCCAGGTTTTGCTCGGTGACGGTTATAGATGGCTCCAGCTCAGCAAAAGTCGATGCATCCTAGCCGGTACGCAAAACCTCCAACTTCTCCCTTTCGCCTAAAATACGCCCGCAATGCGTTGCTATTCATTTGAATTGTCCATCGCATGCGGCGTACTCCACCAGTGGCGGGTGCCGATTGCTGGGCCCGCAAAGACCCTGCCGACACCAAGCCAGCTGGTGGGGATGATGGATGTGAGTGGCTGCTGGGTGGTCGTGCAGCTCCTCGTGATCGGCTGGCGGTTCGCATGCTGTCGCGTCCAGCGCCAGCTCCAGACGCGCCCTGGCGACCTCCAGGCAGCGACCCTTTGCGCGTATTTCTGAGTTCCATCATCCATATAATGGGCGTCAGTTAACGGGAGACGCCCAGACCCGGCACCGTTTCATGGTGAGGCCATGTGCACAAGCGGGCGCACCTTCAGTTTTGCCGAGGCACGGCACTAACACCTCATGGCGGGCGCTGACTGACTGCGCTGACGTAGCAGTTTTGTCACATGCCGTTACGTCAGCGGGCGATCGTCGTCCCTACGCCGTTTATTATTATTATATTTATTATTATTTGGGGTATTTATATAGTATTCTCATCTGGTTGGGCTGAATAAATATTTTAAAGGAAATAATAAATAAACATAAATATATATTAATATACTAACATAAATAAATAAATAATACATAAATAAATAAAAACCAACCAGATGGAAACCCTCAGCAGGGAGACCAAACAGCCGAGGTTAGGAAAAGGAGAAACCGGCGGACGATTCGGGCGGTATCGAGGAGCACCGCCTTCTGCATTTGAGCTTGGAGCGGTCCGTCACGGAGTCCCAGTCGCCTCAGATGACCCGAGAGGCTGACTGGGATTAACCCGTTCGCAGAGACGACTACAGGTATAATTTCGGTCGGCAGTCCACCCATGTCGGTCACCTCGTGAGCCAGGTCCAGATATTTTGTTCGCTTATCTGTTTCGGCTTTCACGAGGTTTCGTCATACGGAATGGTGATGTCGACCAAAAATATCCTGACTGTGCCCGGTCCATCAGCACAATATCAGGCTTATTCGCAAGAATAGTCCTGTCCGTGATGATGGCCCGGTCCCAGTGAAACCTGGCGCGGTCATTTTCGAGCACGGCTTCCGGCAAGTACTTGTAATACGGCAATTTCCGGTCCACGAGACCGTATTTCAAACGAGCTCCTGGTGTAGAATTCTGGCTACTAAGTTGTGCCTGTGCAAGTACCAGAGTTAAGCGCCGAACAACCGGAGATGACATGCCTTAGTGACTCACCGGGATGGCGACAAGCTCGACAGATGTCGACGGTGCCATCCCTTAGGATATCTCCGATAGTTGTTGGTCTTAATAACCTGATCCTGTATCGCACAGACAAAACCCTCGGTTTCCCCAAAGAGGTCACCAAAACGTAGCCAGTGGAGGCAACTGTGTCTACGAAAGGCACATGGAGCCTTGTAGAACCTCCCGTGGAGCTCCTTCTCCTTCCATACGGTCTCCCGGTCGGAAATGCTCTGCTACCGGGTCTTGCCATTGCTCGTTGGCCAAGGATAGAGGGTAAGTCCTTTATCACAAAATAACGTCCCTATAGAATGGATCATCCGATCTCGTCAGAAAGTAATTGGAGGCTGCACTTCGCGATTATGCATGGTAGCGCTTAAAAAGCCACGCCCACCATGTTTCCGCGGCAAGTACAGCCTCATAATCGACGATCTCGGGTGATGCATCCTATGGGACGTCATAATAATGCGGACTTTTCTATCCAGGGCGTTAAGTTCAGTTTGAGTCCACCTAAGTATGCCAAGGTATATATGAGAACAGGCATGACCAACCGTTATATGCGTGTGTCTTATTCACACGGACAAAGGCTGTTAAGCACTTTGGTCAAGCGTGCATAAAACATATCGCAAACTGACTGCTTCATACCCGCCTCATCGATACCGATGTTCTGTGACATACCCAGGTATCGGTATGTTTCAGCCTCAGAAAGGGTCCTTATGTTGATGGGCATAGATAAGTCTATGCCCTCAGGTTAACAACCCTTCCCTTTCAACATGGAGGACCGCACACTTATCCGTCCCCAGCTCCATTCTAATAGAATTACTAAAATCACAAGTGATGTTAATTCCATAAGATGGGAGCGACTGGAGCAAAATTTGAGATCATCCATATAGAAAAGGTGGGTCACTTTTGTACCTCCTTTCCGAGCTGAAATCCTCCCGGAGTCCTCCAGTAAGTACTGAGAGGGTTCAGGGAGGCAAAATCAGATTGGACTCAAACAATCGCCCTGGAAGATACCCTTCTTATCCTTATGTGGTTCTCCGCAGCCGTCATCCGCTCGCCTAGATGACAAGGATCGTACTCCTGCCCCATACACTGCCCGAGAGTCTCGAACTGTACAGTCAAGCCTTGCAGCTCGAGGACCCTCAAGCCATGTATGAGGCACCGAGTCGAATGCCTTTTGTAGATCTCCAGGCGGCGGAGAGGTTCCGACGGTTACGTTTAACCACCTTGCCAATGACCGCGTCAATGAGGTGGTTCCTTGGTTCCGACCACCGCCCGACATCCGTTTTGAGCGCGCGACATCACCTGATTTGCGTTCAGGTGACGAGTGATTCTCGCGCTCAAAACGGATGTTAGTCTGTATATGGTAGTAGACAGGTTATGGGGCGGTATTTGCTCGGTCTGTGGAATCCCGGTCTTTAGGAACCAAATGAGTGATCCCAGTAGTGAAGAGGCTCGGAGTGACTTTTGGTCGAGAGCCTCTTGAAACTGTCAGGCGAGCACAGCGTGACACACCACGAACCCCTTCAGCCAGTGATGCAGTCCGTCGGTCGGACTTTTCCAGTTCGGGGCCCTACGGACCGCCTCCTACGTCATCCGGCGATTATGATGACGGGGTCCATGGGCGTAACATTCGCACACTGACTCGCCACAACTTCCGTCAGGGCCCTCGCTGTGGTTTACGGGCTCTGACCACAGGCCGCGCCAGAATGCGATAGTGTCGGCCTGATTTGGTGCTGAGCCCGTTCCACCATCAGCCGCTCAATGATTCATAGAGCCTCTTCTGATCACTCTGGAAGAGACGATTCTGGTTGAACCGTGTCGACCTCTCGGTATATCGCCGAATCCGCTTCAAGCAGATTCTCTCTGCTTCAGGTCGTCTATGCGCTCCGTCAGTTTTGCGTTATATCCGGCTGAGACAAACTGATATTTGTCCCAGCAAACGCCATCCTGACGGTGCGCACAATCGGCCTATTATTGCCCGACCTGGCTTATCAGTCTGCCGATGAGGGCCCTTGCCTTTGCGATACGGTCCTCAATCCTTCTTCGCCAGGCTGGGATAGCTACTTGGCCCAGTAGCACGTCCAGACGTGGGAAGTTTGGCACCAACAATACGGCAAACTGCCAATGCGGCGCCAAAGTATTGAGTCCGTATCGCAAAGGTCGGCTGGTTTCAAAAGGTTGCCAGCAATGGGTTCAGGGCCGTCACGACATCCGATTCCGCTTGCTTGGGGTTATGCGTGGAGTCGCGGTCGATTTTCGAGAGGCGTACAGCGCGTTTCCCAATCGCCTCCTCAATTTACTCCTCATCTGCTCTAGTTCTTGGTGACCATTCCATCATCGCCTGAATCAACCAAAGCGGGAAGATCCATGGCGGCTTCCACATATGGCTGCTGGTCTATGGCCTTAGGAGCCGCATCCCCAGCTATAGCTGGTTCATTCGATGAGGAATAGCCTCACGCCGTAGTCGTTCGAGTTCGGCATCATCAAATATTTTCGAGCGTATGATGTACCGAACTCGGTCTGCCAGGTTTTGCTCTGTGACGGAACAGACGGCTCCAGCTCAGCAAAAAGCGGTGCATACGAGCCCGATACGCTGTTCCTCCAGTTTCTTCCCTTTCGCCCTATAGTACGCCCGCAATGCGTTTATGTTCATATATTTTGTCCAACGCATGCGGCGTACTCCACCAGCGGCGGGTGCCGCTTGCCGAGTCGAGAGGACCCTGCCGACACAAACCATCTGGTGGGGATGATGGATGCGAGGACTGCTAGGTGGTCTTGCAGTACCTCGCGCTCGGCTGGCGGCCCGCACTGCCGCGTCCAGCGCCAGCTCCAGACGCGCCCCGGCGACCCCAGGCAGCGGCCTATGCGCTTTCTATTATTTTCCATCATCCATAAGAATGGGCGTCAATTAACGGGACGCCCAGGCCCGGCACTTTAATAGTGTGGCCGTAAGCACAAACGGGCTTTGCACCCTCAATTCTGCCGAGGCACGGCGCTCACACCTCTCGGCAAGGTGCTGACTGACTGCGCCGACGTAGCAGTTTTGTCTTAACTGTTACGTCAGCGGGCGATGGGGTCGTCACTTCCTACGCCTTTTATTATTATTTTGGGGTATTTATATAGTATTCTCATCTGGTTGGGCTGAATAAATATTTTAAAGGAAATAATAAATAAACATAAATATATATTTAATATACTAACATAAATAAATAAATAATACATAAATAAATAAAACCCAACAGATGGAAACCCTCGGCAGGGGAGACCAAACGGCCGAGGGTTAGGGGGAAAGGGAGAGAAACCGGCGGACGATGCGGGCGGTATCGAGGAGCACCGCCTTCTGCATTTGAGCTTGGAGCGGTCCGTCACGGAGTCCCAGTCGCCTCAGATGACCCGAGAGGCTGACTGGGATTAACCCGTTCGCAGAGACGACTACAGGTATAATTTCGGTCGGCAGTCCACCCCACATGTCGGTCACCTCGTGAGCCAGGTCCAGATATTTTGTTCGTTTATCTGTTTCGGCTTTCACGAGGTTCTCGTCATACGGAATGGTGATGTCGACCAAAAATATCCTTGACTGTGCCCGGTCCATCAGCACAATATCAGGCTTATTCGCAAGAATAGTCCTGTCTGTGATGATGGCCCGGTCCCAGTAGAGCCTGGCGCGGTCATTTTCGAGCACGGCTTCCGGCAAGTACTTGTAATACGGCAATTTCCGATCCACGAGACCGTATTTCAGAGCGAGCTCCTGGTGTAGAATTCTGGCTACTAAGTTGTGCCTGTGCAAGTACTCAGAGTTAGAAAGCGCCGAACAACCGGAGATGACATGCCTAAGTGACTCACCGGGATGGCGACAAGCTCGACAGATGTCGACGGTGCCATCCCTTAGGATGTATCTCCGATAGTTGTTGGTCTTAATAACCTGATCCTATATCGCACAGACAAAACCCTCGGTTTCCCCAAAGAGGTCACCAAAACGTAGCCAGTGGAGGGAGGCAACTGTGTCTACGAAAGGCACATGTAGAGCCTTGTAGAACCTCCCGTGGAGCTCCTTCTCCTTCCATACGGTCTCCCGGTCGGAAATGCTCTGTACTGCCGGGTCTTGCCATTGCTCGTTGGCCAAGGATAGAGGGGTAAGTCCTTTATCACAAGAAATGACGCCCCTATAGAATGGATCATCCGATCTCGTCAGAAAGTAATTACGGAGGCTGCACACTTCGCGATTATGCATGGTAAGCGCGCTTAAAACCACGCCCACCATGTTTCCGCGGCAAGTACAGCCTCATAATCGACGATCTCGGTGATGCATCCTATGGGACGTCATAGTAGTGCGGACTTTTCTATCCAGGGCGTTAAGTTCAGTTGAGTCCACCTAAGTATGCCAAAGGTATATATGAGAACAGGCATGACCCAACCGTTATATGCGTGTGTCTCATTCACACGGACAAAAGGCTGTTAAGCACTTTGGTCAAGCGTGCATAAAACATATCGCAAACTGACTGCTTCATACCCGCCTCATCGATACCGATGTTCTGTGACATACCCAGGTATCGGTATGTTTCAGCCTCAGAAAGGGTCCTTATGTTGATGGGCATAGATAAGTCTATGCCCTCAGAGTTAACAACCCTTCCCTTTCAACATGGAGGACCGCACACTTATCCGTCCCCAGCTCCATTCTAATAGAATTACTAAAATCACAAGTGATGTTTAGCAATTCCATAAGATGGGAGCGACTGGAGGCGAATAATTTGAGATCATCCATATAGAAAAGGTGGGTCACTTTTGTACCTCCTTTCCGAGCTGAAATCCCTCCCGGAGTCCTCAGTAAGGTACTGAGAGGGTTCAGGGAGAGGCAAAACCAGATTGGACTCAAACAATCGCCCTGGAAGATACCCCTTCTTATCCTTATGTGGTTCTCCGCAGCCGTCATCCGCTTGCCTAGATGACAAAGGATCGTACTCCACTGCCCCATACACTGCCGTGGAAGTCTCAAACTGTACAATCAACCTTGTACAGCTCGAGGACCCTCTTAAGCCATGTATGAGGCACCGAGTCGAATGCCTTTTTGTAGTCTATCCAGGCGGCGGAGAGGTTCCGACGGTTACGTTTAACCACCTTGCCAATGACCGCGTCAATGAGGAGTGGTTCCTTGGTTCCACGACCACCGCCCCGACATCCGTTTTGAGCGCGCGACATCACCTGATTTGCGTTCAGGTGACGAGTGATTCTCGCGCTCAAAACGGATGTTAGTGTCTTGTATATGGTAGGTAGACAGGTTATGGGGCGGTATTTGCTCGGGTCTGTGGAATCCCGGTCTTTAGGAACCAAATGAGTGATCCCAGTAGTGAAGAGGCTCAGGGTGACTTTTGGTCGAGAGCTTGAAACTGTCGGGCGAGCACAGCGTGACACACCACGAACCCTTGAGCCAGTAGTGATGCAGTCCGTCGAGTCCCGGACTTTTCCAGTTCGGGGCCCTACGGACCGCCTCAGCTACGTCATCCGGCGTTATGATGACGGGGTCCATGGGCGTAACACTGCACACTGACTCGCCACAACTTCCGTCCAAGGGCCCTCGCTGTGGTTTACGGGCTCTGACCACAGGCCGCGCCAGAATGCGATAGTGTCGGCCTGATTTGGTGCTGAGCCCGTTCCACGTACCATCGGCCGCTCAATGATTCATAGAGCCTTCTGATCACTCTGGAAGAGACGATTCTGGTTGAACCGTGTCGACCTCTCGGTATATCGCCGAATCCGCTTCCCCAAGCAGCGATTCTCTGCTTCAGGTCGTCTATGCGCTCCGTCAGTTTTTGCGTTATATCCGGCTGAGACAAACTGATATTTGTCCCAGCAAACGCCATCCTGACGGTGCGCACAATCTCGGCCTATTATTGCCCGACCTGAAGCTTATCAGTCTGCCGATGAGGGCCCTTGCCTTTGCGATACGGTCCTCAATCCTTCTTCGCCAGGCTGGGATAGCGCTACTTTGCCCAGTAGCACGTCCAGACGTGAAGTTGGCACCAACAATACGGCAAACTGCCAATGCGGCGCCAATTAAATATTATTATTATTATTATTATTATTGGGGTATTTATAAAGTATTCTCATCTGGTTGGGCTGAATAAATATACAAAATTATATAGTAAATAAATATACATAAATATATATATTAAATATACTAACATAAATAATACATAAATAAATAAAGCCCAACCAGATCCAAGCCCTCGGCAGGGGACACCAAACGGCGGAGGGTTAGGGGGAAAGGGAAACCGGCGGACGATGCGGGCGGTGTCGAAGAGCACCGCCTTCTGCATTTGAGCACGGAGCGGTTCATCATGGAGTCCCAGTCGCCTCAGATGAGCCGAGAGGCTGACTGGAATTAGCCCGTTCGCAGATACGACCACAGGAATAATTTCGGTCGGCAGACCATCCCACATATCGGTCATCTCGTGAGCCAGGTCCAGATATTTTGTTTTCTTATCTGTTTCAGCTTTCACGAGGTTCTCGTCATACGGAATGGTAATGTCGACCAAAAATATCCTTGACTGTGTCCGGTCCATCAGCACAATATCAGGCTTATTCGCAAGAATAGTCCTGTCTGGAATGATGGCCCGGTCCCAGTAGAGCCTGGCGCGGTCATTTTCGAGCACGGCTTCCGGCATGTTCTTATAATAGGCAGTTTCCGATCCACGAGACCGTATTTCGGAGCGCGCTCCTGGTGTAGAATCCTGGCTACTAGATTGTGTCTGTGCAAGTACTCAGAGTTAGAAAGAACCGAAAAACCAGAGATGACATGCCTAAGTGATTCACCGGGATGGCGACAAGCTCAACAGATTTCGACGGCGCCATCCTTTAGGATGTATCTCCGATAGTTGTTGGTCTTAATAACCTGATCCTGTATCGCACAGACAAAACCCTCGGTTTCCCCAAAGAGGTCACCGAAGCTTAGCCAGTGAAAGGAGGCGACCGTATCTACGAAAGGCTCATGTAGAGCCTTGTAGAACCTATGAAGCTCCTTCTCTTTCCATACGGTCTCACGGTCGGAAATGCTCTGTACTGCCGGGTCTTGCCATTGCTCGTTGGCTAAGGATAGAGGGGTAAGCCCTCTATCACAAGAAATGACGTCCTTATAAAATGAATCATCCGATCTCGTCAGGAAGTAATTACGGAGGCTGCACACTTCGTGATTATGCATGGTGAGCGCGCTTAAAAAGACACGCCCACCATGCTTCCGCGACAAGTACAGCCTCATCACCGACGATCTCGGTTGGTCCATCCTATGAAACGCCATAACAGTGCGGAATTTTCTATCCAGAGCGTTCAGTTCGGTCTGAGTCCACCTGAGAATGCCTGTGTCTTATTCAAGCCCGACAAAAGGCTGTTAAGCACTTTGGTCATGCGTGCATAAAACAGATCGCAAATTGATTATTTCATGTCCACCTCATCAATACCTATATTTTGTAACATACCCAGGTATCTGTATGTTTCAGCCCCGGAAAGGATCCTTATGTTGATGTGCATAGATAAGTCTATGAGAGTTAACTACCCTACCTCTTTCAACATGGAGGACCGCACTCTTATCCGTCCCCAGCTCCATTCTAATAGAATTGTTAAAATCACAAGTGATGCTTAGCAATTCCATAAAATGGGAGCGACTGGAGGCGAATAACTTGAGATCATCCATATAGAAAAGGTGGGTCACTTTTGTACCTCCTTTCCGAAGCTCAAATCCACTCCCGGAGCCCTACAGTAAGGTACTGAAAGGGTTCAGAGAGGCAAAACCAAATTGGACTGAAATAATCGCCCTGGAAGATACCCTTTCTTTTCCTTATATGGTCCTCCGCAGCCATCATCCGCTCGCCTAGATGACATGGGACCGTAATCCACTGCCCCATACACTGCTCGAGTAAGTCTTTAACTGTACAGTCAACCTTGTACAGCTCGAGGACCTCTTAAGCCATGTATGAGACATGCCTTTTGTGGTCTATCCAGACGGCGGAGAGATTCTGACGGTTGCGTTTAACCACCTTGCCAATGACCGTGTCAATGAGGTGGTTCCTTGGTTCCGACCACCACCCCGACATCCATTTTGAGCGCGCGACATCACCTGATTTGCGTTCAGGTGACGAGTGATTCTCGCGCTCAAAATGGATGTTAGTGTCTTGTATATGGTAGGTAGACACGTTATGGGGCGGTATTTGCTCGGGTCTGTGGAATCGGTCTTTAGGACCCAAATGAGTAGTGAAGAGGCTCAGGAGTGACTTACTGCAGGCTTGCCTACAGGCCGAGGTTAGGGAAGGAGAGATACCGGCGGACGATGCGGGCGGTATCGAGGAGCACCACCTTCTGCATTTGAGCTTGGGCGGTCCGTCACGGAGTCCCAGTCGCCTCAGATGACCCGGAGGCTGACTGGGATTAACCCGTTCGCAGAGACGACTACAGTTATAATTTCGGTCGGCAGTCCACCCACATGTCGGTCACCTCGTGAGCCAGGTCCAGATATTTTGTTCGTTTAACTGTTTCGGCTTTCACGCGGTTCTCGTCATACGGAATGGTGATGTCGACCAAAATATCCTTGACTGTGCCCGGTACATCAGCACAATATCAGATTTATTCGCAAGAATAGTCCTGTCTGTGATGATGGCGGTCCCAATGAAACCTGGCGCGGTCATTTTCGAGCACGGCTTCCGGCAAGTACTTGTAATACGGCAATTTCCGGTCCACGAGACCGTATTTCAAACGAACTCCTGGTGTAGAATTCTGGCTACTAAGTTGTGCCAGTGCAAGTACTCTGAGTTAGAAAGCGCCGAACAACCGGAGATCACATGCCTAAGTGACTCACCGGGATTCCGATAGTTGTTGGTCTTAATAACCTGATCCTGTATCGCACAGACAAAACCCTAGGTTTCCCCAAAGAGGTCACCAAAACGTAGCCAGTGGAGAGGCAACTGTGTCTACGAAAGGCACATGTAGAGCCTTGTAGAACCTCCCGTGGAGCTCCTTCTCCTTCCATACGGTCTCGCGGTCGGAAATGCTCTGTACTGCCGGGTCTTGCCATTGCTCGTTGTCTAAGGTAGAGGGGTAAGTTCTTTATCACAAGAAATGACGTCCCTATAGAATGGATCATCCGATCTCGTCAGAAAATAATTACGGAGGCTGCACACTTCGCGATTATGCATGGTAAGCGCGCTTAAAAGCCACGCCCACTATGCTTCCGCAGGTACAGCCTCATCACCGACGATCTCGGTTGGTGCATCCTATGGGACGCCATAACAGCGCGGAATTTTCTATCCAGAGCGTTCAGTTCGGTCTGGGTCCACCTATTATATTATTATTCTCCAGCTGTATTGATAGCCTTTGACACTAAATTGGATTGAACTCAAGGTAAAAAGCGTTTACAAACACGGGCTTCCGGCCACGGCTTTCTAACTCGTTTCGTTAGCAAAAGGTTTTTTTTATATAAATAAGGATGACAAACGGGTACAAAGTCCACCAGATGAAAAGTGGTTACTGCGATACCTTCGTTTCCATAGGACCAAAGACATATACATCATCCTCGATAAGGAAGCAAAATGCAGATGTATCGTTACCGCTGTGGATTAAGAAGGAATGCCTCATTTCCAGTATAAACGGTTTTCAGTTCTCTAGACAACTTAAGAAACACAGCAGCTTAATGCTGCTATTTTGTGAGAGCTGCTATTTTCACGCTGGTATTTTGTGAGAGCGTGATTTTTCGTTTTCTTCATCAGCAGTGGACTTGTGAAGGGCTGTAATGATGACGATGATGATAATATGTACGTAACGTATAATACGTAAACTCTTTACACGGTTATACATTTCAATAAAATCATTATTAATAATTTTATAACTCGAGTGCTTTGACAGTAATAAATATACCGCAACTTCCATTGAACGGATAGTTTTAGTACAAAATTATACGTTCGGGTACGTTAAGCGTCGAAAATGTACCGCATATTATACACTAAAAGACAAATGGTCTTGGTTTGGCCGCGACAGAGGTATACTATGTTGAAGATGCAATACCTGTTTATAATCTATACTCGTATATATATAAAAGGCAAACATGACTGACTCATCAATCAACTCACAGCCGAAACTGCTGAACGGATTTCGCTGAAATTTAGCATACAGACAGTTGTAATGACGTAGGTATCCGCTAAGAAAGTATTTTTGAAAATTTGCCCCCTAAGGGGGTGAAAAAGGGGTTGAAAGTTGGGGAAACAAGATTAGTTAAACTATTTTATTCGAAATTTCACAGGAGTACTCCTATCAATAAATGAGTAAACAAGTGTTTCAGGCTCTTTCAGAATTCCACCCTAAAAGGTGGAAAAGGGTGACAAATTCTGAAAATCAACATCGTCATCATCGTAATCAAAATCATCATCGTTTTTATGGTTTATTGGATCGCTGATTACGAAAACAACAACTATTTCAAAATCCAACGTAGCAGACGGGAAATACCTACCATCAACCCTGTGGGGGTGCAATGTGGTTGAAATGTCAATATGGGTGTCGTTTTATGGTTTTTTGGGGCGTTAATTACGAAAATGGCATCGATTATGGTTTGAAACCAATATGGGCGGAAGGATGGATGGATATATGTTTGTATGTAAAAATCAACATGGGTTGGGTGACTTGGGTGTCATTTTTAAGGTTTTTGGGTCGTAAATAACGTAAATGATATTGATAAATATTTTAAATTTAATTTATTAGAATAGAATAGAATATAATTTTATTGCACAAAAATATAAAACAAAATAGACAAGAAGATTTGTACAAAAAATTAGCACAAAATTACACCTGAACAAAAAACTACTAATTTAAAAATTAAAAAACAATGAAAATAAACAAGCAAACAAAATATATTTTATTACAAATTAATAAAATTGAAAACCTAAAGAAATACTTAGGTACCTACCTATTTTGTATTGATCTTCAAGTTCCAATCCCTACCAATAGACGGCGTTGGTATTGTTTTAGAATGCGGTAACGTTGTGTGTTTTTGAACGAATATAAAGTGAATGGTGAATGAGCGCTGCAACCTGTACCACATACGGTACCTATTCACTGTTAACGGATTTTTGACTAGACTTCGACTTTGTTTGCTTGCTTACGGTTTAAGATTTGCTTCGTGTTTCGGATTAGTTGCTTGATTTTGTTTTTCTTACAACCACTGTTCAAACTTGGAATTCGATTTGCTTTGTGATTAGGTATTGTTGATGTAAGAATTTTTTCTCACTGAAAAAATGACTACAGAAACTCTTAATATTAAAGGAAAAATGGAAGAACATACTGTCGTCCCCATTATAGGTGACGGCGCCTGTTTGTTTCGTGCTCTTTCATTTTAAATGTACGGAACCCAAGAAAATGTGATGGTGGTGCGTTCACAAATTGTTAGATTTGTGGTAAATGATTGGCCTAGGTTTTCAGTTATGACCCACAATAGAAATGGCGATAATTATTCAACAGCAAATGAATATTCAGTCGATATGTTAAAAAATGAAACTTACGTTGGACTTTGTGATTTGGTAGCTGCAGGATTAATATTTCCGTTTCGGTTTGAAGTACATCGAAACGGTATGCTATACATAGAGTCCGAAACAGATATCTGTCCAGTAAGGCGATTACGATTTAGCCATGATTTATCTAATGGACTTTTTGACGCCTATTTGCCTAGTTTTGCAAAAGAAATTACACAGCGTCGCATGGAGGTACCTGTCGAAGAGCGTGATCCTTTTTCACAGCTTGACTATATAACTGTTACATCTTTTGTAAACAGTGAAATATCATCTCCAACCAGCGGAACAGATCAATCTGTATCGTCGACATTAAAATATGAAAAAAAGAAAAATAAACGAAGGTCGAGATTTACTAATTACACAAGAAAACGTCAATTAAAAAGTGCACAAGAAAGATATAGGCAGAACAAACCAGATGCAAATCACAAAGGTGTGTCCGCTTATCAGAAAAAAATCCCGATGTACACCGGCAAGCTGTTGGAAATTACCAAACTGCGAATCCACAAGTGCATAGAGCAATTCAGTCACGGTATGAGGAAAACATTACACTTCGTTTATGGAAAAACAAGGTCCATTCCTCTATGGAGTACGACC
Source organism: Parnassius orleans (assembly GCA_029286625.1). NCBI lineage: Eukaryota > Metazoa > Arthropoda > Insecta > Lepidoptera > Papilionidae > Parnassius > Parnassius orleans. The sequence continues at coordinate 128,625 of JAGSMP010000029.1, forward strand.
CTGATTTTGCTTATAGAACTGACAGCAGTGTAGCCTTGGGTTCTATGACATACAAGTGTCAGTGGTGCAATGCGCTGAAATGGAAGGATGAGACACCTGGTATGTGTTGCAGCACTGGAAAAGTGCAACTTGATCGGTTGAAACAACTGCCTGAACCACTCTTTAGTTTGATTAATGATCTGCACCCAGATAATGACAATTTTATGGGTAATATTCGTAAATATAATGCCTGTTTCCAGATGACTTCCTTTGGTGGTAAACAGGTACCAGCAGATGGTTTCCACTGACTTGTAAAGTACAAGGCCAGGTCTACCATATAATTGGAATATATTACAGAAGCCGAATATGACGCTCAGTACCTTCAAATATATTTTGTAGGTGAAGATGATCGCGAAGCAAAGATTCGATGTTATAAATTTCCTAACTTAAAGCCAAATTTAACCAAACAATCGCAGAATATGCTGCATCAAGTGAACCCGTATATAATAGATCTGAAAAGTGTCATTGATGAAGACCCTCCTTCAGAGTCATATAGAGTTGTCATACATGCTGATAAAAAACCACCAGAAGAACATAGAGGTTTGTACAATGCACCAACTACAAATGAAGTGACTTTAGTGTTAGTGGATCAACAATTTGATCAAAGGGACATAATCCTCGAAAGCCGAAGTAATTCACTTCAGCGTATTAGTGAGATACATCGAGCATATGATGCGCTACAGTATTCATTGATGTTTTGCAGGGGGGATGACGGGTATTTAATCAACATACCACAACACGATCCCACAACTAAGTTGTCACTTAATAAAACTGTCTCTTCTGCAAGTTTCTATTCGTATAGAATAATGATTAAAGAAGGAGAAGAAAACTATTATATTTAGTCAACTATCGTGCCCTTTTTAGTTAATATTTGGTAGATGAATACGCCAAAATAGAAACAGAGAGATTATATTATATCAAAACTAATCAAACCAAATTACGTGCTGATAGTTACATCCATTTAAAAGATGCTATTTGAGAATAAGACGCAGAAACTAACCGACTAGGACAAATGGTTGTCCTTTCATCATCTTTTACGGGGGACCTACGTATATGCACGAAAGAATACAAGACGCTATGACCTATGTTAGGAATTACGGCCGGCCTAATCTTTTTATCACGTTCGCATGCAATCCTCGCTGGGACGAGATAAAAGAGCAATTGCTTCAAGGATAACAATCTCATGATAGACACGATATAATTTCGAGGGTGTTTCGACTTAAGGTGAAAAAGATCTTGAACTTATAGACAAAGGGCAAAATATTTGGTAAATTGCGATGCTATATGTACTCAAAGGAATGGCAAAAGAGAAGTCTTCCACATATTCATATTCTTTTATGGCTTCACAAACGTATTACTCCGGATCAAATCGACAATATAATTTTAGCTGAAATACCGGATCCCAAACGTGACCGAGAGCTTCATGAAATCGTTAAATGTAATATGATACATGGTCCATGTGGAACTTTAAATAGAAAGTCACCATGTATGAAAGATAACATGTGCAGTAAACGATACCCCAGGGATCTTATAAGGGAAACTCAAACTGTTGAAGACATTTACCCGCAGTACAAGAGACGTTTACTAAATAACGGTGGGTTCTCTGTTGATATCAAAGGCACAACCATAGATAATCACTGGGTAGTCCCATATAATCCAGTAGTATTAAAAACATTTAACGCTCACTTAAATGTGGAATATTGTCATTCGGTGAAATCAATAAAATACTTCTGTAGATAGGTAAATAAAGGTTGAGACCAGGCATCGTTTGCTTTAGAGAATGAGAATGATGAAGTTAAAACCTTCATAAATGGAAGATATATAAGTTCATCAGAAGCAGTATAGCAAATCCTTGAATTTTTCATTCATGAGCGTTTCCCTCCCCGTAGTCCACCTCGCTGTTCATTTGGAAAATGGGCAAAAGGGTTTATTTTAATGAGCAAAATCTAAGTGAAAGAGTGAATAGTCCTCCAACAACCACACTACTATCCTTTTTCCATTTGTGTAAAGTGAATAACTTTGCAAATACATTGCTCTACCTAAAAGTAACTGCGTACTACGTTTTTGATGAAATAAAGATCCAAAGGAGAAAGAGAGGAGCAAACGTTGAAGGCTGGCCAGGGGTCAAAAAAGAGCACGTTTTGGGCAGGGTTTATACTGTGCATCCGAACAATACAGAATGCTATCACCTTCACATGCTTCTTCATGAGATCCGGGGCCCAATTTCGTTTGAAGCGTTAAAAACTGTAGATGGTCATGTATATTCCACGTTCCAATCAGCGTGCAAAGCTCTCGGCTTGCTTGAAGATGATCAGCATTTGTTCGCAGCAATGGAAGAGGCAGCACTTTTCCAATCACCGCAAATGATTCGGGATCTTTTTACGATTATTTTAGTGTTCTGCCAAGTATCAGACCCTTTAAGGCTTTGGGAAAAATTCAAAGAATAACTATCTGAAGATTTTAAAAGGCAATTAGAAAGACAGGTAGATGTGGATTTAGAGCACATAACAGATGTGGTATTTAAAAAATGACTTTCGGTAATAGAAGATGCTGTATTAGCGTTGGGTGGTCGGCTACTAAAAGAGTATGGGTTACCTTAGCCAAGCAAAGAACAACAATTTGAAAACAGAGAGTTTCTTAAAGAGACAATTTACGACTTAGCATCATTAAAAAATACAGTTAAAATAATGAAGGATCACCGAATGACGAACAAAAAGCAGTTTACAATCAAATTAACACAAAAATTGAATCAAATGAGAGTGGAATATTCTTTTTAGATGCTCCCGGTGGAACACGCAAAACATTCCTCATAAATTTGCTATTAGCAAAAGTTAGAAGTATTCGCGGAATTGCTTTGGCTGTGGCTTCTTCTGGGATCGCAGCTACACTGATTGAGGGTGGACGAACTGCTCATGATACCTTCAAGTTACCACTCAATTTGACAACAGCTGATACTCCCATTTGTAATATATCGAAACAAAGTAATTTTGCTGAAGTATTAAAACATACGGAAATGATAGTGATGGATGAAATAATCATGGCTCATAAGGATGGCGTAGAGGCTTTGAAGAGAACTCTACAAGATATAAGAGGAAATAAGAAGTTAATGGGTAGTGTAACGGTTTTGCTGACTGGAATTTTAGACAGACTCTACCAGTACTGCCAAAAGAAACTAGAGCAGATGAAGTTAAGGCGTGTCTTGAGATCCACATGGCCTCTCGAAAATATGCAGGTACACTTATGAGAAAAAGAGTCTGCTGGTGGATATGCGAATCTCCTACTTAAAATCGGCAACGGTGATTACCCGATAAATGACGGAATGATAACCATCCCTGATAATTTGTGCACAGTTTTATTTACGTTATAGGAGTTAATATCCAAAATTTACTCAGATATTGCTCATATCCACGATAAGTCAATGGAATGGTGGTGTGAACGTACCATACTTACCCCGAAAAACGACCAAGCAGCCGCAACTAACAATATACTGTTAACCTCTTTTGAGGGGGAAGAAATGGTGTACACGTCAATAGACTCTATGTTCAACACAGATGACGCAATTGACTACCCTGTCGAATTTCTTAATTCACTGAAATCATCGGGTCTTCCACATAATAGGCTTATTCTGCGCGTGGGCACTCCTGTTATGTTGTTGCGAAATTTAAAACCTCCTCAACTGTGCAACGGAACCAGACTAAAAGTAAAAGCGTTACATTGCAATGTAACAATGTCTCTCCTTAAGGCTGTCAAGGGAATTTCTGTAAGCCATCACTACCATCTCTGCACAGGAGGACGACTCACTGGCCCACGCCGCAAAGAAAGCCGACCTTTTAGGCTCACTTTTTGCGTCCAACTCGACTCTTGATGACGGGAGAACACACCGCCGGCCATCCCGCGGTGTGAGTGCTCCATGCCGGATGTTCAGTTCTCACAGCGCTCGGTTCGCAAAGCACTCCTCTCCCTGGACATTCACAAGTCAGTGGGCTAACGGAATCCCCAATTGTGCTGAGGACGTGTGCTCCGGAGTTGGCACCGGTTCTAACGCGTCTTTTCCGGTACTCCTACTCCCTAGGCGTAGTCCGAAATCATGGAAGACAGCTTTGTCCAACCGATCCTAAAAGGCGACAGCTCAGACCCGCCTAACTATAGGCCTATCGCCATCACCTCCTTGTTCTCCAAAATAATTGAATCCATTATAAACTGCCAGCTCATGTAGTACCTTGAGGATCACCAGCTTATTAGTGACCGCCAATACGGTTTTCGTCAGGGTAAATCAGCTGGTGATCTTCTGTTCTACCTGACTCATAGATGGGCGGAGGCAGTAGAGTCCAAGGGGGAGGCATTGGCCGTTAGTTTGAACATTGCGAAGGCCTTCGATCGGGTTTGGCACAAAGCGCTTCTTACAAGCTCCCTTCCTATGGGCTTCCGGTGTGCAATTGGATCACCAGATTTCTTGCAGATCAGAGCATCAAGGTCTTTGTAGACGGTGCATGCTCCGACTACAAACCTATTAACGCTGGTGTTCCACAAGGCTGCGTGCTATCACCAACGCTGTTTCTTCTGCATATCAATGATATGTTGCAAACCGGTAGCATTCATTGCTATGCGAATGATAGCACTGGTGATGCTCTATACGCCGGCCGTGCGAATATTTCTCGGAAAACGTCGCCGATACCGGAACAAACTTGTGTCTGAAGTCAGTCTTTGCTGAACAAAGTCTCGGATTGGGGCGACTAAATCTAGTCAGTTTAATCCTTAGAAGACACAAGTTTGCGCGTTTACCGCTAAAAGAACCCTTTGTCGTATCTCCTCAGTTTCAAGGCACTCCCTTGTTGCCTCAGCCAGTATCGGAATCCTCGGCGTCGACATATCGAGTGACGTGCAGTTTCGCGGTCACTTGGAAGAAGGCCAAATTGGCCTCTAAAAGCTTGGCGTGCTCAGCAGAGCGGGACAGTATTTCATGCCGGCACAACGCCTGCAACTTTACAAGGCGCAGGTTCGACCTCACATGGAATACTGTTCCCATCTCTGTTCTGGGGCTCCCAGTGCCAACTCTTCCACTTGACCGCATCCAGCGCAGAGCGGCTCGAATCGTCGACGACCGAGTCCTTCCGATCGGCTCGATTCATGGCGCTGCGAAGAGATGTTGCATCTCTTTGCATTTTCTTCGCATTTACCACGGGAGTGCTCTGAGGAATTGTGCGATTTAGAAGATGTTTTCTTCCTCGCACAACTTCCTTGTGGAATAGTTTACCACCAGCGATTTTTCCGGACCGAGACGACTTAGGGACCTTCAAGAAAAGAGCCTACTCTTTTAAAAGGCCGGCAACGCATCTGCAATTTCTCTGGTTCCTGGTGTTGCAGTTGTCCATGGGCGGCGGTAGTCACCCATCAGGTGAGCCACATGCTGTTTGCCTCTCCTATAAAAAAAATTATAACTGGATGTGCAGTTGAAACTGTATTTGTATCAAGAATTCGCTTGATCCCGAATGATCTTCTCTTTGAATTCAAACGAATACAGTTTCCCCTCAAAGTCTGCTTCAAAATGACCATAAACAAATCACAAGCGCAGACATTAAAATTGGCGGGTATAGACTTGAGAAAATTGTTTTCACACTGGCAATTCTATGTGGCTTGCACGTGTAAGCTCGCACAGTAGTCTGATAATTTTGGCACACAGTAACAGATTAGCAAAAATGTGGTGTATAAAGAAGTTTTGTAGTTTACTAGCTTTTGCCCGCGACATCCAGTTATAATTAAGCCACATGTGTGGTGATTTTATGATATTCAACACTGTTTGTTTACCATGTCAATGAATAGAAATCGTTTGAAGATAATAATAACTAAACACAACGTTGCTATTTCATGATGTGGTCATATGACGAAATCATTAAATCGTTTTTTTGATTATGATATTACTAGATAGTATATTTTTGGCTTTCATAATTTCATCTAATAATAGCGCCATCTAATCTACTCACTTCTAAATAAACTAAAATAGTAAGTCACTGATAAAATGAAATAATAGAATGCTACTGAATATACGATGTAAATAATTGAAAATCCGTCCGTTGTCTCCGGATGTGTAATTACTAGGTAGATGTGGTCAACAATCATGCAAAAGCTTAGTTTAAGTTTTTATGAATTGTATTTATACAAATACGGGGGACGTGTAGCTCACCGTGAGATTTCATCATGGCACGGGAGCAAAACGTGTACGATTTCCTCGAGGACAGGACAGATTCATCTGTTATAGAAAAATTTACGTGCTGACTTAACACGTATCCCTTGGTGAAGAATAACTTCGTGGGGGAACCTAGAAGTCTGAGTAAATAAAATAGTCGTGGAGATGTGAAAACCGTTAATATGCATTGAAGCAGAGCTCTATTTTTCTACCCACAAAACACTATAGGTAATGAGGAACCCTGTGCACAGTAGTGAGACGTATATTAGCGACTTTACTTTTTTACCTTTAATGACATTTATAAATCAGTTTGAAATTTAAGGTAGCTTTCATATTTTCAGACATATTAAGATATTTGTCACAGTCATGGTTTCATAGCTCATATGAGTATATGTAAATGAACAGGCTCTTGCGGAAAAATACTTTAATTAAAGAAAGCAGATTTTACTTAAACAAAGGTTCATTTTATTTTACTTGTCAAAGGCGGTAATTAAACTGATTAAAACTTAAATTTCATGGTACGTAAGCATTATTATATATTTTAGCATATATTTTAATTGCAATATAAAGTGTCGATTTACCTCGTTCTCGGCGATGAAGGAAAACTTGCATATCTGAGAAGTTTCCCAGTTTAGGTCATCCCGCGTTGGAATCAGCGCAGCGAACACTTTTTTTTGCCCAAAAAACTCTGCGGCCTGTGCCCAGTAGTAACATGTATGTAAGCTGCTACTTTTTTACTATTCATGGGGCAATATATGCAGTTTTTATTTCATTCATATTTTCGGGTATGTTACTTTTTTGTTTTCACTCTACCGTAAATATTAAGGGTTGCAAAGGTGAGTAGAACTTATTATCGTCAGCCTATCAAAAGTCCACTGAAATGAACATAGGCCTGCCCCATAAATTGTCAAGTAGCTGGATATTTGCTATAGTTGCCACGCTTGGTAGGCGGCTTGGCCACCGCAGCTATTATTATTTAGATCTATTGTCAGGAATATGATGCTACTCATCTCCTGTTTGTTTTCCTATGTCGCCTCTTACGACGGGACGCTATGAGGTGGCGGATTCCCTTTCGTCGCCACAACAAGGCGAACAATTTCTACTCCCGTTCATGAGTGTAGTGCTTCCCACGTTCACTGTGAATAAAATTTATAGGGCATAAAACTAATTTTAAGGATTTTTAACTTTTAATGTTAACTTTTTTAATTCCCGATATTTTGGGCACTTTACAGCACCCATGGTCACGGGAGGACTGAGGTGTTTGACGACCTGATGTTATAGTTAGAATAGAATAGAATAAGAATAGAATAGAATAGAATAGTATAAATGCAGTAGTATGCTTGGGTTTGAATTTAATTTTATTAATTATGAAAGAATGTAAAGAGTAAAATGTAAATAATAATAATAAATTTTGATTCCAAGACAATTTACCTTTCTTATGGATACATCGGAAGACACGCCCGATATAAAAAATAGTAGGTGTTTCTAGACATATACCAATAATTATCTATGTCTAAAAGTCTTTTAGAATTCAAAAAAATCTTTCACAGACATAGAGACGCAGACATTGAGGTCACACTAAAAGTGATCGAATTTTGCTAAATTTGGCACGGAACAGCATTTAATGATGTTCCTAAATTCATGCTTACGCGAGCAAAGCCGCGGGTAAAAAGCTAGTCATAAATATAAATATAATAAAAAGTCGAATGGCGTTATTGTATTTTTATAACGTTAACATATAAATGATTTAGTAACGAAAGTAAATAGGAAGGCAAAATACCCAAGTATTTCTTAACGCGTCATTAATTAGTAACAAGCTAACTTACCTTTAACATGTAGATTGTAACCTTACATATACTTAATATGAAATTTGAAATTCTATTTACTTAAAATACAACTGTTTCAGCAGTTAATTATATACTGCATGGGATGAGTTGTAAAACATTCGGTGTATATACTCGTTCGTACGTGTAAACAAGCTTCATGATGTTAGTCGTCTATACAAATTTCACTGTTATAATATATTTATTTTAATTATTGTTTCAAGAGTTTTAAAAAGTGTTTTAATGGGTTAAAAGATCAACCAATTATTTCCAAAACCTAAAACTTTATAACATACTAGCGTCCCGCCTCTGCCTCGCCTGGATAGGATTGATTTTTCGGATAAAATATAGCCTATCACTCCTGGTTCTGTTCTCTATCTGTTCGTCAAGTTTCGTTAAAATCGGTCCAGCCATTCCGAAGATTATTCCGGACAGGCAGCAGACAGGCAGACGGATATTTCAAATTTTAAAAACTGTTATTCATGTCTCAGTTACATGCATGATAATATGTCCCCTCAGGTCATTAAAAGGCATTTATATCAATATTATAGTCAGACACTTTAATTTTGTTTATAGGTATAATACAGGGTATTTTTGAAATGCTCCCGAAAACGAAGACAGATGATAGTACTAAGGATACCTATGATGATGGGTCACAAAGAAATTCGATCCCGAGGAAAAAAAATCATCTTTTCACAACGTTTTATTAACTTTATTCACGCTCCATCATGTTTTTACAGTTAATTGAAACGATATTTCACAAAAAAAATAATGAAAATACTGAAACATAAAACCAGCAGTGAAACTTAAAAAAGAAAATCAGCTGACAATAGGGTCAATATCCTCGCGGGCGCCGAACTCTTACCTAGATCGGTACGAAACAATGCATTAGGTATACTACTTACTCACTCTACCCTTCCCTTTCACACACACGCTGCTTCGTGTCGCCTCGCGCTGTGAATACACGCTTCCGCTGACGTTACAATGGCGGGTTTGATTAATAATTTTAGTTTTTGAGACAGTGCCATGTTGACTATCACGAGCGATAGTTCAATTGTTTTGTTTATTAAATTATTGTCGTTATTACTTGTTATTTATTAATTAATGATGTTGTTCTTGTTGTTACGTTTTGTGTTTTTTGTTTTGTTTTAATAATGCCTAACGTAGGTACGTTTATAGTGCTCGTGAATACGGCAACATGTTAACGTGCCTTGAAGAAACTCATAAGGTCACGAAGGATCGGTGCTGTTTCATACCTAATTTTTTAAATAACTTAGTACTGAACTGATCTGAATAGGTACATAACTGAATACATCAGAATAATAAACATACCTGCACAATGGATAACAAAGCATGACTCTAACCTTGTTAACATTTTATTTAAGTATTTTTTCATTAAGGGAAATTGAACCAGTTATTTGGTTTATTTAACCTAATTTTTTAAAATAACTTGTTAACATTTTATTTAAGTTTTTTTCATTAGCGGGGAATCGAACCAGTTATTTGGTTTATTTAACCTAATTTTTTAAATAACTTAGTACTGAACTGATCTGAATAGGTACATAACTGAATACATCAGCATAATAAACATACCTACACAATGGATAAGCATGACTCTAACCTTGTTAACATTTTATTTAAGTATTTTTTCATTAGCGGGGAATTGAACTGTTATTTGGTTTATTTAACCCTGAATTGAATTAAAGTGGCTACGTGAGACAAGCACAGTGGCAAAATAGTAGGTTAAGTAGATAAGTTAGGTATTTAGACAAGTTTTGTAAATTATTAGGTATTGTGGTACCATCGCAGTTGCGGGCCGCGAATTCGGCGTTCGCGCGTACATTGACCCCTCAGTCATTGATTGTAATTCAGTAATTCCACTGCTGGTTTTATGTTTCAGTATTTTCATGATTTTTTTGTGAAATATCGTTTCAAATAACTGTAATAACATGATGGAGCGTGAATAAAGTTAATAAAACGTTGTGAAAAGATGATTTTTTTTTCCTCGGGATCGAACTTTTTTGTCACCCATCATCATAGGTATCCTTAGTACCATCATCTGTCTTCGTTTTCGGGAGCGTTTCAAAAATACCCTGTATATAGTAATAAAGAAAGGTTCTCGAGAGGCAGCCTCGTACCGGTAGGCAAAGTGTTGGGCGGCTCCCCACTAGATTAAGTGACGACCTGGTAAGACTCCTGGTAGGCCTTCCGCCTATGCTCTGCAGTAGACTTACGAAGAGATGATGATGATAATTTTATATTGGTATAAAAAATTATAACTATTTATTTTTCCAAACGCATGTAGTAGCGGTGTAAGAATATCTACTACCCCATGTCGTCCCGTGGGTGTCGTAAGAGGTGACAGAAGGAAATATCCTAGAAGATAGCGTCTTCCTAATAACCACTAAAAATAAAAATAAACCCTGTTGCTAACCCACCTGCCAAGCGTAGCAACTATGAGAATTATACCCCATATAAAGCGATCTATGAGGGACGCCTGTGTTGAGCGATTAACTTTTGATGGGCTTTAATGATGATGATTGTTTCACAAAGGTATAGTCACGGTGGCCACGTCTAAGGCAAAGTGAGAAGTCGATTTATCCGAATATCGACTGCCATAAGCCCATACGAAGTGTGATTACAGATCTTCTTCAATTAATGTTCTTGTCAGCCTGGAACAGGCGCTAAGTAGCCAACCTCTCAGGGATTTTGTGCGCAGGAATGATACGAGAATAAATTCCTCCTTGATTCGATGTTTTTATTGCTTTACAGAAAACACGATTGCAGTGGTTATGATTCATAGGGGTCTGATAAAAGGCGCTGTAGTCAAAATGACTTAATTTACAATAACCTTTGTTGGTTAAATTTTATATTAATAGTCACTATAAGGTTCAGAGTGAATTCGAATTTTAAGCTCATTGCATCATCACATAAACGCAAACGTAACGTGTAGCCAGAGCGCTAAGCGTGTGGTTGCAGCACTGCAGGGCTGCCCGTTTAAATCCAGCTCGGATCGAGTGCTTGTATGGCCTACAAATTCTGGATTGTTCCAAGTTTGGATGTTTGACATGATCAAAATATATTTATATAAAACACACCTTCATGACTCAGAAAGAAATTCCACTGTGGGGTCAGGTTTTAAAAAAATAACCAGATATAAAAACTTTTTAAAGAATGTTGTAGCATCACGAAAGTTGTTGTTGACATGTTTGGGCTTACACGTAGCCCGTTCTCTCATATATCATAGTTATAGTCCGCTCTTAAGTCGTCGCTTTTAGAAGCTGGCGAAGAAAATCTTAAGACCGGAAAAATCAAGATTATGTTCTAGTAATGTGACGTTATTTAGATTTATTAATATACTCAGAGACCATTTATTTTATTAATTTTTCAACGTTTCGAAAAAAAAGTCCCCAAATTTTTCGTATTAAATATAGCCTAGTTCATTCCTGGCTTTGCTCTCTATCTATTCGTCAAGTTTCATTACAATCAGTCCAGCCTTTCCAAAGATTAGCTCGGACAGACAGACAGACAGACAAATAATTTAAAAATGGTTAATTATTAATATAGTTATTAGTATTGGAGCTAATAAAAATCAGACACTTCAATTTTATTTATATGTTTAGATTAAGCATGTGGTTGGTGCAGAAGCAAAACATCGTGATCAAATCCATGCAGGTTTAAATTAAATATATTTAGTCATTATTAGGAAGACCCTGTTGCCCATCTGATTTGTTTCCCTCTGTCGCCTCTTACAACACCCGCGGGATGATATGGAGTAGTGGATATTCTTAAACCGCCACTACACGATATAAGAATAATTAAGACTTTTATTTAAATAACTTTTATTAAATATTATAATATATTTAATGTGGTAGTGCCATGCTGCAGCTATATTAATAGTATAGCTGTAGCACGAATGGGTCGGCTCGACCGGGGAAGGACCACGCTCTCACAGAATACCAGCGTAAAATAGCAGCTTAATGCTGCTGTGTTTCGTATGGTGAGTGTAGAGAACTGGAGACCCTTTTTACTGGAAAAGAGGCATTCTATCTTAGTCCTCACGGCTGACAACGCATCTGCATTTAAATTCGCAAACGACGATAGATGTAGATGTCTATGGGCCACAGCAACCACTTACCATCAGGTGGACTGTGTGCTCGTTTGTCACGCTTATTCTATAAAAAAATACAATAATAAAATACTATAATAAAAAGAAAAACTAAAACTAATAAATTAATTATCATACAGTCGTACTCCCCGTGGTATCGTGCCAAGAACGCTGGCTGCGTTTCCTCGCTGGCTATACACTAAGCCTTTGAGTGAGAAAAGAACCAGCCCTCTTATCACCAGCAGCAACGACCAGACGCGGATGGAGTTCCTTTAGGAACTTCACTACATGTGGACCCCACGGACTGATATTCTCTATAGCAAATGCCACAAATATGTAGCCATCTCTCAGAGACTCATATTTGCGCCGCTTACTCAGTTCAGCTTAGACGAGAGGCCGCCAAAGTGTCTACGCAAGTAGCATCCCACACTAGGGCTTTACCACTCTCCCAAGGGACCAATATCATACCGTCGGGTCTCTTGCCATAGTCTCTAAATATTCCACAAGGCTCTAAAACCGAGGGAAAATTTAAAGAGACAAGAGCCCTTCGGATGACATCGTTGATAAAACCGTGCCGTGAAAACCTACCAGCACTTTTCTTACATGAAAGCCTGTGGAGCCCAAACTCGTCTTAACTTAAGTATTATTACGTAATTTGTATTAATAATTATTAATTACACTTGATATTTATTGAATTTGATGTCTAATTATTTTGTTAAATTTTGATGAGAAAATTATGTCAAGTTTACTCACTTAACAAACTGCAAAGTTTTTAAATTGGCAAGTATTTTCAATTAATAGGAAAAAAAACTAGAGATAGGATTATTAAAGTAATTGGCTATGGGGGTCTGAGGTATCAGTTCATTTTGGAAAAGGGGTCTCTTGCGCAAAATAGTTAGAGAATCCCTGCCCTTGATCAACGGTAACGCCTGACTTAGTACAATCTAACACTAATTACCCCTACACATTTAGGTCAATATGGATAAAAGCAGCTAAAGAAATATAGTTTGGATCTACTTTTATAAAGTATTTATATTTATCTTTATTACTATTTATATTAGAAATCAATCAGCGCAAAATAAGACGTTTCTTTCTTTCATAGATTGAGATCTAGATAAAAATAGATATATTTAGATTCACTTTATTTTGGCACGAACCACTGACGCACAACAATAAACTAATTTGTAACAAAAATACGAAATTTTAATAAATTTTTTTTGTACATCAAAGGAATTCCAAAAAAGCTGCATGAGTTGAGTCAAAACCATAACGCTGATTTTCAGTAATGACCAAAAAATGAATACGTAAAATTTTAAACAGAAAGAAAAAAATCAAGCATTCTTTACTCGGAGCTGTATCCACCAAGCTAGGAATGCGTGGCCGTCAGGCATGCTCATCCTTTTAAATAATAAAAGTAAGTTCAGTGTTAAGTTAATAAAAAGATATACAAAGAGCACAAAGAGAAAAAAAAACTATATACATACTAAAATTTGTATGGAATGAATAACATTTTAAAATAAAATTTACCTGACTAAATTATAAATACAGGTTATGTTTTAATTAATTACTATAAAACTCAATATACAAACATATCATCATAATAACAACGCGTTCCTCAAGAATCGTCCACATTACTTGTAATACATATATACATATGTCTCTAGTTTATTGTCAAACAAGTAGTGATCCTATAGTATGTATTCATTTAATGATGTTCTACGAAAGGTATAATATATTTTCTAAATTTTGTTCCTTGTTCCAGAAAAGAAAGAAAATGTTATACGTAGCGCCAACAAATTAAAACGCTTGGATAATAATATTTACTTGCTTACAGGTCAAAACAAATATCTAAGTATTGAATTCTGTTTATATGAATATAGTAACTTTTAGTATATATTTTTGTTCAATATACAAGTGCTTTAGAAGATGACTTCCAAAGGTAAATTATGTTTTCAAGGATATTATTGGCGGTGGTACATCATTCCAGCATCTGGTGGCGGCCTATTTAAGCATGCTTTAAAGGCTGCTGTTCTGAACTGGGGCATGGAGAGTGCGGTCGTGCAAGATCAATTTCGGTACTTTGTATCATCGTATCTCCAGATTAACTGTTTGTAAAGGTATCCCGGTTTATGAGTATATATAAAACCGAATAATAAGTTTGCTACATGAAGTGCTCTCCTCGCTGCCATTTTCGGTACATTATTTTCATTTAGATATGGCGTTATATGTCTTCTCCGTGGTATGCTCAAACTGAAACAAGCACAAGCGTTTCTGACCAGCTGAATTAAATGTATTCTTTTTTATAGAATAAGGGTGACAAACTTGCATACAGTTCATCTGACGGTAAGTGGAAGCTGTGGCCGATAGATATCTACATTTATCCTCAATTAATTATCCAAAGTTTATGCGTTGTCGCCCCTGAGGATTAAAATGAAATGCAACATTTCCAGTAAAAAGGGGCTACGGTCCTTTACACTCAACATACGAAACACAGCAGTATTCAGCTGCTATTTTACGCTGGTATTCTGTGAGATCGTGGTTCTAGGTCCCGGTCCTGGTGGAATCGATCCATAAAAATAGAAATAGAATAATTATTCGATATTGATTTATTATTCATATCATAATATACAATATTTTATTATATACAATATTAAAAACTATAATAAAAAAAACTAGTAACTTAATTATCATACAGTACTACTCACCGCGGTATCGTGCCAAGAAAGCTGGCTGCGTTTCCCCGCTGAATGGCTATACTTAGCCTTTGAGCGAGAAAAGAACCAGCCCTCTTATCACCAGCAGCAACGAACAGATGCAGATGGAGTTCCTTTAGGAACTTCATCGCACGTGGACCCCACGGACCGATAGTCTCTACAGCAAATGGCACAAATATGTAGTCATCTCTCAGAGACTCATATTTGCGCCACTTACTAAGTTCAGCTGCCTCTGATGCCGCCCCGCCTCTAAACGAGGTACCCTTGAGATGAGAGGCCGCCAAAGTGTCTACGCAAGTAGCATCTCACACTAGGGCTTTACCTCTCTCCCAAGGGACCAATGTCATAACGTCGGGTCTCTTACCATCGTCTTTAAATATTCCACAAGGCTTTAAAACCGAGGGAACATTTATAGAGACAAGAGACCTTCGGATGACATCGTCAAAGAACCGTGCCGTGAAAACCTACCAGCACTTTTCTTACATGATATTCCGTGGAGCCCAAATTTGTCGACGCTGCTACCACAGGGGCACTGATGGGTTTGTCAAATCGCCGCTCCTAGTCGGATTCCTACGGCGATGCGCAAGCTTTCCCCATCAAGTAATGTGCCGAGATTACTTGATGGTAAAGCGTGTAACCAGTGACTAGATTCCTTAGTCGAAACGGCGTTTGCCATGTCTGCCCTACCTCCGTAGCAAAGCACATGTCTACTTTATTATTTAAAATTATGTTACATAAATCACTGACGCTATGCACGGAAGCAAGGAAAGCAGGCAATGCGACGCTAGAAAGATTTCTCACACCAATACCACCAAATTTTATAGGTACAGTAGCTTGAGTCCAGGTTGTTGTATTTAAAGTTAAATTTAGAATTTTTTCTATAGCTATTTTAAGATTATTATCAATATCTTTTAAAATATCCGAACATTTTCAGACTGGAATCGAGCGGAGTAAGTATGTAAATCTAGGTACAACGAGACAATATTTTAAAATAGTAATATGGGGGTTTAATTTATACAATTTATCAATGTGGTTTAAAAACTGATCAAATTTTGTTTTTAAAACAGGTTTAATACTATCGAAAAACAACGGGGCACCTTGCTGGTACAGTGATTCCGTACTGACAGCTTTTATTCCTGGAGAAATATGATTGAAATTTTGAATTAAAGTGTCTCTGTGAGTAGTAGATAAATTATTGGAAAAAATATTTCACATTTATTGCTATTTGGTTCAAGACCAATATTTTTAAAATTTCGAAAAATATGAGTAAGATCACTGCGGACGTCATCTGCCCTAACTCCCAGTGTACCGTCGTCCAGGTACCTTACATTCAGCTTGGATTTAAAATTTGAAATAATGGGTTGAATTCCCAAACTGAAAAGTGCTGGAACTAGTGGGTCACCCTGCTGAACACTGACAGCAGAATCGATAACATGGTTTTCATAAAACAAGTTAGTATTTTGACTATAACATTGCCAAACGTAATGATAAATTTCGGGGGTATTGTTAGCCACTTCTTTCAGCAGGGTTACCCTTTCGATAGAGTTAAAAGCATTCCTTAGGTCAACTTTCACAAGAACATCTGCATCAGAGTTTGTTAAAAATGTATGCACTGAATATACCGCCACCTCACAACCACCTCTAGTGCCAAAGCCTAGTTGAGTAGGCTGAAATTTTGTCTTAAGGTTAGAGATTATGTGCCTGCAAGCTAATTTTGAAGTTAAGTTATTCTTTTTTTTGAAGGCATATAATCTTGCCCCATATGAGAATACAATGAAATTCGGATTAACATTACCAGAAAGCATAAAGTTACATAATTTTGTAATCTCATTAAGAAGTACTCCGCCGGCGTCACCGGCAAAAGCGCTTACAATATCTTTAAGACGTTGAGGCGTAATTCCGTCAATACCGCCAGCAGAGCCATTCGAAAATGACATAATTGCTTCTAAAGTGTCTTTTTCAGAAATTTGTAAAGATTGCATAGAAGTCTTGGGAGGCAGCGGTAAACCCTGAGAAGGATTGACCGAAGGATGCTTCTGACGAAGGCTTTCAAGAGTTTCGACATTACGAGGAGCCAGGATATCGTCTGAGAATAAAATACGGGATGCATTTTTTAAGTCGCCATCCATTACTTTCGACTCAACTCCTTTTTTAAAATCAAATTTAGGACGAGGTCGAGATAAATGAGTATTAATTTGGTAATCTAAATTTTGAAAAGATTTGTCTTTTAGTTGAGACGTAATTTATTTATTTATTGTTTTATCAAAATGAAAATGGCAAAACGCGAAAGTAAATAATTTTTGCCAACTCTTTTCACTATTAGTGAAAAAATTTTGAATAGTGCATGACAATGCTTTAGCAAGCTGCATCCTCGCACCTCTAGGAATTCTTTTAACATCTGGTACATTACGATGATAATTGTAAATTTGCTCCGAAAAAAGGGAAAAATTTGTGTCATTAGAGGAATTACTAATATAGTTATGCATTTCTACGGTAGGCTGTGAAGCCGTAATACTTTTACTATGGCACCGTTTAATATGTATATTTAATCCCCTTTTACCTTTAAACAGCCTACCGTCGGTACAATTTTGATAGTGTAGGAAATCCGGCTGTGAATGTAGCGGAGCGGAGATATTCATAAAAAAATCTAAACAGATCTCTACAGCACTCAAAAGTCTTTATATTACATAGCTTCATATTGAATTGAAATTTGCTGTTCCCAGCATCTTTCCCTGAAACACAATCATTTGCGGCCTAAATAAAAGCACTTTACTCTATAAATGAAATATTATCACATTACTGTCCTGGATTTATTCCATATTGATAAAAATTGTATGTAGTCGTTATGCTTTGACAGTTGGCAACGCAGTAGTAATTAAGTTAATTTATAAGTTAGTTTGTAGTACATTATTGCTGTGTACTCACATTATCACAGTAGTCAAGTTAAATTGTAAGTTAGAAAATAAAAGTAATATAGGAAAAAGTCTTCGTCTCCTTCCACTTTAACCCTCCCTAAGCTGCCATAAACGCAAGTCGCGTCATAACTGTGACGACGTCTTGAGAATTTACCTGTGAAATGTGCAAATATCAGGATTTGTTGGCGACGCGGAACAATGTTCCCTAAAATGATAAGTCAGTTTCTATGTGATAGAACGTCTTTGTTTTGATATATAATTTTTTCACTTACAATCGATGATTGATATTAAAATCAAACGTAGTTCACAACACAATGGGTAGAGAAGTAGAGCTTATTAAGCTCGTTTTCCGCGAATTCTGCGCGCCAACTGTATGTCTTTCGGCATAATGGTTACACGTTTTGCATGAATCGCGCATAAGTTGGTATCTTCGAACAACCCGACTAGGTAAGCTTCGCTAGCCTCTTGGAGGGCCATCACGGTGGAGCTCTAGAAAGGAGGACGAGCGGAGGTTGGTCTTGAAATCCTGAGCTATCTTACGCACCAAACGTTGGAACGGCAATTTGCGGATGAGGAGCTCGGTGCTCTTCTGGTAGCGACGAATCTCACGGAGAGCGACGGTACCGGGCCTGTAGCGATGGGGTTTCTTAACACCACCGGTTGCTGGTGCGCCCTTACGGCCTGCTTTGGTGGCCAGTTGTTTACGCGGCGCTTTACCACCGGTGGATTTCCGAGCGGTCTGCGTAGTACGTGCCATTGTACACTAACTAGCTAATACACAAGAACTTAGAAAAATATTCTTTAGGCAGTAGAAATATTTTCCTTTATAGAATAGAATAGAATAGAATAAAATAATTTTTATTCAATATAGATTGCATGTGTAATTCTTATTGAAAGTCATTTTTTACTTTACCACTGGTTCGAAAAAAAACCTCTGAGCTGGGAAGAACCAGCAAGAAACCCAGCGGGACTTTTTTTTAAAAGTAAATTTTACATTAATGGTTGTACAAATTATTTAAGTACAAAATTTATTTTAGAAACTGCTTGGTAGCGACCACCTCATTCTCAGGGGTTATTATCAATCATGTATTCATTTATACTATAATAACCCTTTTTATACAGTTTCAGCTTAACAAAACATTTAAACTTGGTAATAGAGAGCCTGTACACTTTCCGGGACCTTGTTGTAATAGCGTATACATTGCCCCAAGAATGAATTACTGACTCTGTGGAGTCGAGAAACTGGTATCACTAGCTTGTGTTTGTTCCTAGTGTTTACAGAATGTATATCACTTTTTACTAAAACTACCTTTGTTTTTGTGAACATACATTAAATTTTCGTAAATATACTGAGAGGCCAAAGTTAATTTATTTATTTCTTTAAATTTATCTCTAAGAGACTCTCTCGATTTTAGGTTGTAAATAGCTCTAATGGCCTCTTCTGTAAAACAAAATTGTTTCTGAATCAGCCGCATTTCCCCATAGCAAAATCCCATAAGACATTATGCTATGGAAATAACTGAAATAAACTAGTCTAGCTGTCTCGACACCTCTAATCTTTTTACAGCATAGGCTGCAGAACTTAGTCTGCTTGCTAGTTTGGATATATGGGGCCCCACTGAAGCTTTGCGTCGAGAGTGATGCCAAGAAAACAGTGGATTCAACAGGGCTCAGTTCTTCCCCATTTAAAAACACATTGGTACCCAGATTTTAACATTCGTTGTTGTAAATTTAATAAATTTAGTTTTATTTCCGTTTAAATGTAGATTATTAACGTTAAACCAATGCACTAATTTTGATATAGCATTATTCACTTCGTCGTTTAAATGATTGACGTTTAAGTTTAAAAATCAAGGAAGTATCATCACTATAATCAATACTATATCATGATTATCTCCTACAAGGAAGGTAAGTCATTAATATATACCAGAAATAGGAATGGGCCGAGAATCGAGCCCTGAGGGACACCATTACTACAGGTGACCCGGAAGAACTTTACCATTCATAATAACTTTCTGCATTCTATTACTTAAATATGAAATAATAAGTTTAAGCGCTGTTTTCTTGACACCATAGTACTGTAGGTTTCTGATTAATGTCTCATGGTGAACACAGTCGAAGGCCGTGGAAAGGTCACAAAATATACCCAAAGCATCCTCTGAATTCTCCCATGCACAAAAATATGTTTAATAAGCTCAACTCCAGCGTCAGTTGTCGAGCGACCCTTGTAAAACCGAATTGATTTTATGTAGCAATTTATTAATATTAAAGAAACTTAAGATCTGATCTAAAATTTTTTTAAATTTTACTAAATGTTGGTAGTACAGAAATCGGTTTAAAATTGGCGGGGTCTAATTTACTACCAGATTTAAATAAAGGTATGACTTTACTATGTTTCATTAAATCAGAAACACAGATTCGACGCTTGTATTAAATAAAGTGGCTAGATAACGTGCTATTATATCTATTATATATAAAATAACTATAACGAAAATCCCCCATAATTCTGCCGTTTTCTTAACATCAATAGTTTTGTATGGAATTTAAAAGTATTTGAACAAGCCTTTACATTTTGTTTAAGCAATGATTCGGCGACAGTAGGAGAAGAATTTAATGATTTTGTTGTCAAAAAAGGAACATCAGTAAAATGTTTCTCAAAAGCCATAGCAACTTCTTGATCAGATCGAGTTAAACTATTGTTAATATTCAATTGAAAATCCGAGTTGCGCGGTTTGACCTTGCCCGTTTCACTATTTATTATTCTCCAGGTCATTTTAATTTTGTTGGATGCAGTTTTAATTTTGTTACTTAAATGTAAAGCCTTAGCTGTGGAGCACACTTTTTAAATATTTTAGAATATGCTTTTACATAATCTCTAAATATAACACTAGTATTATATGATCTTTCATTATAAAGCTCATATAACTTTCGCCTAATTTTATAAATTCCTACTGTCGCCCATTCATTAAATGATTTGCGACTGTTAAAGGAGAAAGTTTTAGAAGTAAATATTCTACTAAATTCACAAGTTATAATTTTAAATAACATACCATTCAAATAATTAGCACTATTTTTAAATGAAAGTGATGGAAGTATTTTTATTATATTACTTCTAAACCTCTCCAAGCGATGGTCATTTATTGGAACAAACACAGCTTTCTTATTTTTCTGTTTTTTGTGTATGTAAGGCAATGATACCAACAATTACTTTTACAACTTATCACTAGGGTTGCCACAGCAAAAAAAATGAGTATTATGTCTGAAATCAAAAAATTATTATTATAATAACTGTGTTATATATTTACTGATCTTTTTGTTGAAATTTGTAAGCAGGAATTGGCCTCTAAATAACAAAATAAAATAAGTTAAATATATGTTGCTTTTGACAGTTACTTATATCAACTTATTAATTACATGTGATTCTTATTTAAAGTCACTATTTACTTTTACGAGAAGTAAATGCAGGATACTTTTATTTCTATATCCTTTTCCTGTCTACTATCCTTGCTAAACACACATACTAAATACTTCATCCACTTGATTAACCAACTCCTCTTATATTTTTATATTTATTATTTATTTATTTAAATTTTTATTGTGCTAACCATAAAAGTTACAAAGGATGGACTTAATGCCAGTTAGCATTCTCTGCCAGTCAATCCAAATCGTGGTGAAAAATTTGTGGAAGGTGATTTAAATAACTAAATATAATTATCTATAATAGATATAACACATATTAAAATAAAGCTTTTAAACATAAACATAAACACTCACGCCTGTCACCTAGAAGGGTAGGCAGAGACTACGGACTTCCATTTGGCACGATCCTGATACACTTCTCTCGCCTCCTTTACACCCATATATCTACTCATACACGCTCGTCGGTTAAGGGTACTCCTAATTTGGCCCATTTTCAATATATCGCCAATTTGGTCGATAAACCTTCGTCTAGGGCGTCCCTTACCGACTCTTCCGTTCACTTCTGCAACATAAATTTGCTTTGTCACTCTTTCCTCGTTCATTCTTTCTACATGACCAAACCACCGAACCGTCATCTTGCAAACCACACTTTTCATTTATCACACTATTTCACCCTGTCATTCAGATTCAGCCCTAGCATACTCCTTAATGACTACATTTCTACAGCATTTATTCTACTCTCATGCTTCTTCTGCTAGACCCAACTTTCACTACCATACATTAAAGTAGGGGCTAACACAGCATTATGAATTGCCATACGTGCCTTTTTTGACACATTCTGACTTTTTATAAAGCTTTTAAATTACACAAATACATAATATAAATTCATAGTAATCCATATAATATAACAAATTCTTAATACATATATGTAGGATTGTGAAATAGTTTACCTATACAGGCAAAAGTGCGAGCGAGAAAAGATGCGTGTTAAAGAGATGACGAATGGATGGGCAATATGGCGATAACCGTAAAACTAGACGAGGGTGCTCTCTGTGTTTTCCTGAAAATAAAAGACTTTTCTGGGTAATCTGCATTTCCTCATCGCCCCAACACTACAAATTTGTGGGCTCGTCCGGGATCCAAAAAGAAACTCATCAAATTGCAACGGGCGGTGAGAAAACGACGTGTGCAAGATTGGCGAACACGTGCACGGGAGGACGCGTACGATGGCGGTTACAAGACGAAACGACAAAATTCCTAAAGACGCTAAAGATCGAAGGAAAAGTCGGCAAGACGGCTACACCAACTGCTTTGAGGAATGCGAGGCGAAAAAACGTGGCGGGAACATGATTCAGATGACGGCGGAGCTGATACCCACTTTCAGCGGACGCGACGTTACCTATTCAGCGACGAGGTGAATTGAGGAAGTGGAAAGCAATGCCGACATATTTGAGTGGACCCCGTTGCAGCAGCTTCTTATCGTGAGAAGATCGCTCACCGGCACGGCACAGCTATGGCTACGGGCGCAGCAACCACATAGGAGTTGGGGGGAGCTAAAGACGGTATTGCTTAAAGAATTCCCCGATCATGTTGATATTAAAGCCATACATGAGCTTATGAGCAGTAGAAAGAAACGGCCAAACAAGACCTGCCAAGATTACATGCTCATTATAAAAGAACTCGAAAACGCGGCAAGATGCCAGACTACGTCGCGATTAAATACATCGTAGACGGAATAGTGGACTGAGTGAATGAGTTTACGTCCTGTAGTGATCTGAAAGAAAAGCTGAAGATCTACGAAACCATATCGAAAAAAATGCAAAGTGCGGTGCAGTTGCAGAGGCGTTCGGTGAGTACTAGCAAGCATCACACAAGTGGCAAACCATGGATTCGGTGCTACGGATGTGGAGAAGTTGGACATGCATCAGCAGATTGCCCGCATAAAAGCAAAGGTCTGAAATGTTTTAAATACAACCAATTCGGCCATGTTGGATCGGCGTGCAGTACATCGGCGACAGCGCCGATTTCCAATCGTCAATTATCGGAAGAGTTCGGCAAAACATGACGGAACTACCAACATCATCAAACGAAGAGCGCGATGTTTTGCTGTCGTAAAAGACGACGGTGGCGCTTCGAGCGACCATCTTGGTAACCAACGGTAGGACTACCAACAGTAAGCGAACGATGTTCACGCCGGTGAATAAATAACATAGACGACAGCGCTCCAAGCGGATTCATTTCGAACGACGATGAATCGAAGACGGCGGCGTTTGTTTACAACGAGGAAGAAGTGTCACTGTCAACAGAGAAAAAGCCAATTGTCGTGTTGAAAATAAACAATTATCAGATAAAGACATTAGTAGACTCGGGTATCGACGTAAACATAATCTCTCACAGAATATACGAGGCTATCGGAAAACCAGAATGCGAAAAGGACGAATTATTGTTGTCAGGTATCAGACAATCAACAGTGCGTTCAATGGGAAAGTGTCGTATTAACTTGTGCGTGGACCAACAGTGCTACCCAGATATTATATTTCATGTACTACGTAAGAACTATATACCACATGATGTGATAATAGGTGAGGAATTTCTTAACGACGTTACAGTTGTGTTAAAAGGGGGTTGCGTGAAATTTTATAATAAAGAATGGGAACGACTGGGATGTTATGCGAGTGAGGTATGCTCATCTAATTCTATTGTAGATCACATGAAATATCCGGCTCTGAGAGAGGAAGTGTTAAATTGCGTACGGAACTACAAACCTCACCAGACGAAGGAAGTACCACCACAGCTGCGAATCGTGCTCAAATATGATATACCTGTGGCACAATGGCCGCGACGTCTGGCGCTGAAGGAGCAGGAGATAGTGGATAAGTAGGTTTCAGAATGGTTAAAAAAGGACATAATACATGTAAATCACTCAGAATATAGTAGCCCGCTTGTATTAGTCAAGAAAAAAGACACTTCTGTTAGGGTCTGTGTTGACTATAGAATGTTGAATAGAAAAATGTTTAATAACGAGTTTCCATTACCAGTAATAGAAGATCTTATAGATAAATTAAAGGATGCTAGGGTCTACACTATGCTCGATTTGAAAAATGGATTTTTTCATCTAAAATTATGTGAAGAGTCAGTTAAGTATACATCTTTTGTTACGCACAGTGGGCAATATGAATTTTTAAGAACTCCTTTTGGTTTGAGTATCTGTCCGAAATATTTCATGAGATTTATTACTATAATCTTTAGAGACTTACTTTGAGCAAAAGGTAAAGTCATCATATTCGCCGACAACTTGTTGATTCTGGCTCTAGATGAAGCCCAAGCTGTGCAACGTATTAAAAATGTGTTTATGATTTCAGAGCAGTTGATGAAATCATGTTCAACTACTTGACACACACTCACTCACGGATTATATAGGTAGGAGCTACGCTGCAGCTGGGGAAGGACCTCGCTCTTACGGAATAACAGTGTGAAATAGCAGCTTAATACTGCTGTGTTTCGTATTATTGAAACCGACCGAGATCGCGAAAACCGTTTTCACTGAGGCATTTTACCCCAGTCCTCATGGGTGACAATGCATCTGCATTTTGATTCCTAATCGAGGATAGATGAAGATGTCTATATGTGAAAGCACCCACTTACTTTCAGGTGAATTGATTAAAAAACTTAGATCAAGTTTAAAATAGTTTAGAAAATCCAAAAGAGCACGCCTCATGAGCGTTTCATTTCATTTTGATGAAAAAAAAAATTGTATTCCTGACTTTTAAAATATATTATTTATGTGTTTTAAATTTAGAGCCCTATTATTTTAACAAGTAGGGTCACGTACAAAAAAAATACACAAAGTATAAAATCGATATATTAGGCTGTATGGTACATTTGTCCTTTGCCTGTCAAGGGTTAAAAAATATGGAAGCGCCTTTAAATTTTTAATAGCAATAAAAGTTTTTTTGAAAATATATGATGGATTAATTAGTGTGTTTTCTTGATATCCCCTCATGTGCCCGCCCATTTTATGTTTTTAAACTTCAAGTGTCAGGGGCCGTTCGGAAGATCACGTGATACCGGTAGCCGCTAATGTAAAAAATTATGCTTTTTAATTTTGTATGCCAGCTATAATATACGGCTACTCATATTATCGTACAAGTGCAACATGGTTATGATACAGGCATTAAAAGAACAAGGCATTGATAGAACGCTTTGCGTTATGAGGCATGCAAAAGTGAAAAAGTAAGAAATATTTTAATTGCGAAGATTATAACGTAATATTGTAGAGCAAACAAATGTTTGTAATAATAGTGAGATAACAAAGTGAATTGCTACGTGATCGGTGTTGAAACATGAAAGCTTCAAAAGAATTTAGCTTTTGAGGTTTCTACAACACCTGATTATTTTATATTTTATAAAAAAGAATTTTAAAAAAGAACACAGAAAATAATATTCATACGTATGTTTGTGTGTTTGTATATGTGCGAGCTTGTGTGGGCGTGTGTGTTTGTGTGTTGATAAAGTCTCCATATATTTGCGAATGTTTGTGAATAATTCACTTTGTGTTTTGAAAATAATTTAAATCAAGATAATACGCTATAAAATTCACTATAAATTTTATCGTAAGTACAATGAAAACACGCGAAAAGTTACACTTATGTAATAGTTTCAACAGTTAAGCTATAAAGCGATTCAAACAATTTAAATTACAAATAAAACACTTCTAAGAAATTCTGAGTGTTAAAACCCAAAAAATTTCATTTATTTTTTTGATAAACCAAACTATTGAATTAAAGTTACTTAGGTAACCATTCATTTAAAATGTTTGCCTATATTATAATAAAGCAAAATTAGTTTTAAGTTAACAAGATCAAATACATTCGTAAATAAACAATTATAAGTGAAAAAATATAAAAATTTAAATGTAAATACTGTACCTAATGCGCCTATTATATAAAACAAATGTGTATTTTTTACGACAACATTCTCATTATTTTGTCAATAGAGAGCAAAACAAAAATAAACCTACCAGACATCGAGAAAGGATCATGCAACCTAGAATAAGACTTCAACTATACAGACGAAGCTGATATTGTATGGCTATTAAAATTTATAATAAGCTTCATCCAAGTTTCAAAGCTCTGCCATTACCATTGTTTAAAAGAAAGTTACATTCCTGGCTTTTCACTAGGTGCTTTTATTCAGTCCAGGAATACTTAGATGACCAAGAGGTTTTTGAATTTTAATTTTGTTTGTAGCTTTTCTGTGTTTACTTTATTTTATTTTATTTTATGACTTGAACAATTTGACATAAAATATTATACAATTTATAAATGATGACATGTAATGTTCTGTCTGTGAGTCTATTAACTTATTTTTAGCTCTAAGTAGACTAAAATGTAACTACTTTTAAATTTGCATGACAATTATAAGTCAAACATGAGGACATACCACTATGTTAACATCTTTGCACTACCATGTTTAAAGCAAATAAATTTCTGATTCTGATTCTGATTCCTATATTTGCAAGGTTACTACAGAAAAATCTATTTCCATTAGGAGTATGCTTAGATATTATGTCGATTATTTTTGTTTATATATTTTTTTCTTATAATGGTGCATTTAACTTTTAACGAATTCATTATGTATATTTTTATATTCTTCTTCATCAGCCAGCAAAAGTCCCCAGCTGGGCATGGGTTTCTCCCGTTGTAGAAAGGATTTGCTTTATTCTTCACGCTTGTCAGGTAGATTAATTGAACACCTTTGACTGCTGTGTGGAATGCCAGAAAACACGGTGCTGACCCACCTGCATCTATCTACTTCCTGCATGTCTTACCAGGTCGTCACTCCATAGCCACTCTACAGTTCGCTTATCGGTACAAGGTCGTCGACTCGAGAATCTTTCATCTCCATCGGTTGGCAGATCTTCTAACTAAAGTTACAGCCTATGTACGTCCCACTGTTGGACACAAGCCTCCTCTCACTTCTGAGAGGGTATTCTACCTCTAAAACCAGCCTTTATTACTTTTGAAACAATTAGTGATATCTATAGTTGTAATAGTTGCAATAAACCTAAACTTGCTTTTCCAAAGTACAAGCTTCATGAAAATACCGCCTATTTTTTTATTCCTTAAAATATTATTGATTTACCTTTGCATAAATTCAAAGTGCATTTGAAAATTATATTTACAAAGCCGGGTCGGGTCGCAAATATTGAATTAAAATATTTTGTTTTTAACTTCAGCTTACTGATCACAACATTTACTGAAAAAAATAATCCTATATTTTACAGGCATGTGCTTACTTGAGTTGAACGCACATTTGCCAGCACCGTACGTGCCGCACGCGCCATACGCGCCGCTTTTTAGAACTCGTTGTATGAAATGATATGAAATCTCGCACATTGCAGCCGCACTGTACGCGCCTTATTTTATAAAATGCGGTAGGTATCCGAATATTGAAGGAGGCATGCTGGTGACGTCATATAACGTGGCGCGTATGGCGCGTGCTGATACTCAGTGTTGCCTAATGTTGCCCGACTTAGTGGTTTTTCCACTAAAACAGGTGGTTTCGACTTTCGTTTCGAAATATATTTTATATAGGTTTTAGTATATGTAGCAATTCTTGAAATTTCATGTATGTCATATACAAATATCTAAAAAATCGTTCATTATCATCTGTTAAGTCTTTAAATAAAGTATAATACTCTCCATACAACTGCCTTTTTAAATTAATATTGTAAATCCAGAATCATCTTTTTTTTCGAATTTTATTTTCTTCTTCCTCTGCCAATAAGCAGGGTATTACAACAATTTTTCCATAGCGATCCGAGCTATTCCGAGCGATCAATGTCACTGTACCGTTTCACACCAGTTCAGTGGTTGGAAAAAACTGCAAAAGTTGTTGGCAATACAAAAGATTTGCGTACGGCGCGTATGGCGCGGGTACGTGCCAATGTGCGAGGCCAGTAGTAAATGCGGCGCGTACGGCACGTGCGGCGCGTACGGTGCTGACAAATGTGCGTTCAGCTTTATAGGGATAATAGTAATCAAGTAATGAAAACTGGTTTGGGTTGGGTTTCTTTTGGTTGTTTTAGTGATCTAATTGTTTAAATAAAGCTATAATTACTATACTCTTTCTCTCTTTCTATCTCTCTCTCATCACCTCTCTCTCTCTCTCTCTCTCTCTCTCTCTCTCTCATCTCAATCAACTTGTTTGACACATCCTATTTTTGAATACTTAGCTGTCCACTGTTGGATATGTACCTCTACTGTTATGGTAAGGATTTGGCATCAAACGTCGGATTGGCAATCGTAGTGCGAGACGTTATGCTTAGAAAATGAAGATGTTTAGGGGGTTTTTTCACTTCCATTGATTGTTGGACAAGCCTGTTTCGACCAAATAATAACCGAATTCCTAACGGAGAACGCTAACCCTACTGCGCTTATTACCCCATCCCAACTATCAAGAAAATACACCAAAAGTTAAATTACTATAAGCTGAAGAGCTCAAGTTAATGAAAATCATCTCGCGAACGTGATATTAATCGTTTAGGATTTCATTATGACGCTATTCACTGCCTCGGCGCCAGTTTAATTTATTCACACTACACGACGTAGCTCCATAAAGCCTTCAATTTTGAACCCATGCATGCGTGTGACAGAGTGAATACTTTTTACGACTACGGCAATGCCTATAAGGTTTATGATTTTACAGGCTATGTATGTACATATGCATGTATGTTCATCTGTTCCTTCATATCTCCTAAGCTACTATACATGTTATTATATATGTTTTTTTGGTTAACTATATATATGTTTTTTGTAACCGCCTTCGTAGTTTTAACACTGCCCTAAGGTTGACTGGCAGAGAAGTTCGCCTTTTGATCCTGTAAAGTTTAAATAAATAAATATAGTTCATATAAAGTGCTACAAAACAATATTAAATAAATATTACAATACCGTATTGGGTATCAAATGGAATTCCTTGACGAGTATATTCTGGAAATATACAGATTTTATGAGAATATATACACAAAACGCAATTTTTTCTAAAATTTATATTCATACGCCAAAAATGCTCTTCTAAAATGATATGCGTGATCATAGGCTGCATAACGTTTTTTTCGTCCTCTCAAATACAATTTACAACATATTTATAAAATAAATAAACAAATAAGAAAAAAAGACAATAGCATGGTTAAAACGCCCTTCTAAAAATGTTATGCGAGTTAGGCAGTATAACCTCATACTAAATTCAATTTAATATATATTTATATCAATAAAATGCAGTGATTGCATGAGTGAATGCAGAATGCAGAGGAATTCTTCGATCTATTGTGGAAATTCATAATGTCTCACAAAAGGTACGAATAGCAGTTCACAGTGCTGTGTTAGCCCCTATTGTAGTGAATAGAATAGAATTGAATATTTTTATTCAATATAGATTATACAAGAAATTCTTATTGAAAGTCAATTTTTAATTTTACTACTGGTTCGGAAAAATCCTCTGTCCTGGGAAGAACCAGCAAGAAACTCAGCATGACTTTTTTATTTAAAGTAAATTGTACAATAAGAACACAGATTGTACAAACGCAGATAGGTATAAATTATACATTAAAATTATTATCATTTATAATCGAAAAATTACGTTACCAGTATAATGTGTCTACACTTACCAGAATTAAGTTATTTTACGCTGGTATTATGTAAGAGCGTGGTTCTCTTCTAGTCGATACATTTGTGATGCAACTATAGCTGCAGCGTGGAGGTATAATTATTCTATTTTACGATGAAGG
Source organism: Parnassius orleans (assembly GCA_029286625.1). Classification (NCBI taxonomy): domain Eukaryota; kingdom Metazoa; phylum Arthropoda; class Insecta; order Lepidoptera; family Papilionidae; genus Parnassius; species Parnassius orleans. The sequence continues at coordinate 158,619 of JAGSMP010000029.1, forward strand.
TTTGACTTTGGTTGTTGTTAGCCGTGCACATACACATTGTGTTAGTGTGCGTAGGCGTCGGGAGCGCTCAGTCATGATCGCGAGTCGAACGAATCGCAGCTACACATACAAACGCGCCTGTCGGTACACGTCACTACTACAATTAAGGCGAAACCTTTATCGTGAAAAAGAATAACTATACTTAGGTACGTACGTTTCACTTTGGAATAAAAAGGTAGTACCCAGATTCTACTGAGTAGACTATACATTATATATAAGTTTGTATATTTCATTAGGACTTTAAGGAGAATTTTATGGCTGAATCTCAATGACAGTGTGGGAAAATGTGTGATAAGAGAAATGTGTGGTTGACAAGATGATATTGTGACCATGAAGAGAAAGGAATGCTTCGGTGGTTTGGTCATATAGAATGAATGAGGAAAGAGTGACAAAGAAAATTTATGTTTCAGAAGTGAATGGCAGAGACGGCAAGGATGCGCTAGAAGGAAGTTTATTGACTAGCTTGGCGATATATTGAATATAGGCCAAATTAAGAGTACTGACAAGCATTTATGCGTGTCAGGATCGCGCCAAATGGAACTAGGTGACAGAAATGAATGTTTATGTTATATAATGTATATTTCATACAACAATCATACAAAAGAAATTCACAAAACTTGATATGCGTCTCTTCAAACTTCCCGCATTCTAAATACCCAAATACAAATACGAGAAGCGACGTGCAAAGACGGAGATAAATATGACGAATATGCAAACGTTTCAACTATGCCATTTGCAGTTACTTAGATTGTTTAAAGGAGTATGAAACTATAAATGAATGTAATTAGAAAAAAAATCCTGCTATGTGATAGAAGCATACAATAATAGAATAGAATAATGAATAGAATAGAATATAGTCAAAGTAAAATAGAATAAAATTAATTACCGTAACCGTTACCGTTATATCCTATCAAAATGCCCACTGCTGAACTCTCCCTACGTGGCAAACTCCCTCAGAGATTGCCAGGATATTTGCCATACTTGCCAAGCTTGGTAAGCGGGATGGCAACCGCAGTTAATTTAATTTTAAGTTGTTATCAGGAACGTGCTGCTGCTCATCTTCTGTTTTAGTTTCCTTCTGCCGCCTCTTTCGACACCCACGGGCCGATATAGGGTACTGAATATTCTTACACCGCCACTACACGGTTGTAATCCTAATGGGTGGCGATATAATCTCGTATTTATAGCTTTAAATATCCAGAGCGTAACGGGAAGCAGCGTCAAAGAAGCAATATTTCTGGCCCACGTCCAGCTGTGGAAAATTTGTTGTAAATGATGATAGCATTACCTTTTAAATTTCATGTAAAGCACCTAAATGCATTGTAGATAAAAAATAAAAAATAAGTACGAGTATATCACCACTTTCACAATTTATAAGTTTCAGGTTCACCTATTAAATTGTTAAACGGACAGCAAGAAAAACACCAAAAAAGTCTTGGCATTAAACTTTGTGCCTTCACACTGAAAGCTTCTGATTCTGGCATTTCGCCATATAAGTTGGCACTAAATTTTCTGTCAAGTCACGCGTCTCTTTCTATATTTTTGTCGCTCTTATATTTGAGAAATTGCAGTCATTTATCAAAATTTGTGTCAATTTCCAATTTTTTTATGTCCATGTAATGAGGTCAAAAACAGCATACAAACATGCAGGTGTGTATGACAAACATAATTATAATCATAATCTCTCAAGTCTATCACCTAGTGAGGTAGACAGGGACTACGGACTTTTATTTGGCACGATCCTGACACACCTCTGTCGCTTTTTTCACATTCATATATTACGCACGTCAAATATTTCACATCCTACCAGAGTGCCACCCTGGTAGCAGAAAAAATCGTGAATGCAGCAAAAGATACAGATATTGGAAAACAGTAAATATTTTGAATGGTTTTTAAATCTAAAGCTTATTGACAATAAATAGGTTAGTATGTATCAGGGGCCTTCACACTAGATAAATCTGTATACATTAGTAATTTTCATTGCAGAATTGTAAATATTATTAAATGTAGACTTTAAGTTATAACGTATACACATGTGTAACGTCCACGTCACACCTATGCCGGTAGTTGTTGGGAGCATTAAGCTCGAAGTTGTTGACGAGTATCTTTACCTGGGACAAATAGTCCGACTAGGTAAGTCCAACTTCGACCGAGAGGTCAATCGACGCATTCAACTCGGCTGGGCAGCGTTCGGGAAATTATGACACATCTTCTCGTCAGGTATACTTCAAAACTTGAAAACGAGACTGTACAACCAGTGCGTGTTGCCAGTGATGACTTATGGAACTGAGACGTGGTCCTTCACTGCTGGCCGTATGTGGAAGCTCAAGGTCGCTCAGCGAGCTATAGAGAGGGCTATGCTCAGGGTTTCTCTGCGTGATAAACTTAGAAATGAGGATATCCGCATTAGAACCAGTGTGACTAACATAGCCCAACGGATTAGTAAGCTGAAGTGGCAATGGGCCGGCCATATAGCCCGAAGAACCGACAACCGATGGGGTAAAAAGGTTCTCGAGTGGCGGCCTCGTAGCTTTGTGCTGGCATTCCTTGGGGGAGGAGGGGATAGCCTTCATCAGTAGACTTGTGAAGGGTTGTACTAATGATGATGATGATGTATACACTAAGTCCAAAGTGAGTTCTCTAGTTCATATTTAGCGACCTTAGTCCGAATGTAACAGCAGTTTTTACAGGGTTTTACAGGTTAGTTGGAAACTGGGGAAAGACAAAAGAGTATAAGTGTAAAATAACAGCATTTTGCTGCTGTGTTTCGAATGTGACGAAAATCGGAGACCTTTATTACTGGTAATGAGGTATTTTATCTTAGCCCTCAGTGGTGACTAGGCACTTATATACCTAAGCATGTGAGTCATATCATCCACTTACCATCATGCGGACTGTGTTGTTTGTTTGTTGTCCGTTATTCTATAAAAAATTATAAACATCACATTTGACCCCACCTATGCTTTTTATTCAATCAACAACAACGTTATAAATACGATTAAAAAAAAAAATTAAGTTGAATTTTGTATTATGTCACTTAAACTAGTTACAAAGGAGAAATAATGGAGCGTTTCAGTTCCATTCGTAATCTGTTAATAGCCAATTTCCGGATTTTTTTTCGGCGCATTAAAGATAATGATACTAAAGATTGGTAGGAAACAATTCAATGTCGAAATAAAATACTCATTAAGTATCTGTTCTGAAGATAATTGTCCAATTGTCTCAGATGAGATATAATTAAATTAAATTTATATGTATATATATTATGTGTGTGTATGTGTGTTGTAATTTTATGGATTACACATTTATGTTTGATTGATTTACACGGAGATGGACAGATTATGCAGACTGTTATTTTGTATTCTAATTATAGGGATAATTTCTGTTGTTATTTAACATGTACAAGCGATAAAATATATAAGATAAGTCGCAGCAAGTTTAAGATAAATTTCTCAAACTTTTTTCATATCTTTTACTCAGTTCCAACACAACATGACAAAGTTGTAAAATATTAGACACAGACCCTTGCTATGAAAAAAAAAACAATTGTAATATTTCTCATGCACTATGATTACTGTCGTCATTGCCTTTGATAATTATATTATTGTCTCGAGACACGATTTTATATCATAATATAAATTGTCTAATGTAATAAATTAATGGGTTTGATTTAATTTAAACTTTATTTTTTTCTTTTTACAGCATTTAATTAAAAGCTTGTTTTTAAAAATATTTTTTTACTATTCATTTATTTAAGTTCAGTAGCCTCGTGAATCATCCATGGTAGGAATCGGTGTTCTTTTGCGAGGATTTATGGTCTATCCAATCTAGTGTAATGTCGCGGATGATCTTGAACATGTTCATAGACTGCAGACTTCTCGGAGCGTCGGTGCTTCACGTCAGCTATATGTTCTCTTGCGCGGGTTTTTATAGATATTTTTGTTTATCCTATGTAAGAGAAACCAAATTTACAAACAAGCTTGTAAACTCCTGTGTCTGGTAGAGGGATATTACATTTGACAAGTGGTAAAAATTTACTAATCTTCCTCGGCAGCTTGTAGTAGGTTTTAATGGAAGCTCGCTTCAAGGTGTATCGAATCTTGTCTCGTGTCGTGCCTTATTACATTACAGTCCTTGACCAACAAAAAAAGATAGACGGACCTCGCGTACATTGCAAGTGATCACATGACACATCTTTTTTTTATTAGCCTGTAAAGGTTTACTGAATGCACAAACATGCACCTCAAACCATGTTGTTGGTTGCAAATGATTTTAGATGAATATGTGTACGTGAGTGCGTGTTCTTACAATAAGTTGAGCATGGTTTATGCTTGGTATTTTTATCACTTGAAATGTACGTAGTGTTCCGTCTTTCTTTCTTTTTTGGTATGAGTATAGGAGGGGATTAATAAGAGTAGAATATGGCCAGTGCTTCGATAATCGTTAAAAGGACAAAAGACGCGGGAGAACACTCATCACTTAATTTCAAATTAGTGAGATTATTTAGATGGATGGTCTTCGACAGTTAACCTTTGGTAAGTGTTTAAAATACACAATAAATAAATATTTTTGGATAAAAGTTAGCCGAATAGCGGCGTAAGAGAATTGAAGTCGAAGTTTTCAAAAGAGGCGACAGAAAGGTAATGAAATTAACGGGAGATGGACAGCAGCAGTTTCCAGATAACTCAAAATAATAAAAAAAAAACATAATTGAGTGTCGTGGAACACTCGGTTGGAACGAAGTTCCCTACGTTGTAAATTATTATTGATAAACGTATTATATTGTTGATTAACAAATACAAATAAATGAATTACTAGCTTCTATTAAAATGAAGCGTCATTTAAAATAATATTTCCTTCATAGCAAGATAAGAAAAAGTGCGAGGGAGATGGATGTTATTACATCTCACTCGCACTATAGAAAGGGGGTCGTGACGGAAAAATCTTAGACTTTTTCTCGCCTAGCCCCCATCTGCCAAATTTGTACCGCGCGATAAGGAACTTTGTTCCAAAATGCAGTATTACAAAACAAAGTAAACACCATAACATTATTTAAAGTAATTAAAACTAAACAAGTGTTAAAATTAAAAATTTTGTACAACTGACTTCTATATAAATATAATTTATAGTTGATTTTTTTAAAACCGCTCGACCGATTTCGATAAAGTTTGAAAGGGACCACTTTCGAAGTTATACCCTTTGAAACAAAAAAAGAATTTTACAAATCAGTTCTGGCGTCTTCGAGTAATCGGTGTAAATACATAAAAAAAGATTCCGACAAATTGTAAACCTCTCCTTCTTTTTGAAGTCGGTTGAAAAAAAAAACATGATAAGTGTCACCTCAATTACAGGTGCAAACAACAATGCATGTACCGTAATATAGTTATATGAAAGTGGTTCATAACTGTCTTACTAGGAATATAATTTTGATAGGAGAACGATCTAGTAATATTATTATCTTACTAGACTAATTAAGGGAAATAATTATAAATATATGTTACAGTAAAACTCATAACCGGTCAAAACCACTTTTGACTGCAGTAATCAGGCTAAAGTAGTATTGACTTAGAACTTTGGTCAATGCCACTTTTAACTACTTTTGACTTATACTTTTAGAATTTTTGAAATTAAAAATATCAATTATTTCAATATTATATTTCATATCATTATTATGTACGCGGCTTTAGGGTGGCCCAAGAGCCACCCCAGCCGCACCTTAACCTACTGTCAAAAAATTAACATGAAGAACAACACAACAGGAACTGAAGATCCTTTTATCGTTGTTGCATTAATTGCACAACAGTTGTGATCCGTCACCTTCACCACATGACGATATTCCACAAATAACATGAACATTTCGCCTACATGAGTATCACGAGTGTGCCCCTGTTCATTCAGTTTACAATAATATAATTATTTCACTAGATTAGTCTAGTAAAATAGTTATATTACTAGATCATGCTCATATCATAGTTATATTCCTAGTAAGACAGTAAGGAAACGCTGTCATATAACTATATTACGGTATAAAGCTATGTTAGCTAGCTAGTGGACTGAATAACACACGCGCAACTATCTCGATCTCGATATTTCTCGATCTTTTTGAAATCGTTACGCCCACACTAGAGTTTTCTCCTGTATCGTGGAGGTAAGTCAGAAACACAAATTTTACACTTACACTGGTTCCGTGCGGGATTCGAACCCGCGGCCCTTAGCACCGCAACTCATTGCTAAGCCACTGCGCCACGGAGCCTTGACGCAGCGTGACTACTTCAACTAACTAGCGTCGTCTATATGTAGAATTACATTAAAAATTACATTACTCACTTAAATTAAATAAAAAAAATTACACTATGAGGTGTAAATTTTTTAATGTAAGAATTTTGAAAGATTTGAAATCAGTATAAGAAAATTTAAAAACGGGAAAGGAAATGGGGTAACCATTCGATGAAAACAAGAATTATGAAAATCGGTTCGTAAAGCTTAATTTTCGAAATAATAAGCTTCAAAATAATCTTTAGTGTGTGTGTTTAACACTGTGTTTGAACACCTTAAATTTTCATATGACCTCAAAATATGAAGAAAACCTTTTGGTTTAATGGTGCTCTAACTAAATACTTACGAATAAAATTATCACAGCACAGCGAAACTATTCTATCACGATCTTGGCCAAATTTTAAAACTTTCTCATTTTGTAAAATTTGGAGAGAAAAGTTAATCGAAGAAAGATTAATAAATAACCTTTGAAATATAAATGTAAAGTACAGAGGTAGAATTTATTTACTCGAAAACGTGACTCAATATAACGGTTTTGTTTCGTGTACCTATCATACATAGACTTAGTATCTTATAGACTAAACATTCAGTGACGTCATCAGCGTGTGAAAAGAATGCACGTATATAGTTAGACATAAGAGTAAGGGAGAAGCAAAACCATATTTCTTGCCTTTTTCTAGGTATGCTTTTTGGCGATGGTAATTATTGTTTTCCATCAGTTAATTGACATTATTGATGCCTCAGTAATCTTTGCGGACAAACTGTAAATTTATTACTCTATACCTACACCACAGTAATAATAGTTATAATACGCGTGTACCACCTTTGAGGCTGTCACATAGGTGTTATATGGCAAAGACAAAAACTCTTTAAAAATAAATTTATTTAATACTTTTAAACTAACTTAAAATATAGTAGTTGATACAGAGAACTTGGGAATGGAATTATGTTGAGGGATCGAAAGATTTGGTTTAAATAGTGTAGGTAGCAAGGAGGTGGAGGTAAACATAAGGGAACAACATTGTTCTTGGTGTTATGGTTAACTTATGGTAAACTATAAACATTTAGGTACACCGTAATGTTGACAGAAAATTAAAAGAGATTTGGCTACTGTAGTTGCTTGTTTGTCTTGAATGGGGTATGCTTGGACAAAACGAGTTAAGTCATTTTGTAATGTGAGTATATATTTATTAAAGTCATTAGTTATGTCTGAATAAGAAACTAAGTCAATAGTTACGCGTTCAAAAGGTTCAGTAGAAAAAGAAGTAATAACCATGGGAGCTTTATGTGTTTTACGTTGAATTTTGTTTCGTTCACATATTTGGAAATTATCTATATAATTATTAATAGTTTCTGTCATTCCTTTCCAGAAATATTCAGATCGTATTTTGTGTGTTGTTTGGATAATGCTACGATGTCCTGATAGGGGATCATCATGGAAGGTTTTCAGGATTGATACTATCTCTTCTAGAGCTGGAGTTTTAACTTTATTTTCACATATGGTGATTTTGCATTCGTAAATGTCTGCTAAATAAGCTGTGATGTGTAACTGTTCATTTCATTTAAGTTTACAAGTGGAGTCGTTTTTTAGATTTGGAATGTAAAGTTATTTTAATTTGTGGTTGTGTAGGCAAGCGAGTAATATTTTAAAATAGCTTTTAGAATCCCAAGGATCGAAGTGAGTGGGTCTCGAACAGCCAAATTTAATCTTTTGTTTCTTATCGGAAACTAATACATCGGTTTCGTAAAGTGTTTTTGGTTTATTTAAATATGGGTCCACTTGAGAGCAAGTGGAAATTGCTTGGTTGAAAGGGTATTTTTATCGGAAAGTTGACAAGAGATTGGAATAAGAATGTTTTTTTACGTTCGTTTAAGAGGCAGTCTGGTGAAATGTGGAGATATGGAGTATTAAATGTGTGTGAGTCGATATCTAAGTAGTGTTGAAAGCTTAGTGGTAAATAGTCTTCTGAAGTGTTTGAGTCAAGATGTATGTTTTTGTCGCTATGTGTTGGATTATATATGTTCGTGTGGAGAATTGGTGGGCGTGGGAGAGCGTCTGCATCAGTATTGTTTTACCTGCCTTATATACTTGTATTCGTACTCTTCGTGTTTAAGTCGCCAACGAACTAAACGACTACCAGGATTTTTATCGAGAACAGCCAAGCGGGTTTGTGGTCAGATACAATTTTAAATTTCCTACCAAACAAATAGGGTCTAAAATGTTTGACGGCCCAAACGATAGCTAATAACTCTTTTTCGATAGTGGAATAGTTGGCTTCAGCTTCATTGAGTGTTCGAGATGCATGTGCTATAGGCAAGTCTTTGCCTATTTCGCCTTGCGATAGCACAGCACCCAAGGCGTTTATCGAAGCGTCTGTGGTTAGTATGATTCCTTTGTAGTTTGATATTGTAAGATTGGAGTGTTAGTAAGAAGATGTTTACATTCATTGAAGGATTGTTGTTGGTTTCCCCCATATGAAAGCAGAGTCCTTTTAAGAATAGTTAAAATAGTGAGTTTACTGAAGTTAGGAATAAACCGACGGTAGTATCCTGTAAGACCTAGAAATGCATTTATATCTTTACACGATTTAGGAATAGGGAATTCTTGGACTGCCCGTATTTTATCGGGGTTCGGCTTAACGCCTTCGTTGGAAATGATATGGCGAAGATAAGCAACTTCACGTCTAAGAAATTCACATTTGTCTCGTTGGATTTTTAGTTCATATTTTATAAGTGTAGAGAAAACTTCTTCAAGTTTTTGTTCATGTTCTTGAAGCCTAGAAGCAAATACTACTATGTTATCGAGGTAAACGAAACATCTTTCACCTTGTAAGCCACACAAAACGGAGTCCGTTACACGCTGAAACGTCACTGGCGCATTTTTCAGGCCAAATGGCATTCTTTTGTATTCGTAATGACCGTATGGAGTGCTAAAAGCTGTTTTAGGAATATCTTTTTGATCTACTTCTAACTGATGAAAACTGATGAGATCCAATGTGGTAAAATATTGAGAATGACCTAATTTCTCTAGAATGTCTGTGATGTTGGGAAGAGTCTCCTACTGTGACTTCATTTAACTTTCGGTAATCAATAACTAATCGCCATTTCTGTTTCCCAGATGCGTCTTGTATTTTAGGAACAACCCAGATGGGGCTACTCCAAGGAGTTGAGCTAGATCTGATAATGTCTTGGTCTAACATTTTTTGGACTTGTGATTTTACTTCTTGTTCGTGTACTTGAGGAAAGCGATAGGTTTTTGTGTGAATTGGAATGTCAGTAGTGGTAGGTATTTGATGTTTTGTATGATTGCTAAATGTAAGTGAGTTGCCTTCGATGAAAAATATGTCGGGATATTTGGAAACAATTTTATCTAATGACTTCGACTCTTCTTTGTTCAAATGTTCGCGTCTAATAAGGGTGAGTACTTGGTTTTGTCTATCGGTGTCGGATGTGTGATTAAGATTGTTAATTAAGTGGTTATGAATGTTGTTTGTTTGTTGATTTGGTTGGTAACGGAGAACTTCGATGTTTGGAATGCTAATTACTTTGTCGGATTTGTTTGTATTTACACAAGTAATAATAAATGAGTTGTTTTTGACTTCGACCAATGCATTGGGAATAACAATACCGTTATCTATTATTTGTTTATCGACTATTGCTGTCCCGGAATTTATATTGCTTGTTCTACACATAATTATACTCTCAGAGGGGCTAGAAAGGAATTGGTTATTAGAGTCGATTATATTTTGAAGATTTTCGTTCAAATAATGTAATTTGTAGGATCTTTCACGTATTCTCATAGTTTTGGATTGAATGTAAATGTTGCAATTATTCTTTATCGTAAAATCGTTACCTAGTATACCGTCTGCTTTAATGTTATGGGAGGCGACATAGAAACGATATTAAGGTAAATAATCTAGAGATATGTCAGTGGTGCCTGAGGTTATAATTGAATTTTGGCTACCGGAAATGCCTACGATTGACACGATGTTTAATTTATTTAAGGGTGAAGAACCTATTTTATCCTTTTTTATAACCGAGATTCCTGCTCAGGTGTCTATGAGGAATGTGACTGGTTTGACTTCTATATGAAAAGTGCAGTGTAAGAGGTTATCGGGTGGTACATCATTTAAGGCGGATATGACAAAAGATTTTGTATTAGATTTGGATTTAGGGAGTTTTGATTTAGTCTTTTTAGTTTTAGGTATTGATTGCCAAACCATAATGTTTCAAGTGCCAGAAAGTGGAATTTTCAGGAGATACAAAAAACAGTTTTAATGGAAAAAGAAAAAGCAAAGCAATAAAAAAAGAATGTTTAATCAAATTATCATTTATTATTAATAATTTAACACAACTTTTGTGTCAGTCAAAACAAGGAAATAATATTATTTTGTTTCTAAAAAATTAAAAGAACAAAAACGTTGTAAGTACCATTATTTATGCAAGTCATAACGTTGCAGTATATATTACTTGCACATAACTCAACTTGAAATATCTTTATTTTAAAAGGTTTTCATAAAATAACTATGGCACCAATGTCTTTTTTTTCTCGGCAGATAAAGTTACAGGTGTCTCGATCATGTCAATGTAGGTTCTCAAAATTCGCCTTAGTAATTCCAGGTTTAAGCACTAGAGTTGATATCTAAGGAGCAAATTCGCCGTAACTTTTCTTTGTAAAAATGACACTAAAATTTTCAGATGTTAGGCGAATCATCGTTGCCGAAGATATCTGTAGCTTTTTGGTATTAATCATATTTTTAGCCAGATTCATCCAATTAAAAAAGGTTTTATTATCCACTACCAAGAACGGGTTTTTTTTGCCAGCATTTGTAATAAGTTCAATAAGGTCTTTTGGAATCAGTGGCTTTGCACACTTTTTCGCTTTTTCAATGATTGCAAAATCACGATCGCAGGCGAGAAATGTATGACCCTTTACAGGAAATTTATGAGTAATTTCTGAAAGAAACCTTTGCAATTAAAACGAGGAACAGTGTACAGCTTGGTTCTTGTTTTGTCCACCACAGTTATCTGACCACAAAATTAATTTCTTTTATCTGTAGTGTATCCTATTTCACTAAAAGTGAAAACTTGTAAAGACAGGAAGCGATCTCGTTGGAACCCTTTGCCCAACAGTTTCATTTCAGAGAAACATGATGCCCTTTCCTTCGTTCTCCAAGTGAACCCTATATTGACAAACGCCAGCTGACGACTGTAGTACATCTGTGTATGGGTTAATGTTGGGAGGTACATCTGTTGCTGGAGGTCGAACTGAACCATTCGAACATCTGAATTAGGGCATCTGGAGTCTGCTCCATCATTATTCATTAGTTTTCTGGCCATCTCAGCTTGCTTGTGATGATAGTCCAACTTATGCTTAGCGAGGTCTTTTATTACTTCAGTTGGAGCAGTATCTATTTCTTGAAAGAAAGATTAAACTCGGTCAAAAATATTTCATTAAACCATTGCTTAGATACTGGTGGCTTAGTAGATCCATCACGGTGCTTTTCTAAAAACCCTTTATATAGTTTGACCACACTAATTTCTGTTGGGAGATATTTTCTATTAGGAGCGTCATTTCGACTATAATGACTTTCTTGAGCCGGTATTGACTTTATGTACTCGATAATCTTTTCTTTCCACTGAGGCTCGCGTCTTTGCATTTTTTCCACCACGTCTATCTTTTACAGATACGTCATTACTAAAATTTTTTTCGGAAAGCATCTGCACACGGCGTTGACTGATACCAAAAGTATCGCAAAACGTCTTTTTACACACCTGAAATTAAAAGGAACTTATAACTATTTGTAGAATAGAATTCTTTTGAAAACATTAATTATTGTACTAACTAAGAATATAATTCAAATAACGAATAGTAATTCTTACCTGAACTTCCGACATGCCTCTAATTATGAGATAGTATTTAAATGTACGTTGTGACAGCCGACTGTGCCTGCTTTTGGTTGCATCTTCATAATTGCCATGTCTCCTTCTGTTTATTAAACAAAGCCGTATAAGGTTTTTTAGGTAAATCTGCTGTTCGTTATAATCTCCCAGATTCCAGAAGTCGTGAAATAATTTTTTACGGCATTCCAATGTCAAACAGGTACACGAAAACTGGCATTTGCAAGAAACCTACAACAAAGTAAATGATTAAATTTACAATTTGCATAAAATGTTGTTTACTGTTTTCATCACCGTTTAGTAATATAACTGTATAATAACAATGGTAAAGTAATATAAATATATTTAAAGGTAAAATACTATGTTTACGTTTTTAACAATGGTTTAAAAAAAATTGTCACACATACCTCACTTGGCTCATTTTTTTTCACTCACTTTATTTTTTGTATTCACATACGATAAGCCCTTGTTTCTGCAATATTTCCTTATTGTTTTTTTCCATGTCTTTTTATTAACAATTTTTTTTCTCGTTGTAGACGCACCGTCTTGTTCGGACATTTTGAATGCACTGACGTTTGCAGCTCATTTGGCACTTACAACGTTATGGCATGCTGTTTCACAATATTTAAGTTAGATGGCGTTAGAAACCCTTCAACTCATTACTGCAAGTAAACGCCGGCACATACAACGTTTTACTGCAATAAAACGCATTTCAGTTCGTGTGGCACTTAAAACGTTATGGTTTGGCACCCCTCAGTTATGGATTGAATGTAAATGTTGCAATTATTCTTTATCATAAAATCGTTACCTAGTATACCGTCTACTTTAATGTTAAGGGAGGCGACATGGAAACGATATGTAGGTAAATAATCTAGAGATATGTCGGTGGTGCCTGAGGTTATAACTGAATTTTGGCTACCGGAAATGCCTACGATTGACACGATATTTAGTTTATTTAAGGGTGAAGAACCTATTTTATCCTTTTTTATAACCGAGATCCCTGCTCCGGTGTCTATGACAAATGTGACTGGTTTGCCTTCTATATGAAAAGTGCAGTGTAAGAGTTATCGGGAGGTACATCATTTAAGGCGGATATGTCAAAAGATTTTGTATTAGATTTGGATTAAGGAAGTTTTGATTTAGGCATTTTAGTTTTAGGTTTTGATTTCAAACGTGGTTTATTGGAAACAGTGGAAGAAGCGGATGTAGTAGGTGCAGTGATCTTAATGAAATCAGTGGATATAGTGAGTGCAGTGATCTTGAAAGAGTCAGTGGATGTAGTAGAAATAGTAATAATAGAGTCAGTGGATGTAGAAGGAATAATAAGCTTTGGAAAACCAAAGGTTTGGGGCTGGCTACCCTGTTCGTAGGTTTCCGTTTGAGAATTAGAATTTGTGAGTACTGAGTGATGTGTAGTAACTAAGTCGCTAGTTTGTGTAGACGCATTTTTCAATTGTGTCTGACACTTAAGCGGTGATTTGGAAGGTACATTGTTTGTTTGTGTAGTGTGATCTCGATGGACGCCTTCGAGAAATAGGATTCGATTTGCTAGAATTTATGTTTGTAGTTTCTCCATATACTGAGGCGGGATCGGTGAGCAGGATACTGAAGCGATTTCCAACGAGTTGCTCGTTTTGTTGGTCGCTTGGTAGTTTAAATGGTTAACTGGGATAGAGGCGGAAGTGCGCGTTGGGCTTGATTATTTCTTAAATTGTTATGTAAGCTCTTTTACGGCATTCTGTAATATTATGCCCAATATTTTTACAATAGCTACATAGTTTCGTAATTTGTTGTGGTGTGTTTGCGTTATTGTACATGGTGTATGTAAACGGTAGATGAGTTCCACTCATAGGCTTATTTGTACTATTATTATTATAATGATGGTTGTGGTATGGTGGACGCGTTGTGTTCAGTTTAAATAAAGATTGCCTAGCTTTGTTCATTGCACGAATTTTATCTTCTTGAAGTGCGAATCGGCCTGCTTCGCAAAGACTAGGAAATTCTTTTGTTCTTAACATTGCTCGGATGTCGGAGCTAATGCCATTAATAAAAACATTAAGAGCCGTTTCTTCTGTTGTCGCTAAGCGACCTAATAACGTCTTGTCGCATATTTTAGCGTTTAACTTTTCAATTATTTTAGAGCGACAAAGGTCGACTCTGTAAAAATATTCTGTTAATGTTTCTGTAGGTTTTTGGAACATGAATTGCAGTTCAAGGTTAAGGTGTGCTATGGTTTTAACGTTAGAGAACTTTTCAATAAGGAATGTTCTTAAACTGGTCCATGAGGCATGTTCTTTACTGTGAACGTCTGCCGCAACCTGAACCAGTGATATTGTTTAACGCGTATACTAAAATTACTGACTGGTCCGCTGAACTTATGTCGAAAACTGAATTGCATGACCTAACGAATCTGTACACTTGGTCGTTATTATCTGTGTCGAATGAGGGAATTAATTTAAGTAATGTGGTGATGTCTAAGGCCATTTTAGGGTTCTTTTGAGATTGTTTTACACAGGCAATGAATAATTGATATAATAGAATAGTATAATATAGTAGTATATAATAGAGTAATACGATTACATATATTAAAAAAAATGAATGTTTATGAGGTGGTAGATGTAGGAAAATATTTTGGTAAAATGGAAAAATAGTTATTAGCACAAACAAGTTTAGCCACTTACCACAGTAACAATAAAATGTGGAGCTGCATGGTTCGGCGAAGGTTTTCAAATGCCTTCAGCTACCGTACGTTGTCTTCTTGTTGGGCGATGCTGTCTCGCCGAATTTGGTACGTTTTTACTTCGTCTTTACGCGATTTAAGCGAATGAATCACGAAAGATCCTACGGTCTGCGCCAAATTTGTTATGTGGCAGAGACATAAACTCTTTAAAAATAAATTTATATAATACTTTTAAACTAACTTAAAATATAGTATTTGATACAGAGAACTTGGGAATGGAATTATGTTGAGGGATCGAAAGATTTGGTTTAAATAGTGTAGGAAGCTAAGAGGTGGGGGTAAGCATAAGGGAACAACATTGTTCTTGGTGTTATGGTTAACTTATGGTAAACTATAAACATTAGCATATAATATTACAATCGAATTAGTGTGGTCACAAAGTAAACAATATGATTTATAAAGTATACAGCTCTTATAACATAAAGTAAATAGTATCCTATGACATAACATTAGTTTGGCTTCTAAGAAAGTAATTTAGCTTTTAAGTAAATAAACAATATAAAGTATACAAGTCTTACAACATAAAGTAAATAGTAAATAAACAATATAAAGTGTACAAGATTTATAATATAAAGTATAATATAAGTAAATAGTATCTATGACATACTATTTAGATTTCATAGATACTAGAGCGGCATCTATAGGTATAACATACGTAATGCCTACAGGTGCCCCTCAAGGGCACCTCGGGTTTGCGTTACACATCATGCTATAGTTTTAACTCAGTGTTATTTTATTTATGGTACACTCTTTTAGTAGCTATAAAGTCTATTTCGTAAATATTTCATAACCTACATTTATAGTGTCACTGAGTAATATAAAACGACAAAAACTGCGAAATTTGTTTCGTTGTTTCTTCTCTAATCAGAAGGAACTTAATTTAAAATAGTACTTTATAAAAATAATTTTCACAATGAAAATTTATTTTGTGATGAAAAAAAAATAAAGCATTTGTTTTCATTTTGTGACACGGGCGCGGTAAAGCATCTTTATTTTATACTATAGTCACAAATTATGATCCGGAACTAGCATATCCATTTACCTATGCTTGCTTCATTAAGCCTTCACTCCATTTGGTGGGATTAGAACATAGAGTAGGACTACATTTCGTTATAATATAGTACAATCCCTGCTCAGAATAGTGCCAAGAATGATGGCAACGTTTCTAGCTGAATAGCTAGACTTAGCCTTTGGATAAAGAAGCAGCCCTTTTTATTGCCAGCGGCGACTCTAGTCGCAAATACCATTACCGAGCGGCCATGGGAACCAGTAGTAAAAACATCAAGTGGCATAATGGTATTTTAGAGATTCATATTTGCGGCAATTATTTAGTGCACCGTCTTTTGAAATGAGAGGTTGCCAAAGTGTCAACGCACGTGTTAACAAGATATTTCCTTTCTTTAGTAAGAAAATATATAAATAAATACGAATATCCCGTTTATCATTAGGAAACGTCGTTAACTAGAAAAATAAGGCAGACAGTCGAGATGAAATGAGATGAAAGTGAAAAACTCGTCGACTCTAATGGCCGATTTACTCTGGATAAGGCTTACACCTCAAGAGTTTCTCGTTTTCATAATTTACTCGACTTCACGATTTTATGTTTCCCATTTTAAGCAAACATTGTTGTAAATTCATTTTCACTTAGTTTTATAAAAAAAATGCTGTACACAAACGTTCATTCTTGGAATCACTTTTTTGTACTCGGGAAGTTCATAAATAATTATCAAAATATACTCCAGCTTACTGTTGAACATAGGAATGCCACATAGCACGGTCTTGCGTCACTTGCATCCATCGACTCCCTGCATCTCTTACCAGGTTCTCACTCCATCTGATGGTAAATGTTCGCCCTACACTTCGCTTACAGGTACAAAGCTGCTACACAAGAAACTTTCTTCCCCATCCGGTACCAGCTCTTCGAGCTATATGGCCAGCCCATTGCCACTTCATCTTAATGATCCGATAATAAAATCAAATAAACATACTTACTTAATGATAATAATCAATATAAAATTAATAAAGTATATATAACAAATATTTTCAAACAAGCTTTTATAGGCGTTGCTCGGCTATACCATCAGATTACATTGACATTAAAATAACATAAGTATGCCAAGTTACAGCTCAATCGAATATCAGTACGTGCTTCAAAAATTGATTATTATTCAAAAAAAAATCTAGGGTATTAACAAAGTAATATTTCAAATTTGATTCCGACACATAAAGGCGTTACTACTCTAAGCGATAGAACTTTTGTAATAAAAATTTTACGCCGTTTTTTGACGAAGCGCTAGACGATATTAGGGTCTTACTTTGGGGATAAATCGTATTCGTTGTCAGGACACAATTACGAATAATTTGTATGGAGAATAAATTGCGTATATTGTCTACTTTTGTATATTAATTCATTTATTAGAGCCTATCAAAGTCTACTGCTGAATATTGATTAGGTGCTAGGACTATTTTTCTGTTTAAGACTCCTTCTGGGTGGGTTCCCCCATCGTACCTAAGTTAACCGGCAAATAGCAGTGCGTGCACCGCTGTGTTTCGCCCTGTATAATTGCGGGCTAGGGTGTATATGTCGCGGCAAGATGGTTGAAGTCGTGATATAATTATAGGTAAGGCAGGAAGACTTGAAGAATTGAAAAAAATAGTCATAAACCTCAAAAATAAAAAGAGTTGTGGCTACGACAATATATCGATCCAAATTATTAAAAAAATCCATAGAGTATATTAGTGAGCCGCTTGTTTATTTACTTAATTTAATGATAGAAACTGGTACCTTCCACATCAATTAAAAACAGCAAAATCAAACCTTTGTTCAAAAAGGTTCAAAATGTAATATTAAAGACTATAACATCTCTTTTTATCCAACTTTCAAAAAATATTTGAAAGAATCATCTACAATAGGTTTATAGAGTTTTTCAAAAATATAGCATATTAAATAAAATCAATTTATTTTCAGAAAAATAAATCTACTACACTTGCAATGTATGAAATACTTAAGGAAATTTGGGAATCTTTAAATAATAAAACTTCTGTGTAGTTTTTTAGATATGTCAAAGGCATTTGACTGTAATATACGATGTACTATTAAATAAACTTGAAAGATTAGGTATACGTGGTTTGGCATTAAACTGTTAGAAAGCTATTTAAAGATAGAGAACAACCACAGCTATTGAAAATTTGACAAAATCGGAAACTTTCTGAAGAAGTACAGTCTACGCCAGTTAAATGACACTAGGTTTGCCAAGGAGTATTTTGGGCCCTGTTATTTTTAATTTATGTGAATGACTAAGCAAATGTCACTGACAATAGATGTGTTATGTTTGCTGATGATGCTACTATCTTTATACCCGATACTCAAATGAATTTTGAAATGATAAATAAAACCTTAAAATAGCAGTCGAATGGCTTAATAAAATTAATTTAAACGTGAATCTAACAAAACCAAAATTATTCAATTCAGAAATTACAAAACAAAATCTTTAAATTTAAATATTGCAGATAAAGACACCCAAATAGAAACAGTTGATAACATTAATTTTCTTGGAGTCACCATAGACTGTCATTTAAACTGGAAACCCACATTGAGAAAATAAACAAAAATATCTAGCTACAGTTACGCATTATCCATATTAGCAGAAACAACTTCCGATGACATATCAAGGGCTGCATATTTCGGACAGGTATACCTCTATTAGTTTACGGCATTATTTTCTGGGGTAATTCTACAAACGTGCAGTCAACATTTATTCTACAAAAGCGATGTCTGCGGATCATTTATAATATGTACGCAGACGAAACTCTAAGAAATGTATTCAAAGAAAAAGGCTATCTCACTTTACTAATATTTACATCTTAGAAATTTCAATTTTATCAAACAGAATAACAACCATTTTCAGATTAAATCTAACTTGAATTCACGTCCAATGCGTAGTCAATATAAGAACAATTTATGTACACCTAAAATTAATAATTACATGTATTATAAGAGCACCTTTTGTACAGGTATTAAAATATTCAATCATCTGCCACCTGATATAAAACTATGGACTTGCCAAGATTTAAAATACACCCCAAAAAAGTGGTTAATATGTAATGTGTTTTATAATTTAAATGAATATTTTAATACCAAACATTAATTTATATAAAGTTTTATTTCTTAATTATTGCATACCCGATATGGGTAAACTGTGTTACATTTAATTGCAATGTCACCCGCAAATTGTACATACACAGCTTATTGGCAATAAATATTCTGATTCTGATTCTGATTCTGATTCTGACGGTGCACTAAATAATTGCCGCAAATATGGATCTCTAAAAGACCACTACGCCATTTGATGTACTGACTAACGGTTCACATGGCCGCGCGGTAATGGTATTCGCGACTATAATCAAGCATTCACGCAATAATAATTAGTAATTCACGCCTTATGAATGCGACGGTAATTGCTCGCATTACATATTCAAATTATTTTGTGGCGCAAATAATGCGATGTCTGCAACAGGAGGGTCAATTACGATTGTACTTAATTTAAAATGTATTTATTTATTTGTTTATTTAAGCCCATCTACACTGATTGCAATAATTTCCTGAATTATAACCACTATTTGTCATATTCATTGCATCTCTGTTAACAAATTGCCACAACATGACCAATTTAAAAACACAAAATTTAGGGTCGAAAAGTGAAAATTTTATTCTTAATTTTGAACTGAAGTGACAAACGAACTTAGAGTCCACTTGACGGTGAGTGGCTACTAACTCTATCGACTCTTGCAGCCAACTTCAAAAAAAGAAGGCTTCAGATTCGTTACCACCTCTGAAAGCTAAGATTGAATGCCTCACAACCTTTACCTTTACTAGCTCTCTATACCCTTAAGACCGGAATAAAGCAGTGCTATTTGGCAGAAATAGGTGAGAGGGTGGTGGCTACTCAGACGAAGGCAGACCAGACCTAGGCAGAAAAGGAGTGCTACCACCTAGATAATAAGCTGAGGAACATATTAGTATTTGTGGCCGCAGTCATTGCTTGCTGATTGATGGACCAGTTTTTTAACGATCGACTTATAAGGGAATATCTATTTAAGATCTCTAAATCTATATTTCACAAACTCTTACTGGTGGACAACTTATTATTGTAAAATTAGAGTGTCAACCAAACAACAGTCCACGTGATGGTAAGTGTAAAAAACACTGGCAAGATAGCGGTGATCGTACGAGCGTTTTAGTTTTACGATAATAGATATAGCTGTCTCCACGTTCCTGTTACTTTTTTGTGGTGTGTACCACAAAAAAGTAACAGGAACGAACGAACATACATATCAGTATAATTCACAAAGCTACTGGTAGTAAAAAAAAGGTGACTAATGAACACACAGTCAACTTGATGGTAAGTGATGCAGATACTCATAGACATCTACGTATATATCTTCAATTAAAAACCAAAACGCAAATGCGGTGTCAATCCTGAGTAATAAGATGCAATTCCTCGTTTTCAATAAAAAGAGGACACCCTTTCCTCTAAATTCGCTTTACGAAACATAGTAGCACTAAGCTCCTATTTTACACTGCTATTCTTTCAACTGCAGCTCATGGACATCAGCAACCAACTTTACTCATATAAGTCTACAGATGAGATGTCACTTAGGAATTTGATAGAATACCAGAAAAAGAGTCCTTCCGGCGATTAAATTCCAATTATAAGTTATGCTGTATCTCTGACACATGATAACTCAACCATTTTCTTTGTTACGTTACCGTTACAGCCTACTAAAGTCTACTGAACATAGGCCTACCCCGTAAATTGCCTCATAGGAGAGATATTTGCTATAGTTGCCACGCTTGGCAAGCGGGTTGGTAACCGCAGTTTTTTATATTTGGTCGTTATTAGGAAGTCGCTGCTGCCCATCTCCTGATTTGTTTTCCTCTGTCGCCTCTTATGACACACACGAGATAATATAGGGTAATGGATATTCTTCCACCGCCACTACACGGAAAGCACAATTTTTTATTTCATTTTTAAGTACTTATATATAACGCACTCGGCGATAAATACTTGAATCATCATCGTCATCATTACAGTCCGTCATATATCCACTGCCAAACATTCGCCTTCCCCATGAAGCAAAAACAAACCACGAGCCAGAAATACTTGCATCCATAGCATTTGTAATCACCGATTACAAATATGTAGTAGGTTGGGTTTGACTACCTCGTTGAACTAGTGGTTATATACGTGACTGCTGATCTGCTGAGTCCTGGGTTCAAATCCCGGGTCGGGCCAAAAAAATCAGTTATTGAGTTTTTCCGTCAAGAAATTCTCAGTAGCTGTATGGAGTCAGGTAGTTGGCGGTGTTTCACCCCTTTTTTTTTTTGCGGATGGAAAATCATCTAATGACGCCTTTCGCTGTGGGTGGAGCGAAGGAGTGTCAGACTTTACTGACTAAAACCATCCGTGTTCCTTCAGTGCCCTTACGTTCCGGAGCCGCGGTCTCTTTCGAACAGCCCGCAGCCCCGGCAGGCGTCGGTCTTGCGGGCCCCTTCACGCTGCTGACAGCTCTTTGAGGCGCGCGTGAACAAAACGCGCCGTCGACACGGCCTGTCGTCGTTAGACGGACGGACGGCGAGCTACCCATTGCTCGCCGTCCACAGGTCCGCGCTCACGGTGGTCAGCCACGACGTAGCCCCTGACGCCCGGGGCGTCTCCTGCGGCGGCCGGGAAGGAAAGCTGTTGCTCTTCTTTCCCGCCCCGCCACCTCATAGCACTGCTTCGCAGAAGGTGGTGACGGCATCCCATTCCGTCTCGCTCCGGACCATGGCTTGACCAGGGCCGGACGCGAGGTCGCCGCCGCCTATCGCCGCTACGAGTACACGGCGGTGCTCCGCCAAGCAGGGCACACCTCCACGGTGCTCCACCGTGTCCTCCGGTCGATCCTCGCAGGGGAGCACCTGGCGTTTCCTCCCGCCTGATTCGGTGCAGGAACCTCCCGAACACACCGTGTCCGGTGAGGACCTGCGTCAGGCGGAAGGTGAGGACACCGTGGCGTCTCAAGCCACCTCAAAGAGGGTCTTATCCGCTATAGTGGCGTGCCCAGCACGGGCTGCGACAGTCGCTCTCTCCATGTCGCCATGAGATCATGCGGAAGTCTGTGTCGCTGCGCGACAACTTGCCGCGGCAGCGGGTTTCCCGGCAGCTCCGCGCGCCATTCGTGCAGGCGCGCGAGGACCATCGCTCCAGATCCCATGGCGGCAATCCAGCAAGGAGGCTCGCCGCCTGAGGGAGATCGTGCGGTAGCCGCGAACCATCTTTACGGCAACCACCTTTGGGGCGCGTTTAGGTGGTGGACGGCAAGCCGCGCCAAACCACGCGCCTCCACCGGGGCCCCTAAAGGCCATGGACCTCACGATCTCCGCGTAGAGCCTCCGGCAGGAGGCGTTTGGCCCCCAGGTTCAGCAGGAGCCGCCTGAAGGCAGCCCCGGTCCGTTCCAGTTTGGGAGCCAAACGTCGGAAGTGCTCAACGAAGTTCCATCGGCCGTCGAGGACGAGTCCAGGTGCTTCAACGTCGACTCGACGCCGATGGATACCCCTCCCACCATCACTGAGGATCCCAGTGGTGGCCTGTTCCGAGGACCATGGAAGTGCATGGCCTCGGACTTGTGCAGAGCCACTCGAGACCCAGTTGCCGGATCCTCTCAACGACTATCGCAGCCCGCGTGTCATAGTTTCCGCCGCCGCCTCGTACGACCCCCTGTGCCAGTACCAGCGTCGTCAGCGTAGCAAACCACGCTGACGCCGGCAGGAGGTCGGCGCAGCACCCAGTCGTAACCGATGTTCCACAGGGCGGCCCCAGAACTGAACCCTGTGGGACACCGCACGACATCTCTCGCCGGTTCCACTCACCGTTTCGACTGGGGTAGATGACGGCCCTGTCCGTCAGATAGTCCCCGACTATACGATCGAGATAGGTCGGCACCCGGTGATACCGAGTGCCTCCCCATGCAGCTCCAGGGCATGGAGTTGAAGGCGTTGGCGATGTCGATAGACACCGCCAATCAACCCCCTGGCCACTGCATCCCCGTCGTGAGGGCTCTCACGCGCATGATGGCGTCCACTGTAGCGCTCTCTGCGGAAACCAAACTGGTGTTCCGCAAGATCCGGCCCTGTCTCGGCAGTGCTCGGCGAGGCGGTTTGCAATTACTTTCAAAGAGCTTGCCCACCCTGTCGAGCAGCACCACGGGCCGGTATGCGGACGGAGAGTCCGCAGGGCGCCCTGCTTCCGAATGAGGACCAGCTTCCCGTCTTCCAACGAAGGGAATTGGCCTCTCCAAGCATGCGCTTAGGAGCTCTTTCAGTCGGGGCCTGAGAGCTCCGGAGGCCAGAACCCAGGCTTTGCCAGGCGCCATCGGGTCCTGGGCGGTATTCTGGCCTTGAGCCCACGTACCGCCACCTCAGGTTCACCCCGGTCCCTTCCGGATGTCGTCGTCGTCGTCCTGGTGGTCCGCCTTCCGGCACCGCAGGTGGCGGAGCCATAGGCGGGGCGGATGTTCCCGCGCGCAGGAACAGAGCGCTCACCACATCCTCCACGAGCTGAGGCCGGAGACTCTGCGTCGCGGGGCCCAGGTGCGGAGTTTATCCTGCACCATCTTGTAAGGGCGCCCCCACGATCTCTATTGAGAGTCTCCAGATCCTCACGGCCCTGATCCGGGCCCGCAGGACAGCCTCCGAGGGCGGCGGTTCGCCGCTCTGTATCCTCGTACAGCTCCGCCTCGACGGCTGCCGCATTCGGTGAACGAATGCGGAGCCTGCGATGCCTGGCGTACAGGTGCCGCGCGGCGACACACGCCCGCGCAGAGACGTCAGCTCACGCGACCACCTACACCTGACGCCGGGCACTTCCTGGCCGGACGCGGGCATGCCACGTCACATATCTCAGACATGGCCTGGAACCACCCTGCCTCATCATTGACGTCGGCAGGCCTGTCCGGTGATGACCCCAGGCCTGCACGATCGAGGCTTCCAGGAGGAGCTCCCGGTCCAGCTGCTTCAGCGCCCAACGCGGACCACTCGCCTGTAGGACTGGCGCGCTCGAGGGCTGTGGAGACGTCAAACCGGATGTACCGGTGGTCGGAGTAGGTCTCCACCCTCCATGACCCGCCAGTCAATGGCACGCGGCGACAGAGCGGGCTAGGAACGAAATGTCCACCACCGACTCGCCCTGCATCCGCACACACGTGGGGACGGAACCTGATTTAGGACGACCAGGCCTGTCTCCAGAGCCCAGTCTTCCACCATCCTACCCCGCACATCTGTACGACGAGAACCCCAAGCCAAGTTCTTGGCATTGAAGTCCCTGAGGACAAGTACGGGAGGGATAGCCTCCGACGACGACTGCCTCAGCTCTGCAAGAGAGTTGTGAACTGAGATCGGTTCGGGGAGAAGTACACCCCCACAATGACGAACTCCCCGAACCGTGCCGCCACGCACCCCTGACCCCTCCTGACACCTTCAAGGGTCGGGGTACCGGCGGCGGCTGAAGAAATGATGGCCACTGAGCCGTTAAGGTCCGCCACCCAGTCCTCCCTAGGCCAGACAAAATACGGCTCAGCGACCACAGCGATGTTAATCGACCACTGCGCCATGCTCTGGAGCAACAGATCCTGAGCGCAGGCGCAGTGGTTGATATTCGCCTGGAGGAAGCTTAATGGGGCCGTTATAGGCATTCCATTTCAGCTTCCTCCACGGGGCGCCTCTGCGGGCGTCGGTGTCGCGGCGGCGGCGGCAGCGACAGCGACAGCGGCGGCGGCAGTCGCGACCGCGGCGGTGGCCACAGAGGCGGTGGCGGCGGAGGGCCTCCCCTCACCCGCGGCCTTGGCCTTGGCGGGTGGCACGCAGGCCCTGCTTCGGCCCGGTGATCGGCTGGTTTGCCGGCCGCCGCACATGCATCACAGTGCGGCGACAGCAGGTCGCCGATATGTGTCCGGGCTGACAGCAGCGGAAGCAAAGGCCACTGCGGTCAACCTCCGAGGCGCATTTCACAGATACGTGGTGCCCCACGAGACAGCGGTAGACTCAGAGGTCTGGGCTCAGCAGCTTAACCTGCGCTGAGACCCAGCTCACCAGAAGCCTTCGGCTCCACTATGGTTTTGGCTGCCGTAACAGGGCAGCACACCGTGGCGGCATGCATACCCTGTTGGTCCGGGCGTATGGCGCCTGACCTGATCTGGTCAGTAGCACCCCCGGACCTGGCGACGGCGGCCACCAACTCCTCCTCCGATACCGAGTCGTCCAGACCATGATGCGCAGGTCTGCGCGTCTGACGGCCTGACACTGGGCCTCGTCCGCGTCCAGGGACGCTCTGAGCTTCGCAGCCAGAGCGTCCGCGGTCGCGCCACTGACCCCCGACGCAGCATGGGCCCCGTCTGGGTGACTTTGAGCTGAGGCCCCGGTGATCCTGAGCTCCCCTGAGATCCACCGCTTCTTTTCGCTTCTTCGCGAGCAGATCGCGGTAACGCCCTCTTTCGCGTCCGGCTGTAGTGTAATCACCAGCTGCGGTTCGCGCGGAGCCCAGCGATCTTGCGCGCTTCTGAACTGGCGCGCTGCCGCCTGCTTGGCCTTTTGGCTGCCTTTCCCTATTTTTGTCCCCGACCACCTGCCAACCGGCTTCAGCCGCGGGAGGTGTAGGGAGCTGCGGGGCGGTGGCGGCGGCGGCAGCGGCTTGCTGCTGGCGCTGGCACATTCGCCGCAGGCACTGCTGGCGCAGCCACCACCTGTGCTGCTGCTTTGCCCTTTTGCCTTCGCCTTGCCTCTCTTCCTGTTGCCGGCTTAGCTGGAGCCGGTTCAGCCGGTACCGGTTTTGCCGGAGCCGGCTTTCAGGAGGAGGGGCAACTGCAGCCCGCCTGAAGGCTGGCTGGACGGCCCCGGCTTGATGCGACAGCTGTACGCTGCGTACGAGACCGTTGCCGGCCTCGCCGCTCGTCTTATTTGCCCCTAGGGGGCTGCAGGACGATGCCTCCAGCACGGAGAACTGGTGGAAGGCAGCCAGCTCCTGCCGGACCAGGTTCAGAACCTGGTTCTCCATCGGCACGGGCTGGCTTTGGCGCTGCGTCTGGGGCGCCGCGCGAGGCAGGCTCACGTAGACCGCCAGGTCTGCGCGGAGCTTCTCATTCTCCTGGAGAGTCTCCAGGACGTCAGGCGGCCACGTCCGCCCGCAGCCCGCTACCTGTTTGGATTAGGCTCGGCCCCAACAAAGTTGGCCTGCAGCCGCCATGATGGAGGCGGAGCCGCGGGGATGGCTTTAACTTGAGGAGGCCTTTTGCTTGTGGGCCACGACCTTGATCGCGGCCTCCACCTCCTTTACGAATCTGGCCTTACGCTCCACCTGAGCCGCCAGTCGCATCCGTCTCTTCGCCTGATACCCGAACCGTACGCTCCGGTGGCGCCCTCTCGACATGCTTTGTTGCTTGTTCGGCCTCTGATTGTCAGAGGGCCTCCCTGCCTCTCAGCCCGCCCCGCCTGTTGGTGGGATTTTCCGCCGAAGCCTTCACCGTCTGACGACCTGGTCGCCATCCCGCCTGGACCGCTGCGGAGGAACTTACTGGTCTCCGCGGTCCCAGGCTCCACGCGTCGGAGCTCTGGAGCCCCACGCTGCTCGATGCGGCGTCGGACCTGTCCCCGCATCGTTCCTCCTCTCTATGTTGCCGTTGTCGGCGGTTTTGGTTTTTGTTTTTGTTTTCTTTTCCTTATTTTCCCATTTGTACCCACGAGTATGGGAGTAATTAAAGGTCCACCTTGGCAGTGACCTTACCAAGGTAAGCAGATTTAGAGGATTTATTACTCGCCAGGGGTCTGCGTACCCCTGGCGAGAGCGCACCATCGACTGATTTGTTCGTAGAACCCCGTCAGCCATCCATCCTCGCGGTGCGTCGCCGCTTGAGATTCTGGGGTAACTTTATAGAGGTTTTCTCTCGCGGTCCGGGCGGTTAAGCCAAGACCTCGGTCCCAATCAAAGCCGCGAGACATGATCCACGACACTTCGATACTGGGATTACAGGACCGGCGGTGACAGCAAAGGATGAATCTTCACGGCAGTCTGCCCGAGGCAGGGTAAGTGCACACCGAGCCGCCTCACTCCTCACTGCGCCTCTCTGCTGATCAGAGGGTCACGCAGTGGAACGCGCTGGTGGTCGGGACGAACCCCCCATGTCCAGAATAATTAGCGCGGCAGTAACCTTCCCAAGGGTAAGAATTTCTTCTCTTTTCTCGGAAGATTACTGCCGCGCCCAGTATCTGGCGGCCTAGTAGCTGCTCTTCCCTCCAGACGTATCTAGAGGGACCCGCAACTACCAGGCCCACGTGGAGGACTTCTGACTTCGCACCCCGGCGGTGTTTCACCCTGTGCCTCGGAAAGCACGTAAAGCCGTTGGCCTTGCATTTGATCTCTCTCCGGTCGTGTCGGTTTACTGTCCCATCGGACTATGAGAGTGAGGGAATTGTGCTTGCACATCCACTTTGGCACTATAATCCTGTCCTGCGCCGATGGCTAGTCTCCGTTGAGGCTGGCCACCGTGACTGGAATTCGATCTGGAGGACATTATTATTATTAGGTTAGGTACTTTACATTGTAGAGTATTAAGTTATTGTCCGAATGCAGGAATAAAGACGACTCAGTCATTTTTCCTCAAATTTTGGGAATTCATAATTTTGTGTTTCAGGATTTAACCTAATGTGTACTCACAGTGTACACATTAGCTTGTTTTATTTTATATTACAGTTTAATTACTAAAACACGCTAACAAGATATGATTTAACTTAAAATTTATTACAATCTTAATTCTTTTACTAAAATACTGGTCGTCGCAGTTACTGCTGATGATAAGAGAGATGGTTTTTATTCTCGCTCAAATGCTAAGTATATCCATTCGGCGAGGAAACTAGGCCAGCGTTCTTGGCACGATACCACGGGGAGTAGGACTGAAAGTTTTTAGTTTTAGTTTTCTTTTATTATAGTTTTTTAATATTGTATATAATTCAATGTAATGTAAACTTTGAATGAAAATTGCTTATTATAATAGCATGGTAAAGATAAATATATATCTATTAATAATTTAAATATTCGTCTATTATAAAAAAAAACCATTAAGATGTTTTTATTGATAGTTTTGTTTTCCCCTTAATTTTGGGTGGATTTTCACGCCACACTAGTGTGACTTGAGATCATTTATATATTGGCAGTAATGTGAAAAAAATTTTCGTTCCTGTATTAAAATTTGAGAGTACTCACTACCATTCGGTTCCATGTTTTACAACAGCTGTTGAATTAAAATATAGCAGAAAAATATGATGCAGCAGTTCGTTATTCTTCACTAGTACACAGCCATACGATCAAACCAACATAATTCAATTCCATACAATTATGAATCTACAAAAAGAAAAGCAATGAATCAAGTGTTCTTTTTTTAACTGAAAAAATACTTTTTTTCGTTTGGGATCAATACATTCACGTGCTGTACATTTAGAAAGAAACAGAAAATAAACAAAAAAAACATGAAAACATGAAAAAAAATAAACATCACTAAGGAAATTACTTTCCTTAAGTACCAAAAAGCATTCCGACTCAGCGTATGCAGCTACTGCAGCAGCGCCGATTTTCTGTGGAGCCCTGCTTTAGACGTAGACCTGAATTAGGCGTACTTAACAACTGATCACATTGTCTTCACCAGCTTCTTTCGTTTTCGCAGCAAAACAATGATATTCTTTTCTGTGCATGTTATTATGATGCAAGCAATATCGAGCGTTTGGTATTCACAATATTTTAATTGTAATCTCTATAATTATATAAAAATAAAATTTTGTCCGTTAGTCTCGCTAAAACTCGTAAATGGAATTTTTTTTACTAATTATAAGCCAGTGCTTGACCACAATCCCACCTGGTGGTAAGTGGTGATGCAGCCTTAGATGTTAATTTTCACTGTCTTAGTGGTAAAGTTATTATATATATATATACATATATATATATATATATAATCAATTACCTCCATACTCTGCAAGATTATGGGCGTAGAACGCCCACCTCATGGTACCACAGAGCAAAATGATCTCCTCAGTGATCCACCAGTACAATTTTGAGCGACCAACTGGGACAATTGGCATGCCACTCACATATGGTGAAGCCCTCGAGAACTGGTGAAGCACTTGCTGCCCGTGTTTGAGCGACAGGACACGCTGGTCATTGAGCAAGCTTTCTGCCGGCTTATCCCCACGATGGTCTGGGTGAAGAACTTTCGATTGAACGGTCTTTCGCCGTCGTCGATCTGCTCATCCGATACATGTGACTAACGCCGGTGCCCTCAGGGTCCGTTCTCTCCGCACTTCTTCCTGCTGCATGGTTTCGGTGATCTGCTCCATTCCCGGTATCATGGCATGCAGACGACAGCACAGTTATGGACCACCAGCAATTCAGCCAGTCAGGATCAAATCCAGTCGAAAGAGACATGCAGACATGTGTATTACACACAGGCAGTCTCCGTTGGGCGATGCCGATCTCGTGAGATTGCGCCTCAAGCACAAGTGTCTTTTCACCACGCTACAGGCCCGCTCACCTTGTGACTCTCGGAATGTATCCTGGTACTGAGCCGCCTTCAGTTGTAAGGGGTTGAATTTTTCCGAACCTCAACATAAGCGGTTCATTGATTCGAGACAAAGCAGCCGACACTTGTGTGTCCTTGCGCAAGGGCGTGCGACAGTACTCACCGCAGGCAGCTTTTATATGGCGCAAGTCTGTTCATGCATGGAGTGCTGCTGTCACATATGGGCTGATTAGCGATGCCACCCGGTAGCGTTGGACTCAGTGAGCAGTACTGAGGCTCATTGTGACCTTGATTTGATTACCAATCTTGTCAGCCCGAGCACAGGCAGAGTTTAATCTCCAGTAGTCTATGGGATGCATTTCGGTGAGTGTGCTCAAGATTACCACGCTTTAATCCTTAGCTCTTCAACCATCGGACTACAGGCGGTCGGCAGGTCTTCACACCTTTGTCGATATTCCACGCATTACCAACGCTTGCCGCTTTGCGAGGTGAATCGTGCGGCGGCGCTATCTTTCGTCGCTCGCAAGAGTGAATATATACTCGCATACATATACATATATATATATATATATATATATACAGGTGGTGTCCAACAGAGGTTATGTTCTGATTCCACACCCAGTACGAGGCCTGCTCCCATAGCCCGGGCGATAAGCCGACATGATTTTAAACCTGGAGGTTCACCTAAACGCCTGGCCCAGACCGACGCCCGTTTTCAGCACGCCCATGTCGCCCATGCATTCATCGAAGACGTCAACGAGTTTTGACCAACTGTACTTTTCAGAGTATTTCATTAAACGAAAATAGTAACAATGACTACTTCTAATTTTAAAACCGTAATTAATCCATATCAACAAAACGACACCACCGTGTCACGCCAGCCACAGACTGGTCAGAACAGTCAATCTGACTCAAAAAAATCTCTCATTTCGCGGGTCAAACCACCAGGTCACAAAATGGTCCAGCACCATTGCTCACCTGACTGCAGCCGAGTGGCACTGACCACGCCTTATTGTCCAAAATTGTTGGAATCAATAATGATTTCAAGATCCATACCAAACTAGCAACATTTAAGATAAATTTATTTAAAGCAACTCGAAATGGCGGCCACTAACTCCTGATACACAGTCCACATCGTCTAAAAAGTTTTAGTATGAATCTTGAAATCATTTGTTCAGTTCCCGGCAAACATCTTGAACAATAAGCGTAGTGGGGGAAGGTTTGCGTACGCATTTTGTATGTAAAACCGACTCTGCGCAGTCAAGGTCAATGTTCAAGAAGTTTGCCGGGCAATTTTGTTGTCAATAAATTTTAAACAATAAGTAAAGACACTGGATGTTATTTTGCTAACCTGAAGCATTTACTATCTTAGTTTAGCCCTAGAAATGATAAAAGATTTTTAAATCAAATTAACTATTCAGGTAGTTCTCGTCTGAGTAACTTCAGAAGTCTGTAACAGGAAAACTGGCCTATTAATGTCATTTTTATGTTATTATGAAAGATTAAGGTACTGCCAAGTTTTTAAAATTAATTAGAAAGTATGAAATCATTTATTACTATTTTTCATTTAATGTTGAAAATTCAAGCCCCACCTCCTGAAAGAAAATTTTTAAGTTTTGATTAAAATTATTGTATCTTCGGTGAATGTTAGAAGCTAATTATTTTATGCATATTAGGCAACTTATAAGGATCATGCTACAAAAGAAAAACTTGAAAAAATCTCACAATTACATTTTTTTAATGTTAGGCTGTTTAGGGTGAACATTTTCAAAAAAAGGATTTAAAAAATCATAACTCGAAAACTACAAAAAATCGCGGAACATACATAGGGTATTTTCGGATACCCCTAGGTGTGAGGAATCAAAAAAAAATTTTATAACCTCACTGTTTGGACCACCTGTATATATATATATATATATATATATATATATATATATATATATATATTCACTCTTGCCTTGAAGGCGACGAAAGATAGACGCCGGCAAATTATTCCACTCCTTTGCAAGCGAAGCAAAGCGTTTGGTTCTAATGCGTGGAATATCGACAAAAAAGGTGTGAAGACCTGCCGACCGCCTGGTAGTCCGATGGTTGAAAGGAGCTAAGGATTAAAGCGTGTAATTCTTGAGCACACTCACCGAAATGCATCCTATAGACTACCGGGAGATTGGCTACTCTGCGCCTGTGCTCGAGGCTGACAAGATTGGTTTCAATCAAATCAAGGTCACCAATGAGCCTCTTAGCACGTCTCTCCACTGAGTCCAACGCTACCAGGTGGCATTTTTCAGCATCAGCCCATATGTGACAGCAGTACTCCATGCATGAACAGACTTGCGCTTTATATAAGGTAAAAAGCTGCCTCGGTGTGAAGTACCGCCGCACCCTTGCAAGGACACCAAGTGTCCTTGCGGCTGCTTTGTCTCTGGAATCAATGAACCGCTCATAGTTGAGGTTCGGAGAAAATTCAACCCCTTACAACTGAAGGCGGTCAGTGTACTCCAAGGATACATTCCGGAAAGTAGAAGCCAAGGTGAGCGGGCTCCTTTTAGCGGTGAAAAGACACTTGTGTTTTGGAGGCGTTAAAATCTCACGAGATCGGCATCGCCCAATTCGGAGACTGCCTGTAGTGTAATACTCACACGTTCAACCATAGCCTCTCTTTCTGACTGGATTTGATCCTGACTGGGCCGGGAACTTGGTTGGTATCTCTCCACAACTGTGCTGTCGTCTGCATACCCATAGATACCGGGAATGAGCAGATCCATATGAAACCATATGCAGCAGGAAGAAAGTTGCGGAGAGAACGGACCCCTGAGGAACACCGGCGTTAGTCGCCACAGTATCGGATGAGCAGCCATCGACGACGGCCCGGAAAGACCGTTCAATCAGAAAGTTCTTCACCCAGACTATCAAGCCAGGGGATAAGCCGTATGCAGAAAGCTTGCTCAATAGACTAGCGTGTCAAACCCTGTCAATGGCCTTCAAAACATCGAGGGAAACAGCAAGTGCTTCACCACTGTTCTCGAGGGCTTCACCCCATATGTGAGTGGCATACGCTAAGTGTCCCCAGTTGGTCGATTTCGGCAAAAATTGTACTGGTGATCACTGAGGAGATCATTTTGCTCTAGGTATGCCATGAGGTGGGCGTTCAATATACGCTCCATAATCTTGCAGAGTATGGAGGTAATTGAAATTGGCCGATAGTTGGCAGGGTCGGTACGGCTACCTTTTTTTAGGCACAGGCTGCTCATTGGCCAGCTTCCAAGATTTGGACACTATTCCAGTCCTCAATGAGAGGCGGAACAAGCGTGTCAACACAGGAGACAACTCAGGTGCACAGACCTTTAGAACTATAGCTGGTATACCATCAGTTCCACTAGCTTTGTTCACGTCTTGACTTCGCAAAGTTTTAAGAACCTCCTTGTTGGTGATATGGACCTCTGACGTGGAGGTACCGCAGTGAGGTAATTGAGATGGTACACTGTTGCTACTGTCCAGACGCAAATTGCAAGCAAAAAGAGAAGAAAATAAGTCCGCTTTCTCCTTAGGCGCATGCGCCATTCAGCTATCTGATTTTACCAGCGGAGGCAGTGTAGACCGACAGAAGTTTGTCTCGATCGCTTTGGCGAGAGACCAAAAAACTCTACTGCCAGATGGTTTGACAGAGAGCTTTGTACTGTTGCGTTTAATGCGGTCGAAATTGGCTTGGCGTAATGACTTTTTGCAGGACTTGGCGGCTTGGTTAAATGCCCTCTTCTTAAGGCTAACATCCGGAGCTTTACGGTCTCGAGCATCGACTCAGGATAAGTACGCCATATGCTTGTGCTTTTCAGCACGAGCGCACTCGGCGTTCAACCATGGGCGAGCTTTACCACCAATGGGCACGTCAGCAACGGGGATAAAATACTCCATCGCTTGACGTATCATATCGATTATGGCATCCGCGCAGCTCGACGGATCTTCAGACGAGAAGCAGACCTGCCGCCAAGGATAAGATGCAAAGAAATGCTATATCTCATCACAATCTGCTGAGTTGTATCGCCACACTCGCCGCACACCGTGGAAATCGTAGTTAGGTGAGGAATATATCGACACAGATTTTGCCAGACAGTGGTCAGAAGTTCCCAAGGGTGAGGTAACCTGAACATCGTACCTGTCTGGATCGGTTGTCAGCAGAAGGTCGAGGCAGTTGGCTATGTGCCCATCCACATCAGGTACCCTAGTCACTTGTTGTACCAGCTGGGAGAGCCCCAGCGATAAGGCAAAATTCCACGCCTCTCTCCCAGCGTGGTCGGTCTTCTGGTATGGAAACAGCCATTCCTGATGACAGGCATTAAAGTCCCCCATAAAAACCAACTGTGCATTAGGGTACCGATTTAGAGTCACATCAGAGGCTTCACTGAGGTGTTTAAACAGCCTAGTTGTCTCCTGGTCACCGCTGTGCGATCGGTAGACGCAAGTATAAATAATTTTATCCATTCCTGTGTCTATCAATACCCATATCGTAGAGAAAGTGGGGTCTTCAAGGTGATGGAAACGCTTAGAGCAGATGTCGTTCCGGACGTAAACACAGACACCGGCGAGCTGATGGAAATTATGCTCCGATGTGTACCCAGGGTAGCCAAGGTACGCCGCATCTAGAGGACATCTGATATGCGTCTCAGTCAAGAAGAGTAAGTGCTGCTTGTCAATCTCAAGGTGGCAGTGGACTGCATTGAGATTACAGTGCAGGCCTCGGATGTTTGTGAGGTGCACTTTGATGGAGAGGGTATGCAACCGCTGTACAAACTTACTCTTCTTTTTCCTTTTTTTTCATAAATGGTGGGAGTGAATAGGTTGAGAGAATGGCAGTTGGACAAGGCGTCACACATATAACCTTGGGACGCAAACAGAGTCACAGCATCGATGGTACCTAGCATGGAGATCGCGGGGACGCCCGAACCCCCTGGAAATCGCCACCAGGCCCTCTCCTCTTTTTTGTAAGATGGCGGGGCAGTCTTTCATGAGTGGCTCGCTCATTAATTGGGACCCCAACTATCTACGGTCGGCCAGCGGTGCAACCGTGCTTCGAATCCCGCTAACCTCCATAACCAGAGATCTAACACTAAGAAACGGCCGCGTCGCAACCGGTTCGTATGCGCAACGCAACTGTCCAGACCCATTCTCCCTAAGAAATGGGTTTCACCTAACATCATACCGGAACAGGACCATCCTTCCACCAGTATGTAGTGCTGCTCGTTTAGCACTACCCAGGGGATACGTGTAGGGAATCAAGATTCAAGTAATTCCTACAAACGCTTGCAGCTTCATCCCCCAAACTCTAAAATGGCACTCTAAAACTCGAAAATGGCTGGACGATTTTGATGAAATTTTTTGTGTGTATTTGAGTGCATCCCTGGATGATCTAAACGATTGGACCCGGTAGGTGGTGCTGTTGTCAAGATCCAGAAATCACCCGTGCGAAGACGGGGCGGATCGCTACTAATTAATAAAAATATATATTTTAATTAATAAAGAAGTTGGGGATCTAATGATTACTCAAACACAACGTGACACCAGACAAAAAAAAAATAAACTGACGATTCCGCTCACCGGATATCGCTAGTAGACACTGAGGTGAAGTTTTTTGTTACACAATGTCTTTTAATTGAGAAGGTAGTTTTGAATAAATGATTATCAGTTTCTAGAGTATTATATTAATACAGAAAACAGTGCCTCAGTGGTTAATTAGGTTAAAAATTAGGTTACTCTTTAATTTTTTTGTACCTTTTTTAAATTTTCTACTTTTATGAATATCTTTGGTTTAGTTTATTTATTTTTAATCTAGTTATAAAATAGTACAGAAAGAAATATTAACAAACGATAAATTAACTTCCACACTATGAAATATGTCAAATATTACACTTAATTTTTAAGTGGCGCCGGCAGGTAAAGTTATGAATGCTCTCATTTTGAATGAACGAATTATAATTATAGGAAAAGATATTATAAAATATGTATTGTTTTATTTAAAATTATTCAAAGGATTATCCTTTGAATAATTTTAAATAAATAATAGATAAAGTTTATACGGCAAAGACCGGATGCTATCACTGTCAAAGGAAACTTTAACAACAGTCCGCCAACAACAAACATGCAGGAGTTTAGGCTCGGTACTGATTGAACAAAGCCGTGTAGTACAGTAGAAACTACATTGAAGTTAGTGGATAAGATTACTTTGATAAAAAAAGTAATGTGTACTAGAACTATAATATGAAATATATCTCCGCATTTATAATTTTATGTCGTAAATAACACGAGAATTTTCATTTGTGGATATCTTGAAGCTTGTTTAGTGGGAATAAATTAAAATGAAGTGATATACCTAATTACTCTTTGGAATTTGTCCTTCATTTTTGTATTAGTGTACTTTTGTAAATATATATCTGTCAAGCTAAAACGTGTGACATATTATCGGTGGTAAGTCTTTTCTATTGTAGTAGTGTTGGGAGTAGTGGTGTTTGGATTAGTGGTGACGGGTATAATGGATGCAATTGAGGGAGAGTGGGAAGTGCAAAATAGGTAAGACATCATTTTTTTTACAATACGCGGATCTATAAGTAAACACAAAAAAAAAAAAGATTTAAATTCTCCTGTTGTAATTATCGTGCGTACCGGCCACAAACATTAAAGCAATAAATGCTATTAAAAAAAGAAAGTTTTTGGAATAGTTTTTCTTTTTCGAAAACTTCATATTTTTCGTGTAATTATTGCGTAATATTTCGTTATTTTATACTGCAAAAAATTTAGACAATTTTTGAATTTGAGTTTATATTTAGCTTTTGTTTAAATATTTGCCTTGACTGCCTTGTTTATCGTGTCAAGTGTGAATTGTTACTGCAAACAGACTGAGAATGCCAGATCTATACGCCACTCAATTTGCTAGGGCTGTTACTTCAATTGAAACTGGGCACTTCTTTTTTTATAGAATAGTGTGACTAACGAGCACACAGTCCACCTGAAGGTAAGTGGATGCTGTGGCCATTAGACATCTACATTTATCTTCAATTAACCTCTCAGAACTTGACATTTTATTGGACAAACTTAGTCAGAACTATGGTCAAGCCAAAGAGTATAGTAGGTCAGGCCAAAGACAATTTTTTTTTAAATGATGGTAAATATAACTTAGAGTCATTACTATGTTCTTATCCGAAAATAAAAAAAAATATCAACAATTAAAATATCGAATTATTTGTATCAAGGTCAAGCGAGCGCTAGAGTAACGACGATTGCAAGACGATTTGTAGATAAATGAAATATTTTGAAAAATCATCAATTACCGTGTAGAGGCGTAGTTCATTTTGTTTGGTTAAATTAGTGACAGGAGTAATGGAGAAAATAGTATGGTGGCAGCGCGAAAGAACAACGTTATTTTGGAACTTTTTCACCGTGATTTTATTTATCACTCATATTTAGAGGCGACAGAGGGAAATAAATCACGATTAAAAATAAAAATAAACTGTTATTGCAACCCGCTTGCCAAGCGTGGCAACTATGACAAATATACCCTCTATGAGGCATATAGTGGAGGCCTATGTTCAGCGGGGGTTTTATAGGCTTTAACGGTGTTTGTTGTAATAGTGATATGAAAAAAATGTAGGAGGAAAAACAGACGAACATTTTTACTAAATTTAATCTCGGTGGAACGCGGATGCTCCGTGCGATGTTTAGGGCAGCGTTGCAAATGTGGGTGATATTTGTGGCAGTAAAATTTTGTGCTCCCCTTTATTTCCATGGCCCATGACCAGCAGTGGAAGGAAAGTGTAAGGAGAGGAAGGGGTAATTTTATTTTTTGAAAAATATTTTTGTGTGTAAAAAAGTCTTCGAACATCGATATCAAACAATTTATTAAACAAAAGTTGCGTAACACAAGTTCAATGAATAAAACAGTAATAAATAACAAATCCAAAAAAGTTTATTGAAAAGAAAAAAAATCAAATATTATGCCACTTCTACAAGTAAAGAAAATCTGACGAATCCAAATATGTTAAAATTCAGTATCTATATAGGACATAGAAACACTCGATTTTCATAAAGAAAAGAAATATATAATATAATTACATCGATATACTCAATAGGAGCCTCTAAAAAATAAAAAATAAGTGAAATCATAGGCATATACTTTATTACGCTTTGACCAATGCCATTTCTCTACCGACTTCAAACAGGAGGATGTACTCAATGCGACTGTGTTTTTTTTTTATGTATGTTACCTCATAACTTCTTTCTGGGTGAACCTATTTCGATGATTCTTTTTTTATTTGAAAGCTGGTGCTTTTCATGTAGTTTCATATAAATTTGGTCAAGGTCTGACTAATACTTTTTGAGTTATTCTTAATAATTTATATTGACGTCGGTTGCACAAAATTTTTAACTTTTGATTATTGTTGAAAACAACTTCGCCATAATGTTCGCTATATATCGAAATTATAACGTAAAACGTAATTTCGCATATTGAACTTTGTGGAATATGAAAATTTGTGTTTTTTACATGATTTATAGTGATAACTCACACTTTATATTTAATTTTCAGTTAATTCTGACTATTAAATATAAAGTGATACGCGAACGACACAGTATTTGAAATGGAAATTTTATAAAGTGTATAAAATTGTTACGAAACAAAATATAAGCAAAAAACTTTTAAAAACAGTGTAATTAAAAATACTTACCCTGTATATAAAAAATTAACAACAAAATTTCTTTTGTACCCACTTAATTTTTTTTAAATTTATATTTGCCTCTTACACTCACGCGGCGAAGGAAATAGACTAAAGTATGTGAAGTAAACGCGACGCGTAGGTAAAAGTGGAACCTCGTCATTTGAAGTAAATTCTCTTAATTTAGAAAGCGTAATTTAGTAACAAAACTAATTCTAATAAAATTTGAGTTGTATAATTGTTATTAATAACATTTAAAAAAGTATTTTTCTGAGCACTCTTAACTATGGTTCTGACTAAAGGTAGTGGATTATATACTCTTGGTTTTGAGGGATCCTTTCTAAATATTAACATACTCTTTGGAGCTTTCTACAAAGGTGACCATGGACTGCCTCATGTACTTCAAAGACTTAAGAATCAAAATTTAGATGCGTTGTCACACCTGAGGACTAAGATAGAATGCCTCTTTTCATATTAAAAAAGAAAGCGGTATTTGAACCGCTTTCTTTTTTAATATAACGGAATGCGGATTTACAAGTCGCTGTTCGAGCGAGCTGTTCTCGTTTTCTATCTCGAAGTCAGTCTAGATGTTTATCTTTTAATTACCTATTTATGCCGTTAAGTTATAAGTTACGAGCGCTGATAATACATTGCTTTTATACACAATCGTGTATCTGAATAAAAAATAGTTTGGATTCATAATCTGGTGCTTGCCAATTACAATTACTAACTATTACAAAAACAACGCACTAATCGGGCACTTGATTTAGAATTGGCACCACCGCACTTTGACTTTTATTAAGCAAGATCAAAAATCGTTTACTGACACCCCTTCTCAAATTGGAACACAGTCGAATAGTCACATGTGCATAGATATTTACTTACAGGCTATGCCGTCAGAGCCGGCACAACACTCCTGTTCGGACCGCGGTTAGACAACTCATCTAAACATTGATTCTGGAACACTATATTGGTGATCCTCCACTCAATCACAAACTGAGTCATCAACCTGAGATGGAAGAAGCTGTAAAAGCTGACTGGCTAACAGAAAATAGAACAGGCTATGTTAAATTAGATCTTTAGCGTTAGAAGTTACGAGAAAATTAAATAAGGTTAAACTCTAAAAGTATTTTAAAATTAGTTATAATTTAATGTTTTTCAAAAGCTACGACAATTATGCCTGTCTTTTTCACTATTTTTTAGAAAAATGGTTCCAGTTGGAATCGACACGTCCAGGGGAGTATTACGCTCTCACAAAATACAAAGTTGCACCAGAAGTATAGCGAACGTACGTGTGACATTACTACGTACTGTTTTCTGTAAACTAAGTAGAGTAGTTGATGGATAGTCTTCTTTTACATTGTGCTCTATTGTGATATATTTTTGGGCCATCCGTACTCCAATATAACAATAGAATTTTGTATATTTAATTACAACAAGCTGAAGAATGCACCATGCTATGTCATCTCTAGAGTGTGACACCTAATCGCCCAGTAGCGTAATAGCACGAGATGCTGCCTTCCGGGGAAGGTTGTGCATAAAATGTTCCCCCCCCCCCTCCCAACCTCCATTTTCGCAAGAATCGTCAAAACACACATAAGGTGAATTTCTTCCTTAGTTATTGTATTGTATTTTCTATCATCAGATATAAGTTACGCATTAACTAAATATTAACCTGACTGAATACAAAAGCGAAACAATTTAATAAGTATTCTGTTATTACAACTGTGTTTTAATTTGTTTTTCATCTGATGAATGATAAATCAGGCAAAAAAATAATAAAACAATATTAAGTAATTTAACACATATGCCTACTTTCTTTTTTAAAATGCCCCTCAGGCTCTCTGCACTCCGTTTGTCTGTTTAAGAGAAAAAAAAAACACAATTCGCGGGCAGGTTAGCTAATTGAAAAAAAATCCGAAATCTAAACCAGCGACATAAGCCTTAATAGTGGGGCCGTTTTGAATAAGTCGTTATGCAACAACGTTAACATTGAGATTAATATAACAATGTTGAAAAAACAAACTTAAAAAATATTTTTAGTTGAAATTTTACATTTCCTTGAAAGTGCTTTTTTAATACTTTCAGAAATTACTTGTAACTTTGATACGGCGGCAAAAAAAAGCTTAAAAGAATTCGTCAGTCCTCGCCTCCAGGATTTTCACAGCTAAAACTTCAATGAACTTTCATTTGTGTGATCAAAGTGCATCAACAATAATAGTCAACACATTGATTTACAGATATAGCCTATCAAAAATGCACTGGTGCATATTCCCTGGGATGGATATTTCCCATAGTTGCCTCGCTTGGCAGGCGGGTTGGAAATCGGAGTTTTTGATTTTTTTTTTGTTATTAGTTATCTCCTGGTTTGTTTCCTGTTGTCGCCTTTTACGACACCCACAGGTCAATATGGGGTAGTGAATATTCTCACACCGCCACTGCACGGCCAGCACAAGCCAAACAATAGCCATAACAAAGATGTATTTTTTCATAAAACACAATATTTACTAATAGAACCTAATAGAACTGTTACATC
Organism: Parnassius orleans; assembly: GCA_029286625.1. NCBI lineage: Eukaryota > Metazoa > Arthropoda > Insecta > Lepidoptera > Papilionidae > Parnassius > Parnassius orleans. The sequence continues at coordinate 199,409 of JAGSMP010000029.1, forward strand.
CCTTTAGCTTTTAGATTCAAATCCTAAATGGTGTAATTTAAACGTTGGACTGATACAAAAGTACTTTTGCAATGGCATGAAATGTTGTATTAACCAATTTCCTATTCAATAACATAAGCAGACGCGCATTAATCGGCGTTAATTATTCAGGAGAATGTATAAAGGGAAGGGTGTTATTTAAAGGGTTAGCATAGTATTCATGTTTTTGTCAGCGGAGAAATGTAATCTAGCAGCAGAAATAGATAATTGGTCAGCAAACCATGGCTAGCAAACATTATTAAATCATTTAAATAAAACTAGTTTTACGGATATTATCGCGTATATTAACTTACTAGCTGTTACCCGCGGCTTCGCCCGCATGGTCACTGAGAAATGAACTATCCATTGCTTTTTGAATTAAAAGAAAACTGAGTTTTATAGATTTGTCAGAGATGCAGTCATTAAAAGGAAACTGAGCAAAATTGATTCGTCAGCCTATTTAAATGTTTGGAAACGCAGCGTATACGAAAGCATGAAAATAGCCTGTTTATTCCAAATGGAAATGGGATTTTTTTTTAATTAAAGGAAACTGAGCATAATTATCCGTCAGGGATGCAGACTTTTGAAAAGAAACTGAGCTAAATTGATTCGTCAGAGATGCAGTTTTCTGAATTGAAAGGAAACTGAGCCAAATAAAAGATCCGTCAGAGATGCAGCCTTTTGAGTTGAAAGGAAACTGAGCTAAATAGGAAATTTTGAATTGAAAGGGAAGATCTGTGGGAATTCTGATTAATTGATTGTGGGAATTTTGGAAAAAAAACTAACTGAACACTATTTTAAGACGCTACTGTACACAATGTAATATGTTTTTCCATTCGGGAAAGAATGGAGATTCTGGGCATTTGACACACGCGAACATGCTACATACAGCTGACCATGAGAAGCACGGTTTTTCTAAGTTGACCCCGCTACCTGTAACGTTTGCCCTTGCGCTTTATTAATTGTCATTGCAAAACTGAGCTTAATAGGAACTGCAACCTTTGAATTGAAAAGGAAGATCTGTGGGAATTATAGGGATCCGTGGTATAATAACATTTTCACCTTTTCCTACGCCTGTCAAAATTGTAGCACCGATTATGTTCCATCCAAGATGTGTCACACGCAGCCTTGTCCCGTTACATAACCGAGGAGCATCTAAATTTCGCATTAGCATGACTGGGACGCCTAATTTTAATTGAAGCTTATGTGAGGGCACACCTGACAACTCTGGAGAATTTAGAAACACTTCGGGATATGAAGTGCTCTGTTCTGTGTCCATAACTGTGTCTACTGACAAATACTCTGTTATTTCTCCTGCTACTTCGCTTAATATATCTGAATTTATTTTGTTAACGCTCTCATTTTTTGGTGCAAGAATCACCCTTTCACATAACCATTTGTCTTCATGCATGTTGGAACTAAATTACTAAAATCTCTCGTCAATTTAACGCAGCCCTCAGCATCCGTTTCCAACCGCCCATCGCCAATTTTTAATAGTGTGTCAGCATAGTTTCCAGCATTGATATCATTAAACAAATGCACTCTCATATTCGTAGTTAAACTGAATTTTGTCACCTTGTTCCATAAAATAGACGACTTGAGGCATGCTGTAATTTCATCTGCAGGTGTGCCCTTTTGAATGACAGGTAAAGTTTGGCGAAAGTCATCAGCCAGTAAAACCACCATTCCTCCCATTACATCGGTATTGCTGCGCAAATCTGTGCTAGAAATCTGGACTAGATTTAGAGGGAGTTTTAAAACAGAATGTGCAGTGCGGTCCCCGCTTAGCATCGTGGCGGCTATACCGGAGGAAGCTACGGCCACAGCAATGTTTTTATCTTTTCGTACTTGCGCCAATAATAAATTTAACAAAAATGTCTTCCCAGTTCCTCCAGGGGCATCTAAAAAGAAAAGTGCACCATTTCCAGATTCAATTTGTCCTAATACTTTGTCAAAAATTCTTTTTTGTTCGGGAAGCAAGCAGGTACAAATTCGGCTACTTGCTGCTGCAAAGCTGGTATATCGTAGTTTGTTTCACGTATAATTTCATCACTTAGTTCATTTTCGGTTGTTCGCTGAGGGCTTATCATTCCAAAGTCGCTTAATTTTTTGCCTACCATTGCCATTACTTTATCTTCAATTTTTCCAAGTGCTTCATTATATGACATGTTCGCGTGTGTCTGCTATAACCTTCGCAAAATATCTTCCGCCATGTACTCTTTATATTTGTCCCACAATTTATGTGCATTAGATAGCAAGCAAAATGATATGAGAGTTGCATAAAGATCCCTAATTTTGGCTGGTGACTGGCACTGCACAGCTTCCTCCATGGTTTCATCCCAGTGATTATCGTTTTCTAAAAGATGCAGAGCTTCACATGCTTCTCTATAAGTTGCGCATTCCTGACCGTTGACAGTTTTAAGGTCTTTATATCCTGTAGGACCCCGAACATGGTGCAGCAGCAATCGTAAACAGAAACATTCAAAATTAGTTACATGGACGGTATACACACGACCAAGGGCATCTGATGACTTTACACCGGGCCAATTTGCAACAGGCGCGCCTTGAATACGGCGTTTCCACTCCTTCCTAGATGTAGCTTGACGCTCTGCCTGTTCAAGACGCCTTCGCTGACTTTGAGAAGGTGTTTGAGAAGCTCTTAAAGTAGCTTGACGCTCTGCCAGTTCAAGACGCCTTTGCTGACGTTGAGAAGGTGTCTCAGATGCTCTAAAAGCAGCCTGACGCTCTGCTTGTTCTTGCCTTCTCAGTTCAGCATCTTCTAAAGATTCTAGCGATCGAGCTAATGTTTTCGCTTGTCTTTGAGAAGATACTCTTGAAAGGCTGGACTTACGTTTGCGAGGCATTATGAAGTAAAAAAAAACCTATTTATAAAAAAAAAGTTAAAATACCTAAAAGGAATTTAATTTCCTTTTAAATATTTTTTTAAAAGCAAATCCAAAATATCTAAAAGGAATAAATATTACTTTTAAATATTTTTTAAAATCGAAACAACAAAACCAATTCAAGACGCAACATGAATTCGAAAACGATAGCCAAAAAAATCGAATCAACTTAAACCAAATCACAAAACAAATCGCAGAAAACCGAAATCGAAAGCAGTAGTCAATATAAATATAACCAACGAAAAAAGAAGTAAGTGTATAGGTACCTTATACACTATCTATACTATTAATATTCTTTGAAATATTGTTAAACAACCTAAAACAACGAAAACCAATTCACGATTCTAAATAAACAAAATCCAAAATCAAAGCCAGAGTCTAAATATGTATAAAGGAATATCAACCAAATCAACAAAACCGATCCAAGAAAATACACAAATCCGAAAATGAAAGCCAATATAAATCCATTCAACCTTAACCAAATCACAAAGCAAGTAACAAACAACCGAAATCGAAAGCAGGTAGTCGAATAAGCTACGAAATAGAAACAACTTAAGCGTATAGGTACCGTATGCACTATAAGTTGAAGCGCGGCTCAACGGCGGGAGTTAAGTACATGTCAGGAAACATTTCGTTACCGCGTTTTAAAAACCTAGTAACGACATCTAGCGGAATCAATTTAAACTATGTATACGTTAGTTAATAAGAACTCTCAAAAACTATTTTCTTATAATTTTGCACAATTTTTCTTATTGTAATACCGATTCATTCATAATCACATATAAGAACTGTATTCATTTCCGTTCAATAAATATTACTAAGGCTTATTAATAAGGCTTACTAAGAACTGTTTCTACCATTGTTAAGTAATAGTTAAGGGTGAAAGCGTGACAGGTGGTGATAGTATTTCTGATCCATACTTATAATCACGCCTGTAACCCTTGCGGGTAGGCAGAGCATCAACGGATTACTTAATATCGTCTGCGAGGTTATCGCCTATTCTGTGAATTACGATGCACCAAAACGTTTGAAGAAAATCAGCTGGTGAATTTTATGTTTTTTATCGCTCTCTTCCCGGTCCTGCGTGGAAAAATACAGATCCATACATTTTTTATCTTAATTTTGGTAAAAAGACATAATAATCCAGATATTCTGACCTTCTGTGTTCGTCCATCGTACCGTCGTCCGTCTTGTAGAATCACGGTGGCGCCACCTAGCTGAATTTAATTTTGCAACATATTCGATTTTCCCACGGAATGATATGTTTTCCGCTGAAAAAGTAGCCTATGTCACTCTACAGCCACCGAACTATCCCCATACAAATAATCATGCCATGCCGACGCTCTGTTGCGACGTGAAAGAAGGACAAACTTGTGCAACATATTCGATTTTCCCAACGGAATGAGATGTTTTTCCGCGGAAAAAAGTAGCCTATGTCACTCTACAGCCACCGAGCTATCCCCATACAAATAATCATGCCATGCCGACGCTCTGTTGCGACGTGAAAGAAGGACAAACAAACAAACAAACAAATACACTTTCGCATTTATAATATTAGTATGGATTTTATATTTCCGACGTTTCGAGTACTTTACAGCACCCAAGGTCACGGGGGGTGACCTCACTGACTGAGGTATTTGACGTCCTAATATCATAGTTAACCACGGTTACCTCCAGATTAAAAATTATTAATTTTTGTTCAGATCTACGCAGTATGAACTTACAGTATCTTGAAGTCTTGCAGTTGTATGCTTGGGTTGAGATTTAATTTTATTAATTATAGGATCCCAAGCAGATGGTAGTACCCAGCCATCTTCTCTTATGAAATTAGGATGTTTTTTGATTTCAATAGCCTCGCAAATCATCCTTGGAAGGAATCGGTGTTCTTTAGCGAGGATTTGTGGTCTATCAAATCTAATGTAGTGACGGGGGCGATCCTGTACATGTTCACAGACTGCAGACTTCCCGGAGCGTCGATTCTTCACATCAGCTATGTGTGTTCTTTAACGCGGGTTTTAATTGATCTTTTTAACTCACTGAATGATGTGTCTAATTTTGTGCCCCCACCTTTTTCCCCCACCGGAGGTGCGTATTTTTTATATTAAATGTTAAAGAATAACATTTTTATTTACTGATTTCTGAGAAAAATCGCCTTAACAGGGAGAGATGTGGGTGTCGCCCTACCACCGAAGTAATGTAGTCGACGGAACCCCGCTTGCTCGCTCTTGCACCAAATAAAACACTAAAATGTTAACTTTTATTATGGGTGTTATTTAAAGGGTTACCATATTTTTTGATAACCAATCGTGAATCTTGCTGATCAAGTAGTTATTTTGCGAATTGACTGTTTATTAGGCAAACTAATATTATTGTATTTATGATTAAAAGAGTACGTTTATTACATAATCCAACATTTTAAAATTTATCACTTGAATTGACATTATAAATCTGACATCAATACAAAATACATTTATTTACATAACACAATATACAATATTTTATTATATACAATATTAAAAACTATAATTAAAAAAAAAACTAAAACTAGTAATTTAACTATCAAACAGTCCTACTCCACGCGGTATCGTGCCAAGAACGCTGGCTGCGTTTCCCCGCTGAATGGCTATACTTAGCCTTTGAGCGAGAAAAGAGCCAGCCCTCTTATCACCAGCAGCAACAACCAGCCGCGGATGGAGTTCCTTTAAGAACTTCATCGCACGTGGACCCCACGGACCGATAGTCTCTACAGCAAATGGCACAAATATGTAGTCATCTCTCAGACTCATATTTGCGCCACTACTCAGTTCAGCTGCCTCTGATGCCGCTCCGGCTCTGAACGAGGTACCCCTGAGATGAGAGACCGCCAAAGTGTCTACGCAAGTAGCATCCATCACTAGGGCTTTACCTCTCTCCCAAGGGACCAATGTCATACCGTCGGGTCTCCTGCCATCGTCTCTAAATATTCCACAAGGCTCTAAAACCGAGGGAACATTTATAGAGAAGAGACATTCGGATGACATCGTTCAAAGAACCGTGCCGTGAAAACCTACCAGCACTTTTCTTACAAGAAAGTCCGTGGAGCCCAAACTTGTCGACGCTACTGCCACAGGGGCACTGATGGGGTTGACAAATCGCCGCTCCTAGTCGGATTCCTACAGCGATGCGCAAGCTTTCCCCATCAAGTAATGTGCCGAGATTACTTGATGGTAAAGCGTGTAACCAGTGACTAGATTCCTTAGTCGAAACAGCTAGAAGGCGTGCCTTATCTTGTTCACTATGGAAATTATGAAACAAATCTTTCTGCACCCTCTGTACCAACGGAATATCCCACTGTTTTGTTGGTTAACTTCAATGGAATATTTTCGCCGGGACAGAGCGTTTGCCATGTCTGCCCTGCCTCCGTAGCAAAGCACAGCTCTACTTTATTATTTAAAATTATGTTACATAAATTACTGACACTATGCACAGAAGCAAGGAAAGCAGGCAATGCAACGCTAGAAAAATTTCTCACATAAATACCACCAAATTTTATAGGTAAAGTAGCTTGAGTCCAGGCTGTTGTATTTAAAGTTAAATTTAGAATTTTTCTATAGCTATTTTAAGATTATTATCAATATCTTTTAAAATATCCGAACATTTCCAGACTGGACTCGAGCAGTAAGTATGTAAATCTAGGTACAAGGAGACAATATTTTAAGATAGTAAGCGCAATGTGGGGCTTAATTTATACAATTTATCAACGTGGTTTAAAACTGATCAAATTTTGTTTTAAAACAGGTTTAATACTATCGAAAACAACAGGGCACCTAGCAGTATAGTGATTCCGTACTGACAGTTTTTATTCCTGGAGAAATATGATTGAAATTTTGAATTAAAGTGTCTCTGTGAGAAGTAGATAAATTATTGGAAAAAAATATTTCACATTTATTGCTATTTGGTTCAAGACCAATATTTTAAAATTTCGAAAAATATAAGTAAGATCACTGAGGACGTCATCTGCTCTACCTCCCAGTGTACCGTCGTCCAGGTACCAGATATTCAGCTTGGATTTCAAATTTGAAATAATGGGTTGAATTCCCAAACTGAAAAGTGCTGGACCTAGTGGGTCACCCTGCTGAACACCGACTGCAGAATCGATAACATGATTTTCGTAAAACAAGTTAGTATTTTGACTGTAACATTGCCAAACGTAGTGATAAATTTCGGGGGTATTGTTAGCCACTTCTTTCAGCAGGGTTACCCTATCGATAGAGTTAAAAGCATTCCTTAGGTCAACCTTCACAAGAACTTCTGCATTAGAGTTTGTTAAAAATGTACGCACTGAATGTACCGCCGCCTCACAGCCACCTCTAGTGCCAAAGCCTAGTTGAGTAGGCTGAAATTTTGTCTTAAGGTTAGAGATTATGTGCCTGCAAGCTAATTTTGAAGTCAAGCGTCGAAATGTGGAACCAACGGCAATAGGACGGATACCGTTATCTTTTTTATTGAAGGCACATAATCTTGCCCCATATAAGAATGGAATGAAATTTGGATTAACATTACCAGAAAGCATAAAGTTACATAATTTTGTAATGTCATTAAGAAGTACTCCGCCGGCGTCACCGGCAGAAGCGCTTACAAGATCTTTAAGATGTTGAGGCGTAATTCCGTCAATGCCACCAGCAGAGCCATTCGAAAATGACATAATTGCTTCTAAAGTGTCTTTTTCAGAAATTTGTAAAGGTTGCATAGAAGTCTTGGGAGGCAGCGGTAAACCCTGAGAAGGATTGACCGAAATTTGCTTCTGACGAAGGCTTTCAAGAATTTCGACATTACGAGGAGCCAGGATGTCGTCTGAGAATAAAATAAGGGATGCATTTTTTAAGTCGCCATCCATTACTTTCGACTCAACTACTTTTTTTAAATCAAATTTAGGACGTGGTCGAGATAAATTAGTATTAATTGGGTAATATAAATTTTGAAAAGATGTCTCTTTTAGTTGAGACGTAATTGATTTATTTATTGTTTTATCAAAATGAAAATGGGAATACGCGAAAGTAAATAATTTTTGCCAACTCTTTTCACTATTAGTGAAACAATTTTGAATAGTGCATGCAATGCTTTAGCAAGCTGCATCCTCGCACCTCTAGGAATTCTTTTAACCACTGGTACATTACGATGATAATTGTAAATTTGCTCCGAAAAAAGGGAAAAATTTGTGTCATTAGAGGAATTACTAATAGAGTTATGAATTTCTACGGTAGGCTGTGAAGCCGAAATACTTTTACTATGGCATCGTTTGATATGTATATTTAATCCCCTTTTACCTTTAAACAGCCTACCGTTGGTACAATTTTGACACTGTAGGAAATCCGGCTGTGAATGTAGCGGAGCGGAGATATTCATTAAAAATCTAAACAGATCTCTACAGCACTCAAAAGTCTTTATATTACATAACTTCATATTGACTTGAAATCTGCTGTACCCGCATCTTTCCCTGAAACACAATCGTTTACGGCCTAAATAAAAGCACTTTACTCTATAAATGAAATATTATCACATTACTTCAAGATTATTTGCGAAACAAGAATTGCCGAATGTTTTTTTTATTGCAAACATAATCTTTGAATGCCAACGAAATTATTTAAATGTTGTTTTTTGTGACTAACGAAATTTTATTACGGCTTAACTTTTAATTACTTCTCTAAAAGGAATCTATATATTATAAGTCGATATAATAATGTTTATTGATAAATATAAATCGAGAAGAGAGAAATATTATGGTATTATTCTATTCACTGGTTCGTATGCAAATTGCGAATATTCATCGTCAAAGATAGTCCATGGCTGGCTTTAAGTCTCTCCCAAGACACGCCGCAATTTATTACAAATGTGGACTTACTCTAGAGTCAGGGTTGTATTTCGCCGACTTTACTGTACATACGACATAGCTGACTCATTTTATAATGGCCGTAGCAGTTGTAACTAGTTAGTCATTTACCATCACGTGATCCGCATGCTGGTTTACCCCTTCTTTTATAGAAAAACATTCTTTCTTAACTAACGTCTATGTGATTTTATAATTTTATACTAATGTTCTATTTATATTATATTGATTTTTTTTATTCGTATGATAACATAAAATGATGTGTCTTACCCAGTTTGAAAAGCACCTCCTGCCCTCCCTCAAACTGCGTACACTATCCCCGTCACCACTACTCCCAACACCACTAGACTAGGAAAGACACTTATTTTATTACGCGGATCTTAGATAATTAATTTTTAACATCTTTAATTATTGAAAATTTTATTTTTAGTGATATTAACTCCAAAAATTTTTAAAAATACAACGTTTAGCTCGGATAGTGTTTCAGTTAAAGAACAAAAACGTTATTTATGATAAAAAAATGAATGGAGCAGCAGTAAAAGCTGAAATTAAAATGTTAAGATAAATCATTCGAAGCGGCAGAAGGAAGAGCCAGGTCGGCTATAACCAGCGCCGCAGGGATAAATAATTGTCACTTTAGTTTAGCTTCCGTATTTTATCTATAGTTTTTAACCGATGCTTTGAACGTCATAAAACTGCTTTATGTTACGTACCCGTGAAAAATAATGTCGAGACATATCTCTGTTTTATTTTACTCTGCCACTCTTTTTGAATTATAAAGTCAAAGTCAAAGTCGTGTTTGTCAAATTAACTTATATACCATTACACGGGAAATTAAAGTTTTTAGTTTGATTCACTTCATGCCATCAATCGATGGTATTAGTTCGTTACCATCATGTATCCACATGTGAGTTTGCCATTTATGAATTTCGCAGCATGGGCATATGCATGAAGCCCTCTTTTAACCCTTTATTAATTAATTCTCAATTCTATAAATATTCGCTTCGGAAATATTTATAAATTAAAATTCAATAAATGGCACACAAATGACCTGGCAGTCTCCTGACTTTAAACCAGGGAGAACAGAGGAGAGTCCATCGTACTGACTAATTTATGTAGGACTTAATTCTTCATTTTATTGTTGTGTTTTCAAGGGGGCGGCCAGCAACCGTCCTCCATACAACCGGAAAGTATCATGTCCATCAGATGGATATGTTATATGCTAAAACAGAAGAATCTAAGAACCATTAACCTATATATTGAAACAATAAAAAATATTTTCACAAGTTTGGGAGGATTATATGTGAGAATCTTTTATTAACGATTTTTTTCACCAAATTTACCATCTTTAATGGAAATAAATGACTTGATTTCTGTGGGAGTTATTGAGATATTAGTGCCGCGCTTCTCCACCGCGTGTTGGTAGACTTCACATCTTCGCGGAATATGTTATTCCGTAGACATGCAGGTTTCCTCACGATGTTTCCCTTCACTACAGGACAGTTAATAAATCATCACTTAAAATTGCAGTTAACAATTTAATTGATGCCGCCAGGAATTGAACCTGGGCTGCTCGTATGTAATAATATTTACAGCAGTGGCATACTCCTTGATATTTCACTCTAAATCACTTCACAATAACCATCCTAGATTGTCTAAAAATTTAAAACACACCAGTTCAATTATATCTTTGACATTTCGTTACGTAATGAAATAAAAGATGATTATATTTTTCGCTAGAATATTACAAAAGGACGTTTTTTCTATGATGTCCGAACCACCGATCATAATAGAAATGCTCAGACGGAAAACCTTTTAACGCAGTAGGGACCACGGAGAAAAATTTGTCATTTATTCGAAGCAACCATTCCGAAGTGGGTATCTTCACGACATTTTTATACAACAATTTGTTCACATCACTAATTCATTACAGCCTTTAAAAGCCCACAGCTGAACATAGGACTCCAACGTAGTTTACTGATAAAGGGATATTGAGCTATAATTAAGTTAGGTTCAAAGTATTAATTTTCAGTTTTTTTTACGTAGGTCATCGGGAAAATGATCGCTAATTCGCCTGCCAAGCCTTATAACAACGGAATAGGTCTTCCAACAGAACGTTCCAGCATTGAACTTTAGATGGAAACAATAAAGATAGGAAGAAGGAAAGAATAATTCTACATTCCGCGTAGCTTATGACAGCAAACATCTCCTTCATTATTGGAACGAAGTTCCTTATCGGACGGTACAAATTTGGCGGATGGGGGCTAGGCGAGAAAAAATGTAAGATTTTTCCGTCACTACCCCTTCTGACGTAGTGTAGACGGCCTTGGCAGCTATACGAAAGCGCCATAATATCCATCTCCTGCGCCCTTTTTCTTATCTTGCCATGAAAGATATATTATTTTAAATGACGCTTCATTTTAAGTAATTCATTTATTTTTATTTTTTAATCAATAATATACTACGAAAGGACTCACTCACGCATGTTTTTTTAATAATCATGGCCTCAAGCCATGGCCACGATCACAACAAAGTTTAAATAAAAAATAAAGTATGTAATAAGCACAACACACCTCTTCCCAATATTCTTAGGTTAATGAAGAGTGATATATTCCTACATAAATGACAAAGAAAATTTGTATTATAAATAATACAAATTTATGTGAATTTAAATAAAAAAATATACAGTTTATATAATAAGTAGCTGTGTATTGTCGGCATAAGAACCCCATCGATAAGAAATAATGCGTTATTAATGTAATATTAATTTAATAAATAACTATTAAATCCCCGATATCAGAAGCTATCGTTTGGAAATGATTTTATTATTTTTTATTGTATAAAGTCGTTTATTATTTTTCTTAAAATTATTTTTTTCTTTTGAGAGGACTAAGAAATAATGAAAAAGAAATCACAAGTTCAAAGTTAGTAATAATGCCCTTTAAGTAGTTACAATAAAAACTTCATCTCTTATGTTTTCTAACATATTTAATTTTAAAAAAATAAGAGGAATAGGCGAACGTATGTATAAAAAACATACGTCGTGTTGAATTTAGAGCTTATTTTTTAATTCGGTTAAAAATAAAAACTAATTTTAAATAAAAAAAATAAAACTAGTTTTACGGATTTTATCGCGTATATTAACTTATTTTATATTCCCGACGTTTCGAGTACTTTACAGCACCCATGGTCACGGGGACTGAGTTATTTGACGTCCCAATGTCATAGTTAACCACGGTTACCTCCAGATTAAAAATTTTTTTAATTTTTGTTCCGATCTACGCAGTATGAACTTACAGTATCTTGAAGTCTTGCAGTTGTATGCTTGGGATGGGATTTAATACGACTCTAAAGAACACCGATTCCTTCCAAGGATGATTGGCGAGGCTATTGAAATCAAAAAACATCTTAATTTCAATAGAGAAGATGGCTGAGTGCTACCATCTGCTTAGGATCCTATAATTAATAATATTAAATCCCAACCTAAGCATACAACTGCAAGACTCCCAGATACTGTAAGTTCATACTGCGCAGATCGGAACAAAAATTAAAAAAAAAATCTGTAGGTAACTGTGGTTAACTATGACATTGGGATGTCAAATACCTCAGTCCCCCCGTGACCATGGGTTCTGTAAAGTACTCGAAACGTCGGGAATATAAAATAAGTTAATATACGCGATAAAATCCGTAAAACTAGTTTTATTTAAATGTGTAGTGTTCGCGTAAATATAAGAAATCATTATAAAAACTAATGGTAAGACTTATTTCGAAGGTCTTTTAAAAAGGTTCTTTATAATGTCTTACATGGAATTGTTGCGCGAGTCCTACTCGAGCTTTACAATATATTTCGTTAAATATTGAAGTTCATCTAGAAATTCCATCATAAGTGCTCTATATTCGACCGAAATAAAATAGAAATCAGGAAAGGAAACATAATGTGTAACATACAGAATTTTCTACACAATATTATTACTCTACTCACAAAAGATTCATGTGAAGTCATATCGGAGATGGCGTACGGTAATATTAGTATGTACTTCCGTTTCGACAAAAGATTTCGTGATACCATGACTTGCTTGTATTCCTGTTCCACAATTTTCTATTGACCTATAAATTATTTGTTAATAAAATATCATTAAAATTGTCGACCGAATCCCTAATGGCTTATTTCTTAACAACATAGGGGAAGCCGGGGCTACAATTAACGGAGGTAAGTATTAACAAACTAATTTCTCTAAAACTATACATACTAAACCTACAGCGCGTGTTTTAAAACGCTGATTAGATCACGCCGCATGACTCGGGATTGGTCAATTGTGCTCCGCGGATCGTGCGAGTGAGTTGTACCGGACTACTTCTTTACGCAAGTAACGAAAATTTTTAACTTTACTATTTCTTGATTTATGCTCAAAATGAACGTTGGTATGATTATATTTTTTGTTTCCTCAGAAACATATTTTATACTTAATAACGCTTCATTGTTTGTCTGACTAACTTGTTAACCAATATTTTTTTATGTTATTTAAAACCAAAAATTTGCCTTTTGGGGCTATAATTAACAAATCGGCGGGGTTAGTATAAACGTGTTAATACCAACCCCGGATGTGTGGGCTAGTATTAACAAGGTAACTGACTGTTAGTGTATAAGTAATAATTTTATGTTTTTTATGACAGCATGAGAACGTGTAAACGAAAAACTACTCGAGGCACCAAATCTAAGGGTCTAAGAGTTGACTGTGCTAGAAGTGATGGAAAAAAACAGAACTTACAGAAATGTAGCAAAAGGATTTGAGCTCTGCCACGTTTCACTTTTCAATTTTGTAAAAAAAGAAGAGAGCGGGTGCTCCTGTGGAAATGGGTTACAAAAGAACCTAGACCTAAGCTAGAAAGATGCTAGTGATTTCATGGAAACTGTAAGACTTCTGCAAAAAGCTCCACCGCGAGCTGAATTTAATCGTAAGTGGGCTAAAAATCTGCCATTCTCACCGATACTCCAGAAAAGAGAGCTTTAGAAAAAAGAACATCATATCAAAGAACTGAAAAAGAGGAAAATGACAGGCAAAACAAAGAAAACAAAAAGATAAAGCAAAGGGTAAAGGGAAAGGCAAAATCAAGGCAAAAGGAGATGGAAAAATAAATAAAGACGAGAAAGTAGAAAAAGTAAAGAAAAAGATATTAAAAGAAAGCAGTGAATCTATAGAAAATTAATATTTTTTATTGTTTGTTTGTTTGGATATTTTTTCCCTTAATGATCTTCTATGTTACTGTTACAGCCTATTAAAGTCCACTGCTGAACATGGGCCTCCCCCATAGATTGCCCATAGTTGCTACGCTTGCCAAGCGGGTTGGCAACCTCAGTTTTTGTATTTTTTGTCGTTATAAGAAAGCCGCTGCTGCCCATCTCCTGATTTGTTTCCCTCTGTAGCATCTTACGACACCCACGGGATGGTATGGGGTAGTGGATTATATTCTTACACCGCCACCACACAGTGGGCACTTCTATGAGAAAACATTTTTCTTCAAAGTACTTGCTGCATATAGTCGACTATTTTCTTTTGGAAACCAATTCTTCTCTATTTATTATTTTCAACCATTTTTGTCGAATATCAATATTTTGTGAAAATCTGTCACAGTATTCTATTAAAAAATAATTTTTCATACATTTAGAAGAATATTTATCTAAGGTAACCTAAAAAAAAAAATAAAAATACTAAGTTGAATAAGGCTGCATTCAAGTATATAGTTGTACCTTTGCTTGTTAAGAACATTTCGATAAGATATTATCGATAATGTCAATCTCTACAAAAGTGAGGTTAAAATTAGCAGAATTTCATGTATTTGTAATTATTTAAAATTCAATTTTTTGCATTCAAATGATTATTATTATAAAATGGGATAATATTTCCTATCCATTGAAGTACAATTTGTTTGTACCTGCTCTAAAAGACAGCATTTATACAGCTAAACATTTCAATCGTATCTACGAGTAAAATGTATAATAATGTGGTGTTTTTTTCTGAGGTGAGTATATTTAGGTACTACGCACTTAGTCATAATTAACTACGTCTATAAAACACTAATTTTCACTTTAAAACCTGAGATTTTGCAAATACAAGCGGGATATGTTTTGTTCACGAATAACACCAGGCTGATACAGGCTGATAGCGTGTACACGAATGGTCTAGTCTATCTTTCTCGCTCTAACATACGCGTAAATTATGCTCTTTCTCTTTTAAATTGTCAATCTATTCTAAAGTTAGTTAGTTACAAAATCTATGGTTCAAACTGAATAAATTAAAATCAGTACGTTGTCTCAAATATATAATTAATAAGCTATGGTACGTTGTCTTGCTCATAAGAAAATAAATAATTTAATAAGCATATTTTAAAAAGTATTTAAAAAGAGATCAAATCAAAAAATATTAAAAAGGAATCATGCAATGCAGTGATATATAAAAAATATAATAAGAGTTGAAATCATTGTAAGTAAGTATGCAAAATAAAATAGTAAGTAACTAAAATGAACTTATCAGTAGTCATTCTGTATGATGAGATTTTGAAGTCATGATAAGACATGATTGTTAATTCTGTTTACGTGTACGTTTGTTGTTTCTGAACAATACTACATTTCATTACAATTACGTAAATTGATATTGATAAAGTTCAGTGAGTTATTTTACATAATTATATTTTTTTACTTGTACACTTTTGTGATCACAACAACAGCCGTTTCAAGTCCATTAATGAGCAAAAGCTGTTAATATAATTTAGTGAGTTTAGGAGTCAATATTCTTGCAGTGTTCGTGCTGTCGATTCATATACATTCAGGTTCATCATTTTTCATAGTATCGTTTTTCACAGCAGCATTTTTCGTAGCAGCTTTATTCATAGCAGCACTTTCCGCAGCAACATTTTCTCCTGTATCGTAGAAGCAGTTTTCATCTATAAATTACGCAAGGTTGTTTATAAGTCAATTTCTTTCAACAACTGTAAAAAAACGTACCCAAAAAATGTATTCGTTATATATATTATACGCAAAATTAATTCAATTTAAAAACCAGTGATAGATAAAATCATTACTGATTTAAAAAAAATATATATGTTAATTTTATTTGTTAAATGATATGTGATTATAGTATAAATAAATAACGTCCTATCTTTATTATAATATCCACATTATTATCACTTTTTACATCTTATTTCCCTCAAATTTATCGATAATGCGTATCGACAGTTGTTACAGCCATGCTATATACAACTTGTCAATGTAGTTGCATCACTTCATTACACTGTTATGATACATAATGTATATATGTGTGTGTAAAATTGTTAGTGTATTATTTTAATTGTTATGTGTGAGTTTCGTAGTGTTAGACTATTATTTTTGTGTTGGAGTCTGAGAAAGTGTGCGTGGCGCATATTTCCCCTCGCAAAAAATCACAGACAGTTCGGTACACTATGGCTACTCCCTTCCGGTACGTTGGCGGCTTGTGTTGCTCTATGGTCCCAACCCATGTGTACCATAACCAACTCGAAAATAAACATATTATTATTTGTTTTCATTTGATGGGAGAATTCTGTAAATATCTTACGACTTACGATAGACATAGCCATTACGTCAGATTTAAAATACTTGCCCAGCGACGGGGAATAGTGTTAAATGTGCCAAACGACTTGTACTGCGATCGTAAATCCGCTTGCCAAGCGCGGCAACGTTTGATTCTAGTAAGGCCCTAAGAGCGGTTAAAATGCCTAAATTCTTGGATATTTAAGTAAGAAAATCACAATAACCGGTCATTTAATCCGCAAAGAAAAAATATATGGTGACAGAAGAGGATATAGTAAATGTTCTTAATTGAAAAAAAATATATTTTTGTCAACCCCTTATTAAAAACAAAATCCCCAAAGAGTACCTATCTTTGTTATATTTTGTAAAATTTTTCCAAAACGACACAAGCTCTTTAAATAGTTTTTACACTAAAAAAGGGTCTTAAAAATAATAATATTTTTAATTGAGAATTTTATTTTCATTCTCCATTTTACTCGAGAAAATATAATTTTTCCCCTAAATTGAATATATTCGCGCGAGTGTGCCTGCTCCGTCGCCCTGTAATCCCCCGCGGCTCTGTCACAGTCCATTTTCGCACATCGTCGAGGGTGGACCGCGCGTCGGTGTTGGAGCGACTTCGTTCAAATCTATTTTAGTTTTCTAAGAGTTTATATTAAATTATAAATATTTTTATGAATAGAAATACTTAATTTAGTTAATATCTGTACATTGGTAACTGTAAATATTGTTTTCTAAGCAAACTAATTTTTAAAGTGCCCAAAGAAGAAGAAATTTTCGCGGCGACGTTGATTTGTGAAATTGAAAAATACGTTTTTATGTAATTAAGATGCGGAACGACCAACATGCTCTCGTTACTTAGATTTCGATAGTTTTTAATACCTTTATAATTTTATTGTTGCATATTATTTTTATTAATTAGGTGATAATGAATTTTATAATAATTATGTATTACAATAAAACGCTGTTTTTATGAGTATGCCTTTAATAGAACAATATTGGGGAGGGAAATCTAGATACAGATACTTATATTTGGGTACACTATTATAAAAAAAGTTTTATCAGATGGCTAAATGATTAACTATCATTTTATAATAAGGTCATGCTTTCTATAAAAAGCTGCAAGAAATTTTAAATCACGGATCTCTTGTTTTGTTTTACTATTCACTTAATTAGCGAAAAACAAGATGGACTGATCTCAAAGTTTACTTTCTTGTGTAAAAAGTGCTATTTAGAATTTTATGCAGATGATAATTAAAGTTTCTTTGTTAATAGGTGTAATATAGCAGGTATTATATTCATTGGTAGCAGCCATCCATATTTGGAACAGATTTCTGCAGCATTGCGCCTACGAATTATTTCAAATAAGAAATACCAAAGCCAGCATCATTTTCTGTACAGAAACCGGCAAAGTGTTGCTCAAGGCACTATGAATAAAGCAGCTGATAAAAATGTTACACTCATAACTGTTAACAAAAATTGTTACTGCAAATGGTCTTATAGAAAAAAACTACTCCGCCGTGTCAGGTGCAGGAGCTATTATTAGAAGGAGAAGAAGTAAAATTTTGTTTTACAGGTGCGCAATCAATATGGTTTTTTCCGCAATTGTACATAAAATAAAAAATAACTTCAGCCAAAGAGCACAACTGGCATTATACTCAGGCCCATCAATTGGTATGGAAAAATAAATAATTTTACCAGGTTTCAAAAAATCAATCAAAATTCAAAAAATCAAAAATAATAAAATCAAAAAATGTAGATCTGTATGTCTATAGATACATATATTGATTTATGGCCGCTTAGTAACTGACGGTAACTCAGTATCTATATAACATCCTACAGTCACGCCGCCGAAACTAAGAGGAGAGAATCACTGTAGAAAACGTAATCATTTATTGCGAAAATTTTGTGATAAAATAAAAAAAGAACAAGATCCCAATACGTTGCAGAAAAAAATATAACAAATAATAAACTAATGAATTTGCGACAGTTTTTAAAAAGGTTACAAGATATAACAAAAAGAAACAAAAATAAATGTCAAAAAAGTTCAGGATCTGATTGACGATAGCTGACACTTAATCATGCTTTTGGAAACCACGCCAGTTGTAAACAATACTTCTGTGAAAAATGGTGTACACAAGAGAATTAAGAACAGACAAAATCTTTATTTTCAAATTTCCGCCGAGTTCTAAGTAGAAGGCCAAATACGCCATGTGCCAATTTAATTAAATATATTTTATATGAAGTGATCTTGACTACGTTTCATCAATTCACGTTTTGATAAAAATGAGAACAGCAATTTTATAATTGTGTTTATATGAAACACTATCAGTTGAACCTTGCAGCTTGTTCATTATTTTTATTCGGAAGATCCTGTGACCACCAATTGTACCATAAGTCCCACCATATTTAGCAAATTGTATCTAAAAATAATCAGTTACCAGTAAAACCATGTTAGAGAAAACACGCTTCTTTATTTTTCAAGCAGGTGATGCAAAGCCCGTGCACTGCTTACAACTATAAATGTATCCATAATAAATGAAAAAGGAATATAAAAATATTAAGTTCTAGTTAAGCAAAGGCTCTATCTAGCAGTGGTATTAAAAAGGCTGATGATTAATATGGAGGAGACCCATAAGTGTTATTACTATAGTGACCCAGTTCGGTCACTCCAGCACACCTATTGAAATTTAAAAGGCAATAGTGTTCGTAACTTCCCTCGAGGCGTAAATCAAACATAGCTATTTTTCTCAAATTACTAAAAATCTATTGTAAGTGCAATTATATCTAAAACAATTCTTATAAAATATTAACAAATTTATTAAATTAATACGTGTGAAGAAAACTCTGTACCCCTTTTTAAGCATATTGCGAGTACGGAGGTGTGTGAGATTTGGCATATTGAAAGTTTATGTGGAGAAGGAGTGCAGTAGAATTTATTTAAAATACGTGTTAAAATATATTAAATAAAATAAAACATTCATTGTTGAAGTTAATTCTGTCAATGTCAATAGTCAAACACATAGTAGTCAAAGAGCGTATTTATATATACTACTAACCACTACTCACTACTAACGTTAGTAGTATATAAATCCTTGATAATCACAATGTTTTCGTCTATTGTCAAACGGTGGCACAGAGTAGAGATTGTCGCCAAAGAATTTTAAAATGTTGCCAGCAAAATAATTACTGACAAATCTGACAAATTACTGACTGAATAAGCATAATTAATAAGAAATAGTTAATAACAAGAAAATTTTTGTGTGATTTCTTCTGATATTGTCTTTTTGTGTGCGTTCCTTTTTAATAGTATGTGGAGTGTCAAGACAATAAAAGCGTTAACTTTATGAATACATTAACATGATAGGGATATTTTAATAACATTGACCGACTAAAAAAGTACTGGTTACTTTAAAATGTTTTTAAAATCAAATTGTTCATCATTTATTTCATTGCATAATACAAAATTTAAATAAAAGAAAAATAAATTGTGTTGGCGGTAAAAATTGAGTTGAACTAGAGGGGGAAAATTTTGTACTCAGAGTAATTGTTATTTTTTTGTTGTGACTACTATTTAAATATCTTTTTGATGCAACTTGGGTTGATTGTGATAATTTGACATTTTATTGCAATGCATCGTCGACATAAAACTGGAGAAGAGATTTTAAGAGCAGTTGAAATGCTGCAAGCTGGTGCTTTTCAACATGACGTAGCTGCGGCAATAGGCACCCGGCAAAATGGGATTTCGAAGTTGTGGTCACGCTACAGTGCCACGGGGAGGTGGCGGAGAGACATCCAAGACCAAGCCGCATTACTGACACCAAGAAAATACCGTTTTTTGCAAATTGCTGTGAGAAGGTAACCAAATGTTACGGTGATGCAATTGGTACAAATGCTACAGTCTAAACACCAGGTACTTGTGAGTGTCCAAACTGTTAGGAGGAGGCTGCACAAAGCGAACTTTCATGCTCGTAGACTACTTCGGGTTATTACGGTTACTTTACTATATTGGTAATTTAAAAATTAATTTTCATGATATACAGTTTTCGCACTTGCGTTTTTTTCTCTGCATAAAAATCTAAACTCTCAAAAGCGTCAAAGGGTTCTTCAAAGGGCTTCGTACAGCGATATTCAATCCGCCTGTCAAACGTGACGATTATGACAAGTAATCCTCCCTATAAATTGAAAGCCCCACATCCAGCAGTGCTGATGGTAAGCAAGTGTTAAATTAGGGCTTTATATACCTGTAATGTAATCTTTAAAAACATTGGCATAAGAACAGACATTTTCGAAAATAAATTGCAGGGATTGTTTCTGTAGCGACATAAGTATATTGTAAACAAAGCTACAAAACTGACTGAAATAAATACCAATTAATTATTATAGCTTTTAAAATAATTTCAATAAATAAATTTATTCTGTGCTCATAACTAATAGGTGTGATAATAGGTGTAACACAAACAATACTAATGGTGCTAATAGGTTTCAGTAATTATAATATATATGCACTATCAACTAATTTCGTAGGAATGGAAACTAAACAAAATTTATATCAAAATACGCACTTTCCAAGAAATCTTCGAATTTTGATCGAGATTTCACATACCAACTACTGTAATATTTATGAAACTACCCACCTTAGCCATAAAAAAAACGTCTGTTTATCGACTAATTGAAATTTTAAGAGACTGTTAGCACTAGGTATAAATATTCACGTTGTTATTTTGCAATAATTAACACTGCGATTAAAAATACTACTAGCAAACGTGAATACTTAAATGAAAACTTTGTTAATAATTATTTTGAAAATTAACTGTTGTTGATTGGTGTATGTAAATTGATCTAAAATATAATACACCGGAGCCTTCAGGGCATCTGAGTAATTATTTCTTGCTGCAAGACCTCATAAATGTTTATCTCTGCTAAGCCTAATGGTTCACTGGGAAAGATAGCGCCCTTGGCATTTAGTCCATCATAAACACATACAATACACATACTTTGTGTATTAAAGCATAAATAAATAAAAAAAAACCGAAACGTTGCTTCAGCGCTGGCAGGTATATAAAATAATAATTTCGCTTACTTCGAAAGGCTGTTTAAAGCTTGCCTAGCTGTTTCATATTCATTTAATATAAAAAAATGTTGCTCTAAATTACGAGTTAAAGGTTCTGCAACATTTTTGACGTAGCAATGCACAATGTTTGCTTTTTGCTATGTTGTTAATTTTGTGCAATGCGGCTAATAAATAATATTATAAATGAAACGCACTGGTAATTTTCACGCCGCTGCAACTAAAGGCTAAACGCCATCTGTTTATTTAAGGTCGTTAGATATTTTAGGCGCATTTAGCTCGGACTTAAGTAAAATATAAAACGTGGCGATTTTAAATCTTATACAAACAAGACGGAGGATTTCAAGGCCAAATTTTAGTAAGTTGAGGTATAAAAACAGTTTCAAAAAAGAAGGTTATATTTTTATTTTTCAAAATAAAAAGTCAACCTACTTGATAACCTATCTGTTAAAACTGTAATTAATTTTAATGAATTCTGACAACTCTTACTGGGTGGTATGACTCCGTTTCTGCCCAGGAGTCCATCTGGGAATGCACCACCTTCTCACCTATTTCTGTCGTCAAATAGCAGTGCTTGCACAAATACTCGTATGTGTTCCAGTCTGAGGGTAAAGTTTTTGCACGGAAGGTCCGCGGAATAAAAACTTACTATACAGTGAAAAACCTATGCATTAGTAAATAATTGACTGAAGATATTTCGCATAGCCATTTGCAAATGAGAAAAGTTTTGTCTAAATCATGTAAAAGTCATATCGCAAGGCACGTTGAGTACCGAAATTGTGCACGTCGCTTGAAAAACAACGGCAGGTTAGGTTATAGTCAGGGGCGGGTCAGGTCTAGAGCCAGTATAATAATAAGCTTTTTGACCCACGGTGTTAACCGCGACCAAGTTGTCAGTCATTATCCACGCTATCATCATATACATGGAAACTTTCTCATATTTCGGAATGATAATGGTCGCAGGTTTTAGAAACAAGACTATATATGAGTATAGCCTTTCAAATAATGAAAACCGCACTAGTAATCTTTCACTTCTTAATCTAATACTTTCATCCTCCTTCCTCAGTAAATCATTTTGTTACAGCTGTACGCTTCAACTCCTTGCCTCTACATATTCGTTGTGCTAAATCCATTTTTTTTATTAAAAAAAAATGGATTTAGCACAAACGCTTATTACTTGGAACTCTAATATTTCCCATCATTTTCCCATCCTTTCTTGTATTTATGCCACTTTTCTCAATTGTCACTATCTTGTTCTTTTCTTTTAACTTGATTTTATAATTTATGTACACCTAGCCTTAGCTCTTATGCGTATTAATCTAATATTTTTCATTTAAACTTTGCACCCTCGTTTAAAAACTCTCGAATCAAAATATTTTAATTTATTTGCACCAGTGTTTAAATATAAAAAAAACAAACAGTATTAATTATTCTTTGTCCATACAAATTCGAAAACTCTGGCCACCCGGTTAGAGGTTGTTTTAAAAATTGGAAAATACGTGTTAATTTATTTCAATTTGAAGTCTATCGCTCCGTAAAATAACACAGTATCTAATTTTGCTTCATTATTAATATACACATTTACGTATTGAAAATGAATGTTTCTTTGTTTGTCCCGTATACGCTCCTATATCATCCATCTGGTTTTAATGAAACTTTGGCAGTATGTAGCGCGTGCCCGCGAATTTTCTGACTATAATATTTAATATCATTAGAGTTTAGGAAAACTTGAACAACACGCATGATAATGAGCGGTGATGATCCTGATAACAAGTCAATTATTGTGCTATCTTCGGTTCCTAATACTTCAGCCAAATTTCAGGTTATTTAGACATCTGTAAATGGGTAAAAACTGATTGTTATAAATAAAAACTGATACATACATACATACATACAGATTAACCTAATAACCTGTAAAAAAAGAAGTAGATTAACGCATGCCGGGCACAACTAATTTAACATATTTTTTTTATTTTTTTTCTTCTGAGTATGTTAAAGAAGATTTGATAGATGATTACACTTAAATCGGATCACGAGTTCCACTTCAGGTTGAAGAATGAATGCCAAGTGAATGCATTTTTTGAAGGGATATAAATGCGCGGAACTTTATTTGTGCAAATCGTCTGAATTCATAGATTAAAAGCAAAGCATTTTACTTGAACTGCGCTTGAAAGTACGAAGCTGCTGCCATTTTACTGGTAACAAAGCATTCCACCTTCAGGATTGACGACGTATCTGCATTTTATTAATCGAGGATAAATTTAGGTTAAGGTGCCTTAGGCAATAGCATCCACTTATCACTTACCATTTACCGGTGGACTGTGTGCTCTTCTGTCACCCACAATCCATTTTCATTACAACCTATAAAAGTCTACTGCTGAACATAGGCTTCCCCATTAGATTGCTTTATAGGGAACTATGCTTGGCAGGCGGGTTGGTAACCGCAGTTTTCGAAGTAAAACTTCTTTAGCATCGTTGTGATTTGAAACTCAAAGAAACGAAACAGTAGCACATATAAGAGACAAATATACTCGTATAAATCTATAGGAGAGGGTTTTTTAATATTTAAAAAAAAAGTTACCTCCATACAAGGTTTTTCTCCTGTATCGTGGGGGCAGTTTACATAAATTTCACAATGAGAAACATCCAGACCCGTAGCAATTATTTGTAGCCCATACAAATACTTGTTCCGTGCGGGATTCGAACCCGCGGCACTTACTCGTAGTGCAGCTACTCATTGCTAAGCCTCTGCGGCACGGAGCATTCGCAGAATGAGATAAAATCTTCTATACTAATATAATAAAGCGTAAAAGGTTTTTTGTTGTTTAAACACCCTAATCTCTGGAACTACCATTTTGATTTGATAAATTCTTATTGGATATGACAGCCATATTCATGAGGAATAGTATAGGCTATCTAGCATTGAGATACGCCTCTCAGAGAGCCTTAAATATTGATTTTTATTAAGTTAGTCGGAAGAAACGCCGCTAATAAAATAAAGAATTAAAAATTAAAAATTTATTATCAAATAAATAAAATACCTAGATTTACATACTTACTCCGCTCGAGTCCAGTCTGGAAATATTCGGATATTTTAAAAGATATTGATAATAATCTTAAAATAGCTAAAGAAAAATTCTAAATTTAACTTTAAATACAACAGCCTGAACTGAAGCTACTTTACCTATAAATTTTGGTTGTATTGGTGTGAGAAATCTTTCTAGCGTTGCATTGCCTGCTTTCCTTGCTTCCGTGTCAGTGACTTATGTAAAATAATTTTAAAAAATAAAGTAGACCTGTGCTTTGCTAAGGAGGCAGGGCAGACATGTCGAGTGCTCTGTCCCGGCGAAAATGTTCCACTGGAAGTTAACCAACAAAAACAGTGGGATATTCCGTTGGTACAGAACGTGCAGAAGGATTTGTTTCACAATTTCCATAGTGACCAAGATCAGGCACGCCTTATAGCTGTTTCGACTAAGGAATCTAGTCACTGGTTACACGCTTTACCATAAGTAATCTCGGCACATTACTTGATGGGGAAAGCTTGCGCATCGCCGTAGGAATCCGACTAGGTGCGGTGATTTGTCAATCACATCAGTGCCCCTATGGTAGCAGTGTCGACAAGTTTGGACTCCACGAACTCTCATGTAAGAAAAGTGCTGGTATATTGCTTGTGGAATATTTAGAGACGATGGCAGGAGACCCGACGGTATGACATTGGTCCCTTGGGAGAGAGGTAAAGCTCTAGTGTGGGATGCTACTAGCGTAGACACTTTGGCGGCCTCTCATCTCAAGGGTACTTCACTTAGAGACGGGGCGGCATCAGAGGAAGCTGAACTGAGTAAGTGGCGCAAATATGAGTCTCTGAGGGATGACTACATATTTGTGCCATTTGAGACTATCGGTCCGTGGGGTCCGCGTGCGGTGAAGTTCCTAAAGGAACTCTATCCACGACTGGCCGTTGCTGCTGGTAATAAGAGGGCTGGTTCTTTTCTCGCTCAAAGGCTAAATATAGCCATTCAGCGGGGAAACGCAGCCAGCGTTCTTGGCAAGATGCCGCGGGGAGTAGGACTGTATGATAATTAAGTTACTAGTTTTAGTTTTTTTTAATTATAGTTTTTAATATTTTATATAATAAAATATTGTATATTATGTTATGAAAATAAATGTATAATAAATAAAATTAATTATATTGAATAAAATTATCATATGAAAACCATTCATAAGAATCCACGATTTCATATTTAACCAATTTATATTAAATAAGTCGTGTTTAGGCCACCTAGTGTCTATTTTACGGACCACTTTGAGAGTTAATGAATTTTTGTTCGATAAAATGATTTTACCTATAGAATGAAGTAGACGTCGCTATTACGAAGCAATTTTAGTCGCAAGAAAATATTCTTTTGAGTTAATGCAGTAAAATTTAGGCCCTACATGTCTAAAAATAAGAATTGTAACATTTATTTGCTATAACATTAAACTTTTATCTTATATAATATTTCATGCCGCACTTGTGGTTGAAAATTATCAAATTAAATAAATCATTTGCTGTGAAAAGTTTCTGTTTTACATTTCATTTCATTTGAAGGTTTCACTTCTACCGCGTGTGAACTGCACACATGTTTTATTTTTATTTTTTTTTTTTTCAAGGCGATTCTGCTGCCCATTTCCTACTTCAGCTTCCCTTTGTCGCCTCTAACGGAACCAACGGGATGATATGGGGTAGTGGATATTCTAACACACCTACTACACGGTGATCACCCACAATTGTAAAATTAAAAAGTAAAGTTGCAGCCACATATATTTCACTCTCAGTGTGCTCAGGTTTCCTCTCATTTCTGAGAGGATTTTGGAGCTATTAGTAAGCTGTTCCAACACGTGTTATTAGACATCACATGCCCACAAATATTTATTAGACATGTAGGTTTCCTCATAATGTTCTTTTCCACCGCCGAGCACGTGGTAAATTAGCAATAAAAATTTCAACTATTTTTATGCCGGCAGGGATCGAACCCGGGCTGCTTGCGTACTGTAAAATTTACAGCGAACGCTTTGCATAATGCATCTGCATTTTGATTCTTAGTCAAAGATAGATGTAGATGTCTATGGGCCATAGCATTTACTTATCTATGGTAGACTGTGTGCTCGCTTGTTAACCTTATTCTATGAAAAATACATGAGATACCACAGCTAACGTATTCTTGTGTAAATCCTCACATACGTGTACTTGTGTAAAGTAATAAAAATTGTGTTAAAATATTTAATTTTTAACTATTAAATTACAAACGGTCAGGATATTTTAGTTTTGAATACAAAATATGTTTATATATACTTACATAAATTAATTTCTATCAAATGGACATAACTCCGTCGATAGCAAGTTGTACTTCTAATAGCGATGGGAAAAATTACAAAACAATTATAATAAATATTTATAATATTGTAGATCCATGAAAAAGACCTGAGCCATTGCAGACTAAAAGTAGCTTAGTTGTAAGTAGCTTTAGAAATTAAAGTAGCTCTACTGAGTCTGCAGATGAACTTTGTAAGCCTGCGACTAATTATTATGATATGAACATGCTTGTACTCTAAAATGAAATTTCGCGAACAAAATATTTTTTGACATTAGTGATGTTAGTAATTACCGTTTTGTTTGGGAGTTTCATAAGATTTATAATTATAATTATAAATAAAACATATATTCAATAGCGTATTACGTGGTAGAGTCACTTTGCAGTGTATTATGGAAGCAACAGGAATGGGTCGGCTCGATCGGGGAAGGACCACACACGCACATAGTAGCAGCGTGAATAGTGCATGTAATTACCTATTTCTTTTAAGAGTTTCATAAATTTTACAATTATTTATTTATTACATATATTCAAAAACGTATTACGGCACTTACGGCGCATGCTCGCTTACCTACTCTTCTTTAGAAAAATAAAAAAGAATGCTGCTGCTGCTGCGTCCATAATGCATAACGCAGCACGAATGGGTCGACTCGAACGGGAAAGGACCACGCGCGCACATTATAGCAGCGTGAAAATTATATGTAATTACCTATTTCTTTGGGAGTGTTATAACTTTTATAATTATATTTATAACATACTAGCTATCCTCCGCGGCTTCGAATGGTTGATTTCTAGATTTGGCCAACAGCGCCACCTACTGGATCCACTTGTGATACTAAACCATCCAGGGACCCATTCCAACACACACGAAAAATTTAATCAAAATCAGTCGAGCCATTTTCGAGTTTTAGCGAGACTAACGGACAGTATTTGATTTTTATATACATATAGAGATATTCAAAAACGAATTACGTAGAGTTACTATGCAGGGTCGGCTGGATTGTGGAAAGACCACGCTTGTACATAATAGCAGCGTGAAAAATGTATGTAATCACCTATTTCGTTTGGGAATTTCATAACCTTTATAATTACATAAATTATAACATATTTAAAAACGTATTACGTGATAGAGTCATATTACAGTGTATTATTGTGGATGCAGCACGAATGTGTTGGCTCGACCGGGGAAGGGCCACGCTTGCATATAATAGCGGCGTGAAATGAATAATGCTGCTGTGTACTGGTAAAAAGTAATTCCATCGGAACGAAGGGCTAAATGCTCTAATTTTGATTCGTAATATTGAATAGGCTACAAATATAGACATATAGAAATATAAATGTTTATAAGAAATCAACCACATATGAGTACCAATATTTTCGCGATAAATGCCCCTCCATAATTGATAAATTAACTAAAAACTTTACTTTATTTCCAATGAGATATCTGAAACGTACTCGTCTCTCTCTATCTCAATGTCCATGTCTTAGTACGATTGTTAGAATTGGGCAGATCGTAATCTGCATGGGCATTTCATGATGCGTTGCCATTGCCATGGCATGATGTCGATCAAATCATGTCATCATGATTTGACCGATAATTTATAGCTACGAGTTCTGTTAAAAAAATTAAAAATTCGAAAACACCTATCTAGTAATATTAGCGACTGTCAGTTAATGTGCGGCTGGCAGGTTAGAGAGAGAATAAAGCCGCTTACATCTGTATAATATATAAATTAGGGACTGACCAGCGACATTACATGGCAGTGGCGACGTATCATGAAATTCCCAGGCAGATTACGATCTATCCAATTACGATCTATCCAATATTAAAGATTAGACTACAATCTATTTTAATTCTTGTGTCCATGTAACATAGGCAAATTGATAATGTCGCAAACAAAAATATTTTAGCACTTTATAAGCAAATTTAAGCTTTTTCTATAAATAGCGAGACCAATTTTCACTCGAAAATTGATTCTGCTCTGTATAGACACAATTTAATTTAAAATAAAAATAAAAATAAAAAAGTCTTTTATTTCTTGCATGTTTTACATTTCATTTCATATTACGAGTAGTTAGTTTTATTCTAATCTGCTTATCCTAGTGTTAATTGTCATCACCATGGTTTTTGCTAAGTTCATTTCAAAGCCCACTTTTTCACTTGCTCTATGTAGAGATCAAATCATATGTTGAAGTTGCAAGCACGTTTCTGCTAAAATTACTAGATCATCTGCAAAGCGGAGGTGGTTTAGATATTCAATTTTTATGTTTATACCGTATTTCTTCCAGTCTAGTTGCCTAAAGATGGATTCTAATACTGCTGTACGTTACACCTAAGATGCTGCTGCTGATAATATAAATAAAATATGCTGCTTGATGTAAAATAGAAAATATATTTAAAAACTGCTAATAGCTAATGATGAGTACACGAACGCGCTGTGTGGCGATGCTATGTGAACTGATTCGATGAACAATAAAAATGAGTATATGAGGCAAAAATGCTGATCGGGCGATTTGTGCGGTTGCACCGTACATGCTCCCGGGCGAGAAGATGGGCGAGATGATTATGAGATGAGCTAAACTAAAACATAGATGAGACCGACATAACACTTATCGGCTAATTTACAAGATGATGACCCGACAATTTCTAGCGAGTTTTCCTAAAATTACATTTTAATAAAACTGGGGAAGTGTTTTTATGCACCGTCTGATTAGGCTCACTTTGATTCTCTTGATCGGACACACTTGCATAATGATCACTTTGTTCTGCTTTAGCACACTCACTATCACACTTCACATCTTTTAAATACACACACTTCACACTGGTGTCACGCTGACAGCTGGCTGAAGCTGGGTGAGCGGGGGCGCGGACACGTTTCCACCTCGCGCGCACCCACGCCACGCACGCTGCTGCTAGTCCTGCCGCCACCAGAGAATAGATAACGGCGTAGTGATGGACATCATGATAGTTGAGGCTGTTCGCCTCGCTAGCTATGCCATCCGAAGCTGACTTTAAGTCTTTAATCTGCCGGTCAATGTTTTCTATAGCTTGCCCGAAATTATCTGACACGTTGATCGTATTGATGGGTATCGATATGTTGATGATACTATTGACAGGCGCGATCTCTGGTGCAAAGATCACCGGCTCGATATTAATCTCATTTGTCATTTGTTTATGAGGCGTAATTACTAGAGTTTTTCCCCGAATGACGCAGTCAGTACCGAGAATTATAATGTTTACTCCCGTCACCTGTTCTACGGTAACTCGATCTTGACATATGAATCGGAAGGTACATTGACCGCAACAATTAATTATATACGAGTTTAGCTTTGTAAGCTTTCGCCATGTAGTCTGACACGCGCTGCTGATAATTTTACAAGTGTTTGATTGTTTGTATTTAATACAAAGGCTCTCGTCCGTCTGTCTCGTAGACGGGCGTTTGAAGTTAGCAAAGATAATCCGAATAAACATTATTATTATATTCTATGCAGTTCTGAAAGTCGTTGTATGTCACAGGTATGAATGTGTCTTTCTTCAGGTTTATGGCTACGTGATCTGCAATCGGTATCAGATTTATCATAGAGAGTGATGAGTTAGCAACTTGATGATAAAGAGGTATTACGTTGTAAATGTCATAGTCATCTCTATTAGTGAGGGGGATCTGAATTTCGAAAATAAAATATTGGTTGGTCATTCTAGCTTTGACCTTTAAAATTTTGTATAGGTTGGATAAGTTACTCTGGTGCTATCTATTGGTAATGATAAAGCCTTTGATAGTTTGCTGGATATTACGCTTAGTTCGTCTTCCAGCTGGGTGGGTGACAGCAGATGAACGTTAAAATGTTGAAGGTTGGTGATCGTATCCAGGAGGGTATCTTGGATATTACGAAGATTCGAAAGGACATTATTCGCTATAATGTCGACATGATGAAGTCGTTTGTGATTTCTACCTTAGATATTTCGGTTTTCACTGTATTCGATATTTTTTCTAAATTATTTAAATGCTGATTAAACGTCTTATATTGCTTTTCAATTGTGTTCTCGATTCTTTTTAAAATGTTATTTTCCGCTTCTATAACTGATGTTTGATTTCTCCAAAGTTGTGCTAAATGTCTCTGATTGCCCCGAATTAATTTGATATCTTTTTCGTACTGGGCCGCAAACCGCTCGTCTAAAACGCCGAACAATGTATTAGCGACGTAGCCGACACCATTGATAAGGCCTCGACGCGCGCGCTTCCGACTATCAAAATGCTGATTGAGTAACATACGGTCATAATACTCTAGTTCGGTGAGCCCGTGTTTCAGCTGTTGCAATATTATGTCACAATGCGTATTTCCTTCCGATTTATTGCATAATGTTTGAAGATGATCTGTATAAGTGTTAAATATCCTTTTTCCGTACCAATAGGGCTGCATATCGTAGTAAGTAACTAATTTCCAATGATCCTGTACTAATCGTATACTTCCCAATTTTTCAAAAAATATGTATTTGTTATCACTCAGTTTTGTGATGTTGTAGCTTGCATGCACAGTTGAAGTTATGAACAGAGTGAGTGTCATAAAAATAGATAAGAAGTTTATATGAAAACTTTTCTTGGGTGTTTGTGTCCTTTTAATTTTTGCTGATGTTTCATTTATTGTTGTTGTTTCGCTACTTTTGTTTGACTGATCTATGTTAACTGGTAGGATCGATAACTTAATTACAGGTCTTTTGATAACAGAACCGTTTCGTGTTTTGATTGAGACGACTCGGACCAGATTATCGGTACCGGGGTGTAGTTCAATCACGCAACCTAAAGCCCATTTACCAGGGGGTAGGTTAGCGTCGTGTATCACCACAACATCGTCAAGTTTGATGTTTTCCCGTGACTGACGCCATTTGCTTCGTGCTGAAAGCTGAACCAAATATTCAGCACGCCACCTTTTCCAAATGTCGCTGAATATCTTTTGCGTTAGCTGCCATCTGGTTCTCCCGTCTGTTTCTGTCTCAATGATCGAAAGAATAGGTCCGCTCGACAAGAAGTGAGCTGGCGTTAAATAATTAATGTCGTCTGGGTCTTCTGACAATACACAAAGGGGCCTTGAATTGAGACAGGCTTCTAGCTGCGCTAATAACGTGGAGAATTCTTCATATGTCAGTTTTTGATCGCCAACAACTCTACGCAGATGGTGCTTTAGGCTTTTCACTGCTGCCTCCCAAAGCCCACCGGCACTAGGCCACGAGGGGGCGTTAAAATGCCAGTCGATCTTCATCTCGCTGATCTCTTTGAAGAACTCTTCAGATAATATTGATTTAAGATCGAAATACTCTTTGGACAGGGTGTTGTTAGCTCCGATGAAATTAGTTCCGTTGTCACTATATAAATGACGTGGGGTACCCTTCCTTGCTGCTAGTCGACGAAGGGCTGCCAAAAACGCTGATGATGATAGGTCAGAGACTAACTCCAGGTGGACAGCTTTTGTGACCATACAGATAAAGACGGCCACGTATCCTTTGTTGGTCTTAATGCCTCGACCCTTATTTGCTTTGATGTCTATGAATCTATCCCGTGAAATCCAGTCCTGTTCTAAAAAACGGACGCGTGGAATTCGTCCTTGCTTCGGGTAATTCTCCCATAAGCTGTTGTTAAGCCAAGCTTGCGTGAGGCGGGCTCCTCCGTGAAAAGTTGATTTGTGTGCAAGATCGATAAGTATATTAGTAAGGTGGCCACTGTGTGGGATAATGTATGGATGTTTCATATCGTAAGGGATGTTGCTATTTTTGAGTCTACCTCCAACTCGCATTAAGCCGTTTTGATCCAAATACGGATTTAGGTTTAGTTTTTTGAAATCGCTCGCAATATCCATGCAAGTACACGTGTTGCTCGCGTGAAACTACTTTGTTTGTGAATTATTGCGCTAATAATATCAATTTCGTCGTTGTTTTTGTTTGTTTGTACGATGTTAGATAATTTCACCCTGCATTCTAAATCGGTTTGGTAAGTTCTCAGATTTTCGTGAGGGTCAGCTGATGATGATAGCCATAAAGGTCCTTTCCACCATAAGGTATGCCGCTGTAGCCGTTCCACTTTCATACCACGGCTGGCACAGTCAGCCGGGTTTTCTGTGCTTTTTACATAACGCCAGCATTCTGGGGGCATGACGTCTGTAATCTTCTTGACTCTGTTGGCTACAAATGGCTTCCAGCGGTTAGGGTCTCCCTGAATCCAACCTAGAGCTACTGTGGAATCGCTCCATCCGTAGACTTCGAGATCAAGTGCTTTTAGGCTTAGTTTTATTTTAGTCATTAGTTTCGAAAGTAGAAGTGCACTGCTTAATTCCAACCTGGGTAGCGAAGTTTGATTTTCGGTCGAACTCTTGCTCGATGGTACGAGTTTCGTTTTCGTTGCTAATATTGTTACAGATACGATGTCTTTATGAATAATACGGGCGTATTCGACGCAAGCGAAAGCTTTGGTGGAAGAGTCGCAGAAACCATGTATCTGAACTTTACTTTTCTTTCGAGTACCAATCCATCGGGGAATTTCGATATCACTGATGTTTTCGATGTCTGCTCTTAATGTTAACCATTTTGAGTATACGTCATCAGGTATGACATCATCCCAGTTTAGATTTTCTTGCCAAACGCTTTGAAATAATAGTTTAAGCTGGACCACGGCTGGCGAAAGGAAACCACAAGGATCGAAGACTTTAGAGATTTCGGCTAATAAAACTCTTTTGTTGGTTTGGTTGTAGTTGGTGCTGTCATTTTGCATTGGAAGGTGAAGTTGTCATCCTTGGCAATCCATGTAAGTCCGAGTGCTTTTGTTGATTCCTGATGCTTAAAGTCATAAGTATTTGGGGAGCTTGGTGCGACGTCAACATCTTCGAGTAGTGACTTCTCATTTGACGAAAATTTGCGAAGGTTGAATCCTCCGGTTTTTAGTAGGTCGATTAGCTCTCGTTGCAATTTTTTGGCTGACATGACGTTATAACTACCACACAAAGCATCATCCATATAGAAATTCTGCTCTAATGCTTTCGATGCTTCAGGATAACGTTGACGCTCGTCTATAGCTAGCTGCTTAAGCGTCATCATCGCTAGAAATGGAGCTGATTTTGTGCCATACGTCACGGTATTTAGCTGGTATTTGCTCAGTGGCTGATTTGAATTTTCGCGCCAAACTATGCATTGATAAAGTTGGTCATCAGGATGCACAATTATTTGCCTGAACATTTTTTCCAGATCAGCTGTAAAGGCATATTCGTACTGTCTCCATTTAAGGACCAAAACTAAAAGTTCTTGCTGAAGATTAGGGCCTCTGTACAAGACATCATTCAAACATACACCGGTTGATGTTTTTCCGGATGCATTAAATACCACTCTTAGTGACGTAGTTAAAGAGTCAGGGCGTTCGACAGCGTGATGCGACATGTAATATATTGGTGTCAAATTCGCCGCTATTGTATGCATGTGACGTAGATTGATGTATTCGTTTATAAATTGCTTGTAATTATGGGCTAAATGTTGATTTTTTCCAAATTTACGTTCGAGCTGATAAAATTGTGCGCAAGCATTGGGTTCAGATAATCCTAACTTCTCCTCAGCGCCAGGGTGTAGTGGAAGGCGCACTACATATCTCCCATCGGGTTGGCGAGAAGTAGTCTCTTGGTACCTTTGAAGGCATTGATGGTCTTCGAATGACATCTCCTCATTGTCATTGATATCTTCGATCGACCAGAATTTATGTATGCTGTCAATGTCTACCATAATCACGTTACAGTTGTACGATTTCACGTTTCCGCATAAAATCCAGCCTAGGCGCGTTTGCTGCGCAATAGGCATATCGTCATTTTCTCTGATGATTCCTCCCATGATGATCGAAGAGTAAACATCGGCGCCCAGTAACAAATCTACTGTCCTGCTACGATAAAATTCAGGGTCCGCTAGTTGGATGTTTTCAATAAACGCCCATGATGGTTTTCCGAATGATTTGTTTGGTAAGTTGTTTACTGCGTGATTCATTATAAAGACATCAAGATTTATGCTATACGTGCTATAACAAGAAGATAAGGTGATGTTCATAACACCCTTGCAGCTGTTCTCCTTCGCGCCTACTCCTAATATCACTCCTTTGCAATGCTTGCGAGGTAATCCTAATCTTTGAGCGCCGTTTTCGGTGATAATTGAAGTTTGGGACCCTTGGTCGATAAGAGCCCTCATGGAGTGAAGGGTACCATCGACAGCTTGAACGTTGATTATAGCAGTAGCCAATAAAATCTCTTGGGTGTCCTCCAGAGACACGTGTGAGTTTGACACCGCGCGGTCGGTCGTTGTACTCGGATTTGCAGCATTTGCTGATACGGCAAAAGCTTCGTGAACTAGTGTATGATGATTGCTTTGACACTTATGGCATCTTTTCTTTGAAAAACATTCATTACCGTTATGATTATAAAGGCAGTTTTGGCATAAAGATAGCTTGGATATTATTTGTCACTTGAAATCAGGTCGATATGTTGAAAATGTTTCGCAATACGGAATGGCGTGATCTTTATTGCAGACAGGGCATTTTTGCTTCGGTGCGGACGCTAACCTACTTTTATT
Source organism: Parnassius orleans (assembly GCA_029286625.1). Lineage (NCBI taxonomy): Eukaryota > Metazoa > Arthropoda > Insecta > Lepidoptera > Papilionidae > Parnassius > Parnassius orleans. The sequence goes on from JAGSMP010000029.1 coordinate 234,775, forward strand.
ATTAAAATTATTTGATTTAAATGACGAATTTTGATTGCTCGTGAATGCTTTAAAAACGAATGATTTTTTGTAATTAGATGGTTGAGATGATTGTTGCGGTTGCTGATTTGACTTCTGGTGGTCTTGTTTGCGTTTTGACGACTCTAGGGCTGTGAATTTCATCTCCAGAAATTGTAATAAATCTTTTACAGTCGGCAAATCTCTTGGGTATTTCAATGACTCGATGTAGTCGTTATGGGTGTCTGCGTCTAGTTTCTGAGTAATTAAGTAAACAATCATGGGGTCCCAGTTCTCTATGTTGACTCCCAGATTTTTGATGGCATTTAGGCATTCGTTGGTGGTATCATGAATCTTCTTAATCGCTGATGCTGACTGCAGTTGTATAGTAGGTTGGTTCACTAAGACACTCATGTGAAAATTAAAAATAAGCTTCGTGTTATTATACCGGTGGTTTAAAAGATCCCAACATACTTGATAGTTATCTGTGCTTATCTGTAAATGTTGCACTATTTTCTCTGCTTCTCCTTTTAATTTACTTTTCAGAAATTGCATTTTCTGACTGTTCGATAAGGCTCTGTTGCTATGTATAGTTTCGACGAACAAGTCCTTAAACGACAACCACTGGTGGTAGCTCCCACTGAACGTGGGTATGTCCATTTTTGGGGTTGTCTTCTCCCGGTAAAGATCAGACCACATCTTGCTGTTGATAACTTTCTTCATGTTGTTGAACTTTTGCTCATAGCTGCTGAACATTTCTTCATACTCTTCATTATCTTCGTATAGTTCGCTGTCTATTTCCCAGTGCAAGGCATCTATTATCGTCCAGCGTGCTTGAACCGACTTCAGAATATCCTCATACTCCCATTTTTCAGCGACTTTGTCGAGATCGATGCTGCTAATAGTCCGCTGAAAAGCTTTGAAGTTGCTTCTCTGCTTTCTCAACATATCCTCTAACTTGCTGCTAGTACCTTGGGCTCGGGATGCTTCTGCTTCTGAATGGAGCGCGCTGCCAGACGGTATAGCTGAAAAGCCTGTCTTTTGCAATGGGGTAGCTGGCTTGAGAAGGCTTTTTTCTTTAGAGTCACTCGGTAAATAACTAAGAAGATAATTGCGTGTTTCATTATAAAAATCGGACGTTCTTTTATAGTAATTGCTAGTAAAATATTCATAAGATTTATCGTCAGACTCAAAAGTTTAAGATGATTACCTTGAAACTCCTGCCAATAACTTTCTAAAGTACTAAACCGCTTTTAATATGAGCTGGTGTCTTGTGGTCGGCACCGTCTTTTAAAGTTGATTAGGAGCTGATCCATAGCTCCCATTATTTGGTTCTGACTAGCTAGAAGATCTTCCATTTTGACCAATTACTGTGGCTGCTGATTATAATAGAGAGCTGTAGACTTACCAATGCTGGCTGCTGGTTTACTTACGTGGCGCGTCACCGCTTTCGCAATTCAAAATAGGTCACTCGCGAAAGAGGTCCCGCTCACGGTAAGCTCGAAGGACCATAAAGATGTACGTTACACCTAAGATGCTGCTGCTGATAATATAAATAAAATATGCTGCTTGATGTAAAATAGAAAATATATTTAAAAACTGCTAATAGCTAATGATGAGTACACGAACGCGCTGTGTGGCGATGCTATGTGAACTGATTCGATGAACAATAAAAATGAGTATATGAGGCAAAAATGCTGATTGGGCGATTTGTGCGGTTGCACCGTACAACTGCTATGAATAATTTTGGAGATAAGGGATTCCCTTGTCTCACGCCTCTTTTGATGGGAAAGCTCGGGGCGTTTGGTTTCCAACTTGACTCTATCTGTGCTATTTTTGTAGAGATTCTTGATGAATTCTAGGTACTGTTGCTCTACACCTTGGTTTTTGAGGGCTTCCCATATGCTTTCATGCGACAGCGTATCGAATGATTTCTGGTAATCAATGTAGGCAATATAGAGAGGTCTTTGTTTTTCCTGGTATTTTTCTATAAGTAGTTCCAGTGTATGAATGTGGTCTATTGTTGTAAACCCTTTTCTAAAGCCTGCTTGCTCTACTGGTTTGTTTAGTTATAGTGATTTGCTTATCCTGTTGTTGATGATTGACGAGAAGAGTTTGTAGATAGATGATAGAATGCTAATTGTTCTGTAGTTTGAAATATCTTTGGGGTTACCCTTTTTATAGATCAGAATGATGTTTGATTCAGTCCATTGTAATGATATCTCGGCTGTTTTTAGTATGTAATTGAACAGATTTTCTAAAAGTAGAGCTAATATTGTTTTGCCTATCTTTAGGGCTTCGTTGTATACATAATCTGACCTTGGGCTCTGGTATCTCTAATTCAGTTATTTCATTTACTTCGCTTGTTTCACCAGAGCTTTCCGATGTATAGTTTTTTGTATGGGGCTTTTCACTGTATAGATTCCTGTAGAAACTAGTAGTCACTTACAGTTTATGTAGTGTTAATTCTTTGTAAGCTTTTTTGGTACTTCCTGACTGTTTCAGATATTTTATAATTGTATTTTATCTGTGTTTAGCGTAGTCGGCTTTAATGTACTTTCTAATAAGTTTGTACAGAGCAGCCATTTCATTTTTTTCGCTTCGAGATTTATTTTTAGTTTTATGTAATATTCTCCTTCTGTCTATAAGTTGCACTGTGCGCGGTGGATGTGATAGTATTTCATGGGATTTGGGGTCGGTGCTGTTTGAATGGGCTTCTCGTAGGCTTTGAGCGATTGTGTGACTCTTGCCAGCTCGGTAATTTTGCCATGTTGAGGGCAATCTCTCTCTAAACTTCTGTATTTCCCTTTCGATCTTTAATGACGCCATTGCATTGTTTTTATAGTTAGCTCTACTTTTTCTTATGTTACTGTAAGGTATTTGTTAATTTTTGTAACGTCACCGCTCAGTCCGCCATTAAAGCCGTTACGAGGAAGACACCTTTTATTTAAATCCTAAGATATCGCATTGGCGACGAGAAAAAAAAATATCGTAATAGTTCGCGTGTGTGTAAGCTTACCGGCCTAAACCATGTCGATTGGAAAAATATCGGAATTTAAAGTGCCTACAGATAATTGGAGACTATATGTGGAAAGGCTCGAACAATTCTTCGTTGTGAACGAAATTCCTAGTGAGCTACATGTACCTACATTAATCACGGTAATGGGGGCGGAGAGTTATGAACTACTCGTGAGTTTGTGTACCCCGGAAAAACCCACATCAAAATCGTTTTTGGAGTTAACAAAAATTTTAGAAAATTACCTTCAACCAAAACCCAGCGAGCTGGCTGAAAGATTTAAATTCCGACAAAGGAAACAAAGGGACGGTGAAAGTATATCAGAATAAGTAACAGACCTAAAGAAGATGTCGAAACTTGCGAGTTTGGTAGCTGGTTGCAAGAAAGTTTGCGCGATCAATTGGTATGCGGTATCAGCAGTGAAACAATTCGGCAGAGGTTATTTGCCGAAAGCAAATTAGACTTTGGCGGAGAAGGATGCAGTCAGCGTCGATGTGCATCCGAAGATACCTGGAGACTCGAGCGCATTCACAAACTGCCACGCGATTGTCAGTGCAAGACGGACCGGGCGCGCGATCGGTTGTGACGGCGAGCGGCGCGCGGGCAGTAAGGGCGAGGTCAGGATGCACGGCGGAGCATCCGGGGTAGCAGCAGCAACGCCCACCGGGCCGAGTGTATCGACATCGGTGCTGGATGACCGACGACGACGCCAGCGAGAGTGTCGTGCGTGCGGTAAAGCACACGATGTAGTGACCTGCAAGTTTGCTCGCTACGTGTGTCGAGTGTGCAATAAACAAGGACATTTACAAAGGATGTGTCCTTATTTAGCAGGACAACACAGCGTCAACGTAGTGCAGAGTGAGAATGACAGTTTACTAAACAGCGAAGGAAGTGACGAGGTAATGGTTTGCATTAATCAATTAAGCGTTAGTCATTACAAACCATTGTTCATATCATTAATAGTACACGGTAGGCACGTTCAAATGGAGTGCGATACAGGCAGTGCCGTTTCATGTATTAACGAGTTATATAAACAACAATTTAGTAACCTAAAAATGAATATGTGTCCTTTGTTGCTAAGGTACTATACGGGTGAACAAGTGAGACCTGTAGGTGTGATAAGGCCTTTAGTAAAGTACAAAGATAAGAAAAAGCATCTCGATTTATATGTTATTAAAAATGGTAAAAGTATATTGTTAGGCAGACAATGGTTGGCAGAACTCAATATACAGTTACCCCTTTTGGAAGCTTAAACTGTTTATCGAATGATGTTTTTAACTTGAACGATTTCAGTTCCAGATATTGTAAGGTGTTCGCGGACGGCCTGGGACGGTTCACTGGGCCGCCGGTGAGCATACGTGTGCGGGAGGGAGCGCAACCCGTGTTCATGCGAGCGCGTCCACTGGCTTATGCGTTGCGTGCACCTGTGGAGCGCGCACTCGAGCAGCTGGTGGCGGACGGTATCCTCACGCCCGTCGACCGCTCCGACTGGGCGACCCCCATTGTGCCCGTAGTGAAAAAAGACGGTAACATTAGATTTGCCCCGATTATAAGTTAACTTTAAATAAAGTTATAGAAGTCGACCGTTATCCTTTGCCTAGAGTAGAAGACATTACAGGGCGCAACACAGAGGAGCATATTAGTAATTTGCATAAAGTATTTGACCGTTTGCAGTCGTACGGACTTCGAGTTAAAAAGGAAAAGTGTGTATTTTTCGCTGAATCAGTCAATTACTTAGGTTATGTAATTAGTAAGGATGGTATTCATACTTGTCCGGATAAGATTAAGGCAATAGTAGACACTCCCGCTCCTACGAACGTGTCTGAGTTAAGGGCCTATATAGGAATGATAATGTATTATGCAAAATTCGTAAAAAATATCAGCACTATTCTCGCACCCTTATATAATTTATTACGTACGGGAATAAAATTTGATTGGTGTGACGATTGTGTAAGAGCCTTTAAAAAGGCAAAAGTATTATTAAGTTCTAGTAAAATTCTAATGCATTACTCTAGCGATTTGCCTATTGTGCTGACGTGTGATGCGAGCAGCGTGGGTGTAGGTGCGGTCATCTCGCACCTGACGCCGGAGGGCGAGCGGCCGGTGGCGTATGCGTCGCGCTCGCTCTCGGCTGCAGAGCGAGCCTATTCGCAGATCGATCGGGAGGCGCTCGCTATTGTGTTCGGTGTAAGAAAATATCATCAGTATTTGTATGGGCGAAAATTCATATTGCGTACGGACCATAAACCATTAACACACATATTTGGTAAAAAAACGGGAATACCGGTTATGGCCGCTTCGCGTATCCAACGTTGGGCCGTACTTTTATCTGGTTACGACTACAATATCGAATACGTGACGTCTAATAAAAATTGCGCCGACGGTTTATCAAGATTACCAATTTCTTCTAGTAATAAAAAAACAATGAATAGAGAAATTACTTATATTAACTTTGTGGAATTTTTTTTACCGGTTGCCAACGAGGATGTTTTGAAGGCGACCTCAAAGGATATTATTCTAAGTAGAATTTTCGCCTATATCAAATCGGGTTGGCCAACAGTTTGCCCTGGTGAAGAGGTTAAGCCTTATTTTGTTAGGCGCAATGAACTATATTTCGATAACGGATCGATTATGTGGGGGTATAGAATGGTAATACCTTCATATTTACGTCCAATTATTTTAAAACAATTACACAGCAGCCACATGGGCATCGTGAAAACTAAGTGGTTGGCACGCAGTTATGTGTGGTGGCCGAACATCGACGCGGATGTGGAAGCGCTATGCCGAAGCTGTGAGACCTGCGCCTCCGAGGCGGACGCCCCGCCGCGCGCGCCTCTACAGCCCTGGCCCTACTTGCCTCCCTGGTCTAGAGTTCACATAGACTTCCTAGGGCCGTATAAAGGTAAAACTTATTTAGTTTTAATAGATTCGAGCTCGAAATGGCTTGAAATTATTGAAGTAGCGCGAACGAATGCGACTTCCATTATTAAGGTGCTGAGGTCAATATTTGCAAGGTTCGGTTTGCCCTTAGAACTAGTGTCGAACCAGGGACCGCCTTTCACAAGTATCGAATTTAAAAGTTTTTTGATAAAAATGGCATTCAGCAAAGGTTTTCACCGGCGTACCACCCTGTATCTAATGGGGCAGCGGAAAATGCCGTTAAGCTGTGTAAGAGGGCAATGAAAAAAGCTTATAGGGATGACGTGGATATTGATACCGCCTTACAAACTTTTTTACTAAACTATCGCAACAGTAAGCAAAGCACCACGGGTGAGAGCCCAGCGATGCTGCTGCAGCGACGTTCCTTGCGTTCACGGTTGGATTTACTTCGCGGTGAGTATGTGGTGCAAGCGCGTGTGTTCGATGCTCAACAGCGTCAAGTCAAGTATGCGGGTGGTGTTCCGCGTAATTTCTCTTTAGGAGACACCATCTGGACTAGGGACTACGGCACCCGGGATAAATGGGTCAAGGGCACGGTTGCCCAGAAAGAAGGTTCGCGAAGATACGTTCTCGACAATGGTGACGGTCGACTTATTAAAAGACACATCGATCAAATAAGACGTAGGTCGCGCTTATCCGATGTTACCTGTCCAGATATCACTAATGAGGTCGATGAAAAGGATCGAAGTGGGCTTGAGGATGAGTTTGCAGATGCGTCTTCAGAGTTGCAAACGGAAGTTGCGGTTTCTGCTGGAAAAGATGACGTGCAAACCGAGCACGTTGATAGCAACGATAACGCCATAGCAGATACGCAATGTCCCAGCGAGGCTGTACCAGACCCCGCCACTCCTCCACAACCACCGCCACCGTCGCGGCCAGTGACCCGTTCCAGGCGAATCCGACGACCCGTAATTAAATTTCAATGTTAGAATAATAGTATAGTTAAGTTAAGTTAAATTATAAGTTTAAAATTAGTTATTAAGTTCATTTCAATATAATTATGTAGATATTTAAGGCTGGAGGTGTAAGGTATTTGTTAATTTTTGTAACGTCACCGCTCAGTCCGCCATTAAAGCCGTTACGAGGAAGACACCTTTTATTTAAATCCTAAGATATCGCATTTACTTAGAAGTATACTCGCTCTGACTGGTCTATGATCCGAGGAGTACATTATATTTAGAACGTCCATACTTTGGAATATATCCGGACAGTTTGATAAAATATAATATATCTCGTTTTTGTGTTCATTGTACACAATTTAATTAAGGAAATATAAAATTACATAAATATTTATTAGGAGAATAAAAGGTAATAATAACTAGGAAACAGGAAACAATTTTTTATGGAGCAGGGGTTTCGCTCTTGCCGTAAAGTTCACAGTACACGAACAACTCAAGTCCGATCCCCGCCGGTACCAATAAAATTGTTAGTTGCAATTTTAAGTGCTGATTTACCATGTGCTTAGTTATGAAGGAAAATATTGGGAGGAAACCAGCATGTCTGAAAAAAATTCGCAGACATGTGAATTTCGCTGACTCTCAACAATGAGGTACTGTGGTAGCGCCGTAGACACTTCCTTGCCCTAAAACCCTTTCAGTAATGAGAGAAGACCTATGCCCAAGTCTGTGCCAGGTGCCACATATTCATCACTCGCTTGATATTCGGCTAATAGCAAAATTATTTATATTTTTGTTCGCCTCTATTTTCACGAACATATTTATTTCCCACTGAAAATAAATTATCTCACTGTAAAATCTGTCAGTAATAGAATTTTCAGGACAATTCTCGGCATATAATTCCAGAGATTTTAATCCGCTTTTTATAGGAATCTCTTTGACATCTTTAAAGAAATAATTATGAGAACTAAGAATATCAGTTTCATACATCATGCAGGAAGTCGATGGATGCAAGTGACTATACTCAACCAAATCTAAGAAATACCTTTTGACGTTTCACATTTATCATCTCACAATAACTTTGTACAAGCGTACTCACACGATTTAAAATAACCTTTTATATAAATCCCAATAATTACGAAGTAATATTTATTTCATAACAACATGTATAGTTCTTTATTACTAATTTAACTTCCAATCTTTCAAAAAAATCAAAATAAAAAAAAATTATCAGAGTCAAATTTTTTGCCTGACGTTGTTTCAATGACATGTCACTATGTACTTTACCGTAGTGTTTGAATGATTAAAATTCATTGTTATGCAAATAATCGGCAAAAATATTCGAATAATCGGTAAAAATATTCAAATAATCGAATCTTTATTTTTTTATTTATTATTTGTTTAAATTTTTATTTTTCAAAATAGATTACATGAATCATGAATTAAACAACTATATTTTTTTTATAATTTTCTACTTTGTCAGCGTAAGTGTATGCAAAAAAAAAACTCATATCCAACGCCGCGCTGAAAAAACACTACGTAATTGCAATCTCGCGCCATTTCGGGAGCTTACTGAGCGTACTTTTGTGATAACTTTTTGGACTGTTTCTTCTATATTCGTTGACCTTGGCAAGTTATATACTGGACTCTGACTAAGCAAGTGAACATAATATCGAAAAGAGGACGTAATTGTGGTAGTCGCACTTTAAACAGTCAGGCTTGTGCATTGGTGGTGAAACTACACGAATATTTTGAACGTGACTCACAAAACGGTCGGCCCCTTTTATCAGTGACACAAGTGCTGGATAGTGTCGGCGAAACACTGGAATTGGAAAACGCACCGTTGCCAAGATCGTCACTGAAAAGTACGGGCCTTAAGGCAGTGAGAATAATTTACTTCATACGTGGAGAAAACGAAAAAAGAACAAACCATTAACAGGTATCGATCAAATCGACGCAGATGCTCTAGAAAACTGAACTATGTCTACGGCTATTTCACAAGAGGCGAATATCCTACTGTACCGAAGTTGCGAGCAAGTTTAGTAGATCCCGGCTTGTACAGTGGTATTGCAAAGTCATTAAGAACTATTTTAAAACTTCCGCTATAAAAAAAAATTATAAACGCAAAATAGTTATGTAGAGGCATGACATAGCCTTGCCAAGAATAACAATTTTAAGAGAAATGAAAAATATAACCAATTGGGACAACGTCAAATTCGTTGATGAAACGTGGTTAAACGCCAATCACACTGTGCCGCAAATATGGACAAATGACATTGCTCGAAGGAGCCCGTGGGAAAAGGTGGGCACCTCATAATTTACCATGCGGGATCCGCCGGAGAAGAATTTGTAGAAAATTGTTTATTAGCCTTCCAATCAAAGAGTATAAGAGAATATCATGTGGAAATGGATGCAGAAAAGTTCAAAGAGTAATTTATAACCCTTTTGCAAAACATTCCTGCGAATAACAATATAATAATGGACAACGCCCCGTACCATTCTGTACGAATCGACAAAGCGCCAACCCAAGCGAATAAGGAAACAGATTTATTAGCCTGGCTGCAACAAAAAGGAGTGCAAGTAAATAAATTATTGAAAGCTGAGCTAATACAATTAGAAAAGTGAAATAAACCACTTAAAACTTTGTACGTTATTGATAAATTAGCAGAAGAGCACGGACATAAAGTTATAATACTACCACCTTACCACTGCCAATATAATGCTATTGAATTAATTTGGGCCCAAATCAAAGGCTAGTAAGTCCTTATATGAAATGTTCTAATTGTAAACATATTAACTCTATTTAAACACACACGAGATGAAAATATCTCATGCTATTACAGGCTACGCAGCACGATATCACACCAAGCCACCTTTAACGGTGAAGGAGATGGAAGGTTAGCTGAAGGAAGCATGTGCCCATATCACAAAGGATGATTGGGCAAAAGTCGTGGAGAAAACAAAGAAAATTATTATGGATGACTTTGAAAGAGACATTAATTTTGACTACATTATTGAAAATCAAAAAATAATTAATCTAAACAACGACAGCTCAAGTTGTAAATAAAGTGATTAAATAAATTTATTTTTAATCTAGTTTCAATCTTAAATTTATATAGTTTTGCCTCTAGAAATAAGCAGTAACAATAAATACGAAGAAAATGATAAATCGTGTGTTTTAAATTATCCGTTTCTAATTTATTCTGGTATAAATCTTGTAAATGATTACCAATTCTAAAGAATCGATATCGATTTTTTAAGAATCGAATATTGCACGTACCGATTTCTTGGTTGGCATACCTATTCCAATAAGTCGGGCAGCTGTCAAAAGGTATATCTTAGATTTGGTTGAGTATAAGGCCACTGACCTCTATATAAGGCCCATGTTTTTGTGACTGGGGCGGGAGGAGGGGGGGGGGTCAATTTTCTTATGAAGAGATGTAATGATGATGATTCTGATGAATATCGTATATACTTTCCGTCATAGGTATAGGTCACGGAAACGGTCACGGTCAAGGAAAATAGATACGTTACCATATTTTTACTATTCCTCGAGACACGATTCCGCAAACAACCCACTGTAAGTGGACAGAAGCGTATGATTTTTCGAGACTAAATTTACTATTCCATTTTAGAAACAATTTTACACTAATCCCAACCTTAACAATAAAGACAGCAGAAAAACAAACAGCGTAAACGTGAGTGAATATAATATGATATACCATAATATATGCAAATAATATTACGTACTATTTAGTACATACATACACTATACATATACTATTAAGTATCGTTAAAGGAAAAAAAACTAAAACAGTCCGCGCTTTGATTATCCCAGTGAGAATACTAGGTCATAGTCATAAAATTATTGTATTTTCTTACGTGTCCGGACGTCTGAAAATATTCAGACGTCCGGACGTGGATGAAAACTGAATGTAAAAAATCCATTACAATCACACTTAGATAAGTACACTATAAAACGTGTAAAAAAATAAATACTGAAGTAATACATAATACAAACATAAACACTCAAGCCCGTCACCTAGAGGGGTAGGCACAGACTACGGTCTTACATTTGGCACGATACCACGACACCTCTCTCGGTTCCTTTACATCCGTATACCTACGCATACATGCTCGCAATTAAGGGTACTCTTAATTTGGCCCGTTTTCAATATCTAGCCAATTTGGTCGACAAGTTTTCGTCTAGGACGTCTCTTGTCGGCTCTGCCGTTCACTTCTGCAACATAAATTTGCTTTGTTACTCTTTCTTCATTTATTCTTTCTAAATGACCTGAGGTAGTAATGGAATAAAAATACGTACATACGTGAATTTTTCTTATCATTAATATTATAAACTTTATAATTGTCGTAGGATTCAAAATTACGCCTAATTGACGACGGTCCCTTGATGCAACTATACATAATTATCGTCATTACAGCCTTTCATAAGTCCACTGAACATAGGCCTCCTCAAAGGAATGCCACAAAGCAGGATCCTTAGACACCTGTATCCATCTACTTCATGCATATCTTACCAGATCGTCACCTTATCTAGTATGGGATAGGCACACTTCGCTTACCGATACCAGGTTGCCACTCGAGAACTTTCTTCCCCATTGGTTGTCAGTTCTTCAAGCTATATGGCCGGCCCATTGCCACTTCAGCTTACTAATCCATTGAGCTATGTCAATTACGCTGGTTCTAGTGTGGATATCCTCATTTGTAAGTGTACCACACAGAGAAACCTCGAGCATAGCCCCTCTATAGCTCGCTGAGCGTCCTTGAGCTCATCCATAAGAGCAGATTCATAAGTCGGAAGTATTACTTCAAGGAAATTAAGCGTTCATCGTAGGAAAATTATCTAACAGTTTATTATTTATAATTCGCACAGTAAAAATTGACTTTATTTCCTTATAAATTTTTGTTTCTTTTGCCATACATCATTTATGTCGCTGAAAACGTTTATATATGACGCCATTGTGCTAGTCATTCGCCAGGACCTCTTTTAGTATGTTGCAATGTAAATTATAATTATTCAGTACTAGTGATCCACCCCGGCTTCGCGCGGGTCAGTCTATCGGATTTAATTGTGAATCTAAATCATCCGGGGACCCACTCAAACGTACACAAAAAATCATCAAATTGTTTGAGCCGTTTTTGAGTTTTAGCGAGACTAACGGACAGAATTGCATTTTTTATATAGAGATTATAATAATGACGGTCGGACCAAGCTCGTTCAAAGCGCAATTGGCAAGCCATGCCTATCGCGACACAATTTGTGTAGGGTCATTTTATGGAGCTAGATTTGCTACCCTGTTCTATTAGCATTCAGATGAGAGAAGAAGAATAAAATAAAGTATTTGACGAGTTGATCAGTATGCATACATAGATAGTGAAGCCAGCGCGATTGGATTGCCTCAAACATGGTAGGACGCCCGCACAGAGTAGTTAATTATTTTTAATATACCTATTAGTAAAATAGCAGCAAAATTGATGTTGAATGATTGACGCTGAATTTTGTATGTTAAGTGGCGAGACCCGCAGACTCTTTCAGCTGGTAACGAGGCGTTTAGTCTACGTCCTGAGAGGAGACAACGAACATCACATCTGCATTAGTAATACCTATTAGGTGCACCTGCACCTACTTAACATCAGGTGGACTATGTGCTCTTTTGTCACTAATAGAAATATATTTATCGATTTTATGATGTTTCTTCTTCATTATCGCCATTATCATCATTATTAAGCCATAAAAACTTTTTCAAATAGGATTCGCAATATACTGCCTTACATAAAATCGTTGATGCTCGCTTACATAAATATAGCATTAAATAAATGTATACTAATCTCATTTAGTGGAAGGCGAAAGAACAAATTTAAATGTTTCTTAATCTAACGTCGCTTTTTTTGGGTAGGGCTAATAATGTCTGCGACATTGTCCATATTATCTCCATTATACATGTTATCTTTGCGAATTTTTTAAAATCGAATTTAAAAAAGTTACAAAATATGGATAAAAATATGATATAATATTATATACCTACATAGGTGTATCTATACATAGCACATGGACGACGAAGCTTTACTCGACGATAGAAAAAAATTCTCAGGGATGAAACCTGTCTTCTGTCTTGTCAAGATAAACTTGAAAGTAAGACATTATCTAAATAGAAAATTTCATTCAAATCGTTAGAGCGAAAATTGCTTACTTTAAGTATCTTAGAATATTGGTATGTGACCACTATATAATAATAATGTTATATATAAAAATCAATTATTGCTGTCCGTTAGTCTCACTAAAACTCAAAAACCGCTCGACGGATTTCGATGAATTTTTTGTGTGTGTTTGAGTGGGTCCCTGGATGATCTAAACGGTTCAAAATTGGTAGGTGGCACTGTTGTCGATGTCCAGAAATCACCCGTGCGAAGCCAGGGCGGATCGCTAGTATTATATAATATATGGACAGGTATTAAAAATCACAACACACACCGGTATCACAGTCTCGTCACGTATAATTTCGTTTTATTCTATCTTAGAATTAATAAGTTAGGTACATTTATTTGTGCTACAAGTAACCTATGCGTTACAAAACGGCGCGTAAAAACAGTCATTTTGTTTTCTACTATTTTATCAATTGCCAATACGTATACGAGTACGTAGTTACAGTAACTAACAGTCGTGAGCAAGTTGAGGTAGTGGTGGCGATGTAAGAGCACCCATCACCATGTTTCGTACCGTGGGTGTCATAAAACGGGACATTGGAAAATGCCTATAAACTTATGGCTTCCGATAGAGGTCGCAATACCCCGGCGTCTGCAGCAGAGTCAAAGGTGCGAGACTCTTATTCTGTGGCCGTCATCCTTCTGCCAAGCGTGATAATTAAGGCAATCTCCCCACAACAGAGGAGGCCTATGAGAGAGACACGCTGCAGCTATAATTACAGTTATAGCACCAATCGGTGTGCTCGACCAGGGAAGGACCCCGCTCTCACAGAATACCAGCGTAAAATAGCAATTTAATGCTGCTGTGTTTTGTATGGTGAGTGTAGATAACCGGAGACCCTTTTTTACTGGAAACGGGGCATTTTATCTTAGTCCTCAATACTTAGTCAGGGGTGACAACGCATCTGCATTTTGATTCTTAATCGAGGATAGATGTAAATGTCAATAGGCCATAGCATGCACTAACCATCAGGTGGACTGTGTGTTCGTTTGTCACCCTTATTCCATAAAAAATGTCCAGTAGGCTAAGAAGAAGGATAGAATTCTTTCTTCTTAGCCCGCATGAAATGTTTAGTGTAAAAAACCCAGTGAAGAGTATTAAGCAAGGTGGGGTGGGGTGTTCGGCAGACAAGGTTAACACCCGTTACAGCCTATTAAAGTCCACTGCTGAACATAGGCTCTCACTTAAATTGCTTCATAGGGGGATATTTGCCATAGTTGCCACGCTTGGCAAACGAGTTGGCATCCGCAGATTATTTTTAGTATTTTTAGTCGTTATTAGGAAGATGCTGCTGCCAATGTCCTGATTATTTTCTATATGTCACCTCTTACAACATCCACGGGATAATATGGGGTAGTGGATATTCTTACACCGCCACAACACGGTGAGTTTTCTCTCCAGATAATCCTAATGTAATCTATACTTGTAAATCACAGTGGTGGACATTTAAATAAGACGAACTTCTACCAGTTTCATGCCCCCTACGGTTTGTTTACTTTTCTATATATTGATTTTTTTTTAAATTAGGAAGCCTCTAAAATAAATTCAAAGAACATAAAAATAAAAGAACAACTTTCAGAATAACAGAAGTCACAATTCTTCTTATTTTTCTGAAAAAAATAATTGAAATCGGTTTAGTTTTGGCGGAAGAATTTCCCTAGTTCGTTAGTTACGAGATGATGATTTTGTGAATTTTTTAGTTCTACCTTATGAGATTACGGGGAGGCTTAAAGCACAGCGTGACGGTATTAGATCTATTAAAAACCTATTCAAATGTGATGTTGCCCGCATTACATTTAAAGCTTAGAGTCCTTAGAGATGGTAACGTGCGTGAAACACAATTTATCTTATGTAAGTTGACCATTGATCCATTGAACTAGCTTTGAACACTAAGCTATTTAGATATTATGATGGAAGTCTTTTGAGCTTAAAAATAATAAAATTAGAAAAGTATTTATTTAATTTGAATGAACTCATTGTCAACGTTGTATTTCATAAAACTATTTTGATCTGTTGTTTCGAGTTATATTTGAAGACATTTTTATTGTTAAAAGAATATTATTATTTATCAAAAAAAAGAACTTGGTTATTAAACGTTCTGCTTTTCTTTTTAGCGTTATTTATAATACTTTGCGGGACACATCCATTAAAGTTGAATATCACGACAATTAGTAAAATTATTCTGGCTTATAATCCGAAACATAAATTTATTTAATTAAATAAGTATATTTTTCACATATACATTACATATACAAACATACAATAATTAACATAACATAATATAAATACTCACGCCTGTCACCCAGAGAGGTAGGCAGAGACTACGGGCTTCAATTTGGCACGGTCGTCTTCTTCTTCCTTATATTCTACGCATACATGCTTGTCGGTTAAGGGTACTCTTATCCATCCATCCCTCCCATCTTCAATATATTGCTAAATCGGTTGGTAACCTTCCGTCTCAAGTGTCGTTTGCCGACTCCCACTCACTACCACATTTCCCTGCCACTCGACTACCACTCACTTGTGCAATATAAATTTGCTTTGTCACTCTTTCCTCATTCATTCTTACCATAATTATAGTTTATAATATTTGTTTTGCATATGAAACGTAGAAAAATTAACAAAATAATATCGTCCAAGGGAGGTAGTTAACTTAAAATTATATATTATTAATTGTTACGATGCTCCAGGAAAACATTGCGGAATTCATGAAATGAGCTTCTATAATGATGATTTCTTTAATAAAACTTTTTGTTCTTATGGACGACACATTGGACCATAGACCAACACGGGCCGCCGACGGACTGTCTGTTATTTTTTGTTGGGGCAAAAATCGGCGCTCACAAAAACAATCGTCTGTCACTACGAAAATCACACATAACAATTAAAACAATGAACTAACAATTTCACACACACATAGATACATTATAACAATATCGCTCGATGACAGCGATGACTCTGATCAGTCGCTCGACCGTTCTGCATATTGTACGAGAGCGAGCGGCTTGTATTGGTAAACAAATCCGAAACAACATGACCATTATTATTGTAATTTTTAAGTTTAAAAAGAAGTAAATAGCAATAATGTGATTAAAATTTACTTATAAATATATATTAAATCACTTATACTTATTTTATTAAAATTTACTTATACTTATGTATATACGAAAGGCAACGCTATTTTTTTTTTGTAAATTTGACGTGGCATATCGCTTTTGGCAGATAAAACTAAACAATACTGCATTTTTGTAAGACGTCGATTCAGCCGCGCAACTAGATTTAGTCTAGTGAGCATTGCGGTTGCAACTAGTTTTATTGTACGCATAGGACCATGTGGACTTATACTTTGACAGAGGGGAACGCCTGAGTATGGCTACTACCCTACGATCCGCCGGTGATCCGTGTTTCACTATGCATCGGACTGATGAACATTGGTTTCTTTCAGCTACTGACAGCAAACGAGGAATTTGCATAAATGGAGAGCATATATCATAATTAAAATATATATTTCTAAGTTCGTAATGGTTTTTTTGTTGTTACTCATTGCAAGCCATTGTCATTTCTTATTTTATCTGATTAAGTGAAGTTTCTACACTTTTTCGATTTATTTATTTATTTAATTAAGTACACCAAAGATTGTTACAACAATGAGAAATAGTTAACACATATCAACTTTATACTAATTTTACAATCAATTAAAAGAAATGCACCGCATGCTTCAAGTTACTAAAAAGTTACCTAGTAATTTTAAATACAAAAACTTAGGATGGAACAAAATAATATTATGTATATAAAACAATGACTTACACCTAGTTATTTAAATAATGTATCGTTTACTGTGGCCTTAAACATAGCTAGAGACATTATATGAACATCTATCGACCCTCTGCACTTATTATATAGTTGGGAAATCCTGGAAATCGGTAAATTGGTTCCCAAAACTGTTTAGCGAAACCGACGAGAGAGGTTCAATGGGCATACGAGGCAATAGTGACAGAACTTTAAAATTAAATTTCATTAGGAGTGCAGGACAACGCAACTGATATCTTATAATCTTGAAAAAGAAGAATAGGTTAAGTAGATCCCTGCGGTTGTCCAAGCTCTGCATCCTTAGGAACTAGTAGGTACTTGTAGGGGCTCAATTTTATATGCCAGAAATGTGAGAACACCAAGTGATTTACTAATCGTTTTTGAATGCGTTCAATACCACAGAATAAATAATATCACAAGAACAGGAGGATCACTCTCTGATAGCAAACTTGTGAGTTTAAACCTAGATACAACATCGCTAATATTCACAATACTTTGCACGTCTCGGATATGACCTTCGTTAAAATAGATCATTGTGGCGCGTATTAAATCAAATGCACCGTGCGTCCGCGAGAGTCTGTATCACTTATTCGTTACACGCCTTGTTAGCCGCTCCTACTGTAGGGTTAGGTGTTGTAAGAAAACAAATTGAATCCTTTGATATTAGTTGGTAGTAGAATACACCGATGTGTTACGCAATGTACTAGATATTTGCTGATAATAAGAACATTACTGTACAATGTGAGGAAGGTTATTATGCAACATTGAGAAAAATTAAGATTATAACAAAGTGAACGTCTTTGAAACTCAGATCATTTACTTATTTACCAATTTTAACCGACTTCAAAAAAAGGAGTAGGTACTCCATTCGACTGTATTTTTTATGTGTGTTACCTCAGAACTTTTTTCTAGGTGAACCGATTTTAATGATTCTTTTTTTATTTGAAATCTGGTGCTTATAATTTATATATCCCACATCAATTTCACCAAGATCTTACCAGTAGTTTCGGAGTTATCCTTAATAATGCGTATTAATATTGAAGTCGGTTGTACGAAATTTTTAGTTTCATTACTTGTCTCTCTTCCTCTCTTTTTAATTAATGTTACCTCCACACTAGGATTTTGTCCTGTATCGCGGAGGCAGTTTACATGCATGGATTTCACGAGAACAAACAACCAGACCCAGAACAAATATTTGTAGGCCATACAAATACTTGTTCCGTGCGGGATTCGAACCCGCGGCCCTTAGCGCTGCAAGTCATTGCTAAGCCACTGCGCCACGGAGCCGTCACTTGCCTGTTTCACATTTTTTGCTATTTACAAACATGCTACACTCTAGAGCATTATTGATGAAAGAGTGGCAATGAGAAGTACTGCTATTTTCTACATCTTTCTTTTATCGACCAAGTGTTAAACAACTAACCAGTATATTATGCTGATCTTGGATTAGTAGGCAGTTACTAGTACTGGGAGGTCTACTTACACTTTTTCTTTTTATTTTGTTTTTGTTTTATAAAAAAGTTAACTCCACACTAGGATTTTCTCCTGTATCTTGGGGACAGTTTACCAACATGAATTGCACAAGGACAAACATCCAGACCCGGAACAATTATTTCTAGGACATACAAATACTTATTCCGTGCGGGATTCGAACCCGCGACCTTTAGCGCAGCAACTCATTGCTAAGCCACTGCGCCACGGAGCCGTCAACACTGAACGCTTTTAAGGTCATTGGCATTATACGCGAAAAAATCGAAAACTGCGAAGCTGTGATCGGGTCACTAATAAAATAATAAATCTGTAACTATGGCGTCAGTAACCTAATTATCTAGATCTACCTATAAATAATAATATCTTAACTTTCGGTATCCTTAGGAACAGTAAAGAATGAAAAGTCGACATTCCTTTTGTAATTTAAGCACCCGCATTCTATGCAGTACCTTTTGGCTTTTTGAGAGGCCATACTAGCATAAAAACTCAAAAATAAATATCAAAAGTGCCTAAATACTTATAAGAGAAAAATACTTTTTTGTTAACGTAAGGCGCGGGTCAGCTAGAGCGCGTGCGTGACAACTTCACGGAATTAGTCCCTTATAGGGGGGCGCGCAACGTAGGTATATTTTCATGCCTAAAGCTCGGAGTGAGACAGGCTTGTCAATACGAAGTGTGTGAATAGCATGATGTGGACGCCAGACCACACTTCCGTACTCAAGGATCGATCTGACTAAACTATTGTATAGCGCAATTTTTGAGGAATGGCGCTTGAATACTCTAGCGTTTCTGATAATAAAACCTAACATCTTGGACGCCCTTCCTATGATGTAGTCAAATGTCATTTTACTATCCATAAGCACTCCCAGATCCCTTACTCCTAATCGGATCCCATTAATGCTGTAGACGGATGGAATAGGATTCAAATTTCTAGTGAATTTAATGATAACACATTTATTGATATTGTGCTCCATTCCATTCGTCTGATACCACTTCACTAGCGCGTCAATCTTTTTTGTAGATGCAAAACATCTTCTTGTGTTTCAATGACTTTCCACAATTTTAGGTCATCTGCGAACATCGACGGGGACGAGTATTTTATATAATTAGGTATAATGTTTACAAAGATATGAAAGAAAATAGGGCCTTGTGTGAACCTTGCTAACACCACAAGTGATATCTCGTAACTCTGAGCTGAAAACATTAACCACTACATAGAAAGAGCGTCCAGATAGATGAAATTCGAACCAAGCTAGAACAGAACCCTTATTCCGTATGCAGATAGATTTACCAGAAGCCGCCGATGGACAACTATATCAAAAAATAGTAAATAAAGCTTTGATGAAGTCTGTATATATCGCGTCTACTTGTTTATTGCATTATGCGCATCGTGAAATGAATAATGACGAAATATTTTCACTTCCAACACCCTTCGTTACATCAATATTGACAATGTTTTTATAAATTTGCTTGCGGGAACGATTTAGAGTTGAAAAAAAAAATCGATTTTTCCCCCCACTGATGCACTAAAAATATTCTCGTTAGTATTTATGTCACAGGGGACACCAAAATTGGAGGTAGTAGGGAAGAAGTAAGATGTAAAGCTGTTGCTTAAGTCATTACCGTTTTGTATCACCGTATTACCGTCTGTCATCATATCTGGATATGTTCCAGAACCACCACGTTTGGTTTTAATATAAGACCAGAACAGTTTCGGGTTCGTTAATATTCCATCCTCAATTTTACGAATATATGCATTGTAGCATTCTGAGGGTAATTTCTTGCAGCGGTTGGTCAGTAGAAGATATGATATCCTGTCTAAGGAGTTGCTGTATTTTTGTACCTTAGTCTAATCCTATTTTTATCTCGCAAGCGACTAACCAAGTCCTTACTAAACCAGGGAGGATATTTATTAGGTTTTGGTTTGACAATTGGTACAAACTTATGAATGAATTTGTTACCAACCTCCAAGAATAATTCAAGTTTCTTATTTACATCACTGTGCCTATAAAAAGAGACTTCTAATTAATTTCAGCTAAATAGTCGTTAATAGCAACATAACCTGTTTTATAGAAATTAAACCTACTCACAGCATTGGACTGTAGCTTTGGCCTCTCTAATGGAGAGAGTTCTATAGAGAGAGGTGGATTTAGTGGGTCAAGAGGATACAAAATGTCTACGGCCTCAGCAACCACGCAAAATGGCACATTGGCCAAGACCAAATCGAGAGTTCTACCCATACTGTTTGTTATAGAGCTATGTTGTGCTAAAATATTGAAATTGACGAAATCTATGAAATATTGGTACAGTGATGATAAGTTATAAGATGGACTCCCGCGAGTCTAAGGTCGGCAAATTAAACTCGCCAAGTACACAGACATGTGAATAAAAGAGTTAGGAAACATGGTTAAAGTTATCAATAAAATGTTTTAGGATTGACATTTGCATCGCGGGTGGCAGATATGCCGCACACAGAGCTAGTGGCTGACAACCATCAATTACAACCCAAAAATTTGCTTTCCCAGTTCTGCATACGCTTCGAATTTAAACGTTTAGAAATTTCAGTTAGTGCCCCACCCCCTTCTTTATTCATGTTAAAGCCGGACATTTCTCTGTCCCTTCTGTATACGGCATATCCCTCTTCAAAAATTCAGAGTCAATTATTTTACTATTCAGCCAGGTCTCTGTCAGAACAATAACATCATAATTTGAAATCAGCAGGTTTTGTAAAAATATGTGGGTTTTAGTGCGTAAACCTCGAACATTTTGATAATATATTTGAATATCAGCGTAAAATAGTAGCTTAACGCTGCTGTGTTTCGTATGGTGAGTGTAGAGAACCGGAGACCCTTTTTACTGCAAATGAGGCATTCCATCTTAGTTCTCACGAGTGTCAACGCATCTGCATTTTGATTTGTAATCGAGGATAGATGAAGATGTCTATGGGCTGCAGCAACCACTTACGATCAGGTATACTGTGTGCTCGTTTGACACCCTTATCCTATAAAAATATAGATATAGAAGTGAATTTTATAGATTTTTATCCAATTACTAGTTCTAAGTTAACATAATCGTTATCATCACAACTACTTAATACTATTCAATGAGTCCATATCTCTTATAAGCATATAGTCGGAATTAACAGTCATAAAAATACGCCCGTTCCTAACCCACACGTGTTTGTATTCTTTTTCTTTAACAATCTTTCTAGCTGCGGCATGAAGCAATTTATTTATAGGGGAGAAATGATCCACAATGAATATTGGAGGATTATTCTTCGTTGAATCCCAGATGCGATGATGATGTATGCAGCCTAAAACTCATCACAAATCTTTTTATTGGCGAATTGGGCTTCCATTGATTTTGGTCGCGTACTATTAGGTTGATAATATCTTCGTTTTTAACATTTCACTTGAGTACAGTACCCAGTTGAGTCACTACTTGCATTAAGTTTTAATTTTTTTTCTCAGGGATGCACTGAATTTCTACATTCATCGCTCGTGCGTTCTGTTCAAGGGTATTAATTCGAGTATTGAGGTCCTTAACATTGGTCTTTAGAGCACTGTTTTCTTTTTAGTAGATCAACCATCGCCCGTTTAGTTTCTTTGTGGTCTTTGATCAAAAATTCATATTTGGAATTCATGAAGTCCGTAGAGCATCTCCTTCTTAACTGAATTTAGTTCAGAACTAATGGAAATAGTTAGGGAATCGATTTTAGACGTAATGCTATTACAATACTCCTGCATGGTGCCTTTAACTTCATCAGCTGACGCTCCTATTATTGGTGACGACTGCAGTGCCTGTCTTTTAGAAGCCCGTACCGTGACATTAGGATTAAATCGCACCGACGTGTTGTCGTTATACCCAGTTTTGGGTCGTAGACTCGTACACAGAGGACATTCCCATGTGGAGAACTCACTAGCTTTTATTACAGAAGGAGAGCTGAGACAGGCCATATTAAACTTTTTTGAGCATTTCAGGTACTGAATGTACTCTTCTGTGTCAGGGTTATCCCCACAGCATCCCCAGTCATTGTTGTCGGTAGACATTATACTATTTTTTAGGACTGTGGTCTGTTACAAAACACACCTTACTGCAAAGTTGCTGAATGCAAATACTTACTCTATAATTTTATTTTTTTAATAATAAATTTTATATTTTGCCCGATACAAGATGATTTAAAATAATTAAAAAATTGAAGTCGGTACCCAAATACCACATCAACAACAGAATCAGTAACAATGCTGGGATCTTCCGGCAAGAAGCAAACTCGCCCCCAAGGGTAGGATGCAAAAAGACCGCATCTTATCCCAATCGGCTGACCTATAGTGTCAAACACGGCGGTAGCCTGCAGAATGCAACCGCGACGTTAGTGTGGTGGCACCACCTCCGGACAAGACAGTGGTCCGACGAGCCTAAAGGAGCGTCGACGGAAATCTGATATCTGTCCGGATGAGAGGTCAGCAGAAGGTCCAACAGAGAAGGTGGAATCCACATCTGGAATCCACGTAGGCGAAGTAACCAGCTGTGTAAGACCATATGCCAAAGCAAAGTCATAAACAGATCTCCCCGCATGATCGGTTGAACGTGAACCGAGCCATTCAGCGTGGTGGGCGTTAAAATCGCCAAGGATCACGATCTCTGCGGATGGGATCTGCTGTAACAAAGAATCTGTAGCCATTTGGACGTGGTCGATGAGTCGGTCTGTTTCGGCATTACCGCTATGGGACCTATAGAGGCACCCGTAGACGCGGGGATGGTCGTCGCTGTCTACGCGCAGCCATAGGATGGACAGGTCCGTACCTTCAAGACTGCCGAGGCGTCGAAAACAGATGTCCTCTCTGACGTATGCACGAAACTCCAGCCCGGGGCACAAAGAGGTGTTTTAATTTGCCCAGGTGGGAGATATGAAGTATCAGCTGGAGAGGACACCTGAGTCTCGGTTAAAAGAGCAGGCCGGCTTCGCCGTCTCTAGATGGAAGTGGACAGCGTTAAGGTTGGAATGAAGTCCCTGATGTTGCAAAATTAACCGATAGCGTGACAGGGTCGCCTTGGTATTATTACTCCGCTTGCCCCGAGCAGTATTAGTCGCGAGCGGAATTTTCCCCACCCAGAATGCAGGGGCAGCCTGAGCACCCACGCTCAGGAGTGGAGTAGCAGTCGTGGATGCTCAGCGAGGGATTCTCCAAAGGTGCTGGTACCCTCCTGGGGTAGTCTTTCGTTTAATTCCGCTACCATGTTGATGGAAATTTAACCTCCGGCCTGCACTCACCAAGCGAAACGCAGAGGTAAACCTCTACTTCACGCTGGTATTCTGTGAGGTCGTGGTACCAACCCGGTTCGAGCCGGCCCATCCGTGCGACAGCACAAGCTGCCGCGTGGCTCTATATGTACACAAATCACCGACACTATATGATTACCTGCAGATTTGGTAATGTTGAGATAGTTTTTACAAGATTACTCGACGACACTAGAACTGTTATACAAGATTTTTTACAATGAAATAGGTCTTAACTTCCCGGACAAAACAGTGTTGGCCACACATAAAATATTGAAGTTTTTCACTTGTATTTACGACTTATTGACGAAGCTAAACAGATACGTGTTTACTAAGCAACTAATCCGTATACAATCAATCAAAAAAATTACCAATTAATAAGTGTCGTAAAGTCATTTTTGTGTAGCGCACATATTACTAACTACGAAGCCATTGCGGCATAACCTTTCACCTAGCTGAGAAAGCAGTTGGAAGAGGTTTCGGGAGTTTTGATATAAACGAACACTTAAGCCTATTACTACCATTAAACCAGACCCGGTAACCTTTAATATTACTTAGCTGTATTTATGAGACTATTAATTTATTTTTTGATTACAATCAACAAGAACTTATTTACCCGTAAAGAATTATTTTGGTGTCTACTTTATTTTTTCTTTTTTTTATAACAGCGGGTAAACAAGCATGAGGTTCACCTGATGGTAAGTGACTAACATCGTCCGTTAACTACTGCATTACTAGAGAAATTTCAAATGCGTTGCCGGATAAAAAAAAGGAATAAGCTCTATTCTTAAATGTCTCGAAAAGTCGTATCGACCCGTAAAAATCGCTGGTGGGACCGCCATTCCTCTAGATGATCAAGGTATCGCGAATTTTGCGATATGTGACGGTGAAATTCAGCGGCTGAAATAGTACGATATTTTTTCTGAGCACTTCTCGTAATAGATGCTATAGAATACCTATGCAAGGGAATATATAATATTGAAATTAGTCCAAACAAATTCTGTAAGCAATCCCGGTGGTAGATGCGATAGAATATGCAAAGGGATATTTAATCACATTTCTTCTTTTGCGGCGAATAAAAGTAGGGAGGAAAGATTTTGGATTAGGTTTGCGGAATTAAATCAGTTAGCTACTTTGACACTGAAAAATTGTTTCTGAAATTTGATAATCTATTAGAATTTTACTGAGAGGTTAACCACTACATCCGTATAAGTATTAACTGAGGCACACAATCGAACTTTAAATAACTATACACAATTAGTAATTATTTATCAAAGAACAAATCCGTCTTTAGAAATACACACATAAAAGCGTTGTCGCTACTGATAACTAAAATGTAATTCATCACTGCCTGTAACTTTAAGGGCACTCTGTCCTTACAACCAAGAATAAAGCAGTGAGTCTAATGTGGGACAGAAAATTGAAACAGAAATAGATAAAATCATTTTTTTCAACCACATACTTAGTGTGGAATTAAAAATAAAAAACCAGATGCTATGAAATTAGTCTAACAATAATCTTAGCCTAATAAGCCAACAGTTGTGTTCTACCGCAGGGTAATGGTGAATATGTAGCGGCCCCAACACCGTAACACAATTACAACCCAAACCTAAATTAGGTTATTGAAGCTTTCAATAGACTAAGCTATATAACTGCTGATCACATGGATCACACATGGATCATTGACAATTCCCCAGTCTTAATACATTATTAGACGTTACAGACTTGGCTAGAGAGCTCTGTTTCTTCATCGACAACCTTATCTTTTTTTATGAGAACCACAGGAAGAAAGATAAATGAATTCTAAAAATCATTATCACAGGTTTATTTAAGGTGCTATAATGCTTTGAATGATGAAACGAAATGTGTAAAAAATCACACTGGCTTGTAGTATAACACCAAATTTAACATATACTCTTAGACCTTATACACTTATACATCATTGTCACCCCTGATAAGATGGGGTGCCGACAGTACTTAATTATTTTATCTCATTGTTCAGGTATAATAGTAATTATTATTAACCTGAATTAAAGCAGCTTTATCAAACAAGCTTTTGAATTAAACCATTATCACGATTGGTTTAAGAAAACCTATACATAAATTATATAAATGAAAATAAATGTCTTCAAATTGTTAAAATAAAATATCAATTTATTAACTAAAGTTACTAGTTATGACAATTGATATTATGATATTGCCTTCATGCCATAAAAGTCCACTAGTGGCCATGGTGTCACAAACATTTCACAGGGCAAAATAGTGGTGGAGAGTTTTGCCAGGAACTTGACATTCGGCGGATTGGTGCTTCCGTTTTCTTGTTTACATAATAATTTGAAGTAGGTTTTGAATGGTTTTGAAAGGTAAAAGTGATGCGATTTTTTGTATTAATTGTCTGCGCACGTGAATTATTAGTGGAAACGACAAAACAAGCGCTACGATTTTCATATATACCGTAAGTTGTTTTGTCCGCCTAAGTGCCTTAAGAACATAAGATACTATAGTCATCGACTGTCTGCTGGCTTAAGCTGTCGTCAATATCTCCCGAAATTTGATGCACCAACATATCGTGGCAAATTTTTTTGATATATTTTTTTAAAGCGACAGTAGCCTAAAAGCATGATGCGGACCGCGAAATTAAAACCCTCGACGGGTTCGAAACTCACTCTCACTCCTAACACAAGCATTTTTAGCTTACCAGGAGTTGTTAAAGGGAATATTAGTAATGTTAATGGCATTGCTAGTATTTTCAAAAAAAGTTTAATTTCCTATTACTCGACATTGGCAAAAGCACAACCTTACGAGTCCAACGTAGGGCCATTATGTCACAGCAATGCACCCATTAGAAATGCCGGCACAAAATCTTTTTCCTTTGAAATCGAAACGATACTCCTCAACCGTGTGTCAAATGTATAAACCAGTTAATAGTTATCTGTGGTATAAATATATAAATATACAACAAACGCCGTTGTGCACAATATTACAATGGTACCTCTCCCTTTATAGGAAAGATTCGCCATAATCCCTACGCTTTAGCACTGCTCCCCGTCGCTGGTCTGGATATGTTACATCTGGCGTAAATGAATTGGTTGTATTCCCCTTATATCTGTCTGGCATTTCCCATAGTCCCCTCTTATAACGTCTACTGGACTAAATGGGCGATGAATTCAATAACGTCACTAATACGCAATTTAAAAACTATATCATTGTACCGTGTAGTGGCGGTGTAAGAATATCCACTACCCTATATCATCCCGTGGCTGCCGTAAGAGGTGACGGAGAGAAACTGAACCAGCAGATGAGCAGTAACATCTTCCAAAATAAATATTTGCGGTTGCCAACCCGCTTGCCAAGTTTGGCAATTATGGCACATATCTATGAGACAATCTATGGAGCACACTTATGGTCAGCAGTGAACTTTTAATAGGCTGTAATAGTAAGGTCGTAGTAAGCCATATTTATGTTCTTAATGTTTACTTTAATACTTATTAAAATCACTGTCAATATAGAGCCGACCCTAAAGATCATGTATGTGAGAACGACCTGCGTGTTAGTGCAGACATATAGACCAGCTTACCTGATATTAGATTTTTATTTTTATACGCTGCTCGTTGAATATGTTGTATTTTATATTTTCTGCGCATTTTTAAATAAAAATATAAAAAATTACAAGATTGTAATTATAGTCTTCAAGGTGTTCTTGACAGTATAAAGAGAGCTTATATACTTAAATAAAATGATAACATTTAAAATATTTAGAAAAAAGAGATAAATTGTGAGATAGTACTGTGAATGGAGATAAGACTGTAAATGTATTCGAATTATGACAAAAGTTAATATATTTTATTATATGCTTTGTTCGTAAGACTGAAACATCATTTTTAAGTCAAGTTACAAAGAAGTCTAATCTTTTTAAATGTATTTTTATATAAAAATGCATTGAAAATATACAACACGGCATATCCGAATTGCATCGTACAAAAATAAAAATCTAGTGTACATAAATATGTATGTATTCAAACAACAAATAAAAACATAATTTCATAATAAAATAGTGTGTAATTTTTTTTAAATTAAAAATGTGCTCATTCTTGACCTCCATCTGGCCCGAGGCCAAAGATGAGGTATACGATGGAGCGAGTTTGCCCAGAAGAAGTCTGTTGATACGCACCTTGAAGAGGTCCAGGTTATAGGATGGTGTGATTATATATCCAATCTGTGGCCAAAACCAACGAAACGATCGTTTTATTCAGTGCTACTTAAAAACTAAGACAGAAAAAGCATTTTCTTATTAAATATAAAGTTTAAAAAAGTTAATTTGTCATAATATGATATACGGAATTCTAATAGGGTTAGGCCTGTTTCGCACTTGGTAGATTTTTATTTTAGTTCGGTTTCTCGAATCATCGAAAATCTAATATTTTTTTGTCGTTAATATTATTTAAACAACTAGAATATTTCGTTTGAATTATGTATTATGCTAAAGAAATCAAAATTCTTAAATCGGTTAAAGGATACAGTGGACGACAGTTTAATTAGGTTTGAATTAGTGAATGTGACAATGTATTGATAATATCGCTTACTATGCAAAATAGTAGAGACATACAATATTAATGTAGCCATTTTCGGGCATCACGGGTCATTTGATACGATCTACCGATAAACGATTTGTTACTCGCTGACCTACCGATTGTTATGTTCGCACTTACTTGTAGAGAACTGATTTATCTTCTTTCTTACAATAACAATTAGGGAGGCAAAAAGTGGAAAAAAGTACTCAGTAGAGATACTTGTTTTTTATAGATGTAATTGTGTCAAACGAGTTTTATAGAAGTGAGTGTGTAAAAGAAGTTTCAAAGAGTATTTAATTCTTTAAAAGAGTTTCAAAGAGTATTTAGCTACAACCAAAACAATTTATTATTAAGAATTTTATAATAGCTAAGTTATGTAATTTAATTTCTTTTATAATTATGATCAATATAGTTATGTAAGTCACAGACCTATTATTGTAATACGCGAATAGGGTGGTTAAGTTGTAAGATACATCATATTTTAAATTAACGCCAAAAATGTTATACTTAACTTGCAATAAATATTTTGAATTTGAAAAAAAATTAATTTGGTTAAGAATATTTTGACGGTGTTATTACAACAATTAATAACTTCAAGGTAGACTAGTATTGTTCGTGACGACTGCTATATAGCTAGTTTTGTTGTTAAATACAGGTACTTACTATAACTAAGATTAAAACCAATAGTACATAAGTATATGGTACATACTAAATATACCTTGTTATTTCAATCCTACATAATAAGTTTGGTAATTATAGTTATCGCAGCCCACCAGAGCTAGATTGGAAAACAAATTTATAAATAAACTAGCTCTTCCCCGCGACTTCATCCGCGTGGAATTTATTACGATTGGATTTCATGGGTTTTAATTTTTATGCACGGAACCCTAATTTTTTTTTCTAAAATATAAGTAGCCTAAGCTACTCCTTATAACATCAGTTATCTGACAGTGAAAATCCCGTTAAAATCGGTCCAGCCGTTTCGGAGATTAGCCGGAACAGACAGACAGAGAGACAGACAGACATACAGACAAAAATTTTAAAATTTGTTTTCTTGTTATAAGTACCGTATATAATTTCATATGCATTTAGTAAAAAGCTTTTATTTTGACATTACAAACAGACACTTCAATTTTATTTCTTTGTATAGATAATTAAAATTAAAAATTTTGTACAACCGACTTCAAAATATATTATTAAGAATAATTTAAAAACTGTTGGTCAGACCTTGATCAAATTTATATGAGACCACAAGTGAAGCACCAACTTTCAAAGAAAAAAAGAATCATCGAAATCGGTTCACCCAGAAAGAAGTTATGAGGTAACACACATTAAAAAAAATACAGTCGAATTGAGTAACTCCTCCTTTTTGAAGTCGGTAGAAAAGTAATTTGTAATAAATCATTTACTCTGTTTCGTACTCATACATTGATTCATACATTGATGCGCTTTTACAACAAAGTCCCAGAAAATATGCAGATTCTTATCTATCAAAAAGTTTAAAATATGTATTAAGCAAAAATTATTTAGTAAGGGTTATTATACTACTAAAGAGTACATGATTGATAATAACCTCTGGGAATGAGGTGATCGTTGCCATGCTGTTTCTAAATGATTTCATAACAATTGTATAAAACATTATGCTGTAAATTGTGCTTTTCAAAAAAAGTCCCGCTGGGTTTCTTGCTAGTTCTTCCAAGGACAGAGGTTTTTTCCGAACCTGTGGTAAAAGTAAAAAATGACTGTCAATAAGTATGACATGTTATCTATATTTAATAAAAATGATTCTATTCACTTCGATTAATTGTAACTTTTGTGCTGATTTAGTACGTGCCCGACGTTTCACTGTAAATCAGCATCGTAAATTTCTGAGGGACAAAATATTATAAGGTAAACGTAGTCACGCACAGGAGCAGCGTGACGGACTAACCTTTTTTTTTATAGAATCGAAAAAGTGTGACAAACGAGCACACAGTCCACCTGATGATAAGTAGATGCTGTGGCCCATAGACATTTATCGCCGATTAAGAATCAAAATGCAGATACGTTGTCACCTTTGAGGACTAAAATGGAATGCCTCGTTTCCAGTAAAAAGGGCCTCTGGTTCTCTATACTCACCATATGAAACACAGCAGCATTAAGCTGCTAATTTACGCTTGTACTTCTCCATAAACATCTCAGTAATGAGAGGAGGCATGAGTCCAACGCTGGGATGTATATAGATAGTAATTTTCCTTTTTACCAACTAAAATTATATTTTGTATGTCGTAAATTATGCCAAAAATTACGATGCAATATTATCATCAGTAATATGTATTAAATAATGGCTTGACCGCGTAGTGGCTTTGTAAGACTATCCACTATCTTATACGTAACGTGGGTGTCTAAGAGGCAACAGTGGGAAATAAACCAGGACATGGGTAGCAGCGTCTCCCTAATAACAACTATAAAAAATAGAACTACGGTTGCCTAGCAGCACATGAGACAATGTATGCGGAGATCTATGTTCAGCAGTGGACTTTTGATAGGCTGTAAATAATGGCTATAATATTTAGTATTATAGATGTTAATTCGGAAGGTAAATTACATGGACCTCTATTCCATAAAGATCTAGCTTTAAATATATATGCACACATTCACGCCTATTTTCAATTTACAAATGTGTGTATCTTCATACACAAAAGGAATCTTAGTCTTGAACACTCATTATTTTATAGTCTCTTAAGAATAAGTGACAAAGGAATAACAACTCTCAACTACACAAAAACAATTTAGGACGAATCCCCAGGGATTAAGGAAATCGTGTAAGAAAATCGCATTGGAAATTCAGGATTTACGGGAATGCTATTCGCAAAGACAATTGGTGATTTTGTTTTCTTGCGAAATATATCGTGTTTTTCTGTGAACAGTATGTTTGTAAATTAAACGAGTAATCTTTGCTGTGTCTTTATTAATTAAGCTTTCTGTCAACACACACACACTCTTATTATAATAACTTAAATAAAAAAAAATTAAAAACCTCGTAACAAAAAGAGCTGATGATATTCAAACGGCTGAAAATATTTGAATCATAGCTAAAAACACTCTCGATCACGTCACCTTTGAAACAAAAAAAAAACTAAATCTAAATCGGTTCATTATTTTGGGAGCAGTTACACACTACAAATATATAACACCCCTCTTTTTCGTCAGGGATTAAAAAGCAGTTTATAATTAGTTTTAGGCTTGAACTAGAATATTTTTCACGGAAGAAGTCCCCCGGAAATATGCGAACTAAAATATAGTGTATGGAATTAGACAGCAAATGTCAAATTTCATGAAGACTGGTTGCTATGGGACTTCTGTCCTATAAGACTCTTAAACCCAAGACTATCAATACGTTGTGTAATAAGAAGGACAACGTCTAATACTATATTCATTCATTAATTATAGCCTATCAAAAGTCTACAGCTGAATATAGACCTCCCCCATAGATTGCCTCATAGAGGGATAATTAACATAGTGCACCACTAGGCAAGCCGGTTGACAACCGCAGTTTTTCTATATGATCAAGTTGTTATCAGAAAAGTGCTGCTTCCCATCTCCTGTTTCGGTTTTCTTCCATCGCTTCTTACGATACTCTCGAGATGACTTGAGGTAGTGGATTCTCTGACGCTATACTATCTATACAAATAAACAAAACTGAAGTGTCTGTTTGTAATGTCAAAATAACAATTTGTTACATAATGCATTTAAAAGTATTTACGGTACTTGTAACAATTTTTTTTTAAGTTTTGTCTGTCTGTCTGTTTATTCCGGCTAATCTCCGAAACGGCTGGACCGATTTTGACGGGACTTTCATTGGCCGATAGCTGATGTTATAAGGAGGTTACTTTTATTTAGAAAAAAAATTAGGGTTCCGTGCAAAAAAATTAAAACCCATAAAATTTAATCGTAATGAATTACACGCGGATGAAGTCGCCGGGAACAGCTAGTTATAATGAAATATATTGCCTTTAAGTAGTAATTTCGCTTTTTTTTAATCTGTACAAATTATTTAGAAAGCAATAACTTATGGTCATTAATTAATCGTAAATAACACATTATTGCTGGTAATACGAAACCAAATAAAATGTGCAATTTCAAATAAAAAACCGTGAAAAAATTTAATATAAAAATTTACTAAAATTAAGAACATAAAAAAGTAGGTACATGGGTGATTAAACCCTAAGATAAGTAAAACGTCTGACTGTTGGATGGATGTTTCTTTATCATTAGCAAAAGTTAGTTGGGAAGACTAATCACAAATTAAAAGCTTGTCGTTAGATTAGCGGTAGACTTTAATTTATTAGAAATACATTTATTAGGGCATTAAAAAATTAACCTTAATAAAACTGTAGGAATTTCCTTTGTATCGGGGACATGGAGCACATTGCATTAAACTGCCTTATATTTATTAGGTCTTTACCTATGAAATTTCCATTTTTTATGAAATAAGTTAACGTAATTTTTTTCTATATTTTTTTATTTCTATTAATCAAAGTAATTACCCATGTCATCGATACATTTTGGCAAGTTTATTAATGCCCTTCTTGAAAAAATCAACTGGACGGGAGGCAACAAATTCTTCAAAGGCATTTTGTACTGCCTCTCGGGTATTGAGCTTTTTTCCGCCAAAAAGTTATCCAAATTCTGGAAAAAGTTGATGTCTGGCGCAAGGTTTGGAGAGTACGGTGGATGACGGAGAGCTTCTAACTTGGAAACCGTCTGTTGTGCAGTATGAGGTCGCGCGTTGTCGTGCAAGTGTAGTGGGGACGAGCGATTGACCAAAGCTGGTTGGAGACGTGCGAGCTTCTTCATCGTTGTGTTGAGTTCTTCACAGTACACATCTGCAGTAATGCTCATCACGTTTGGTAAGAAGCTGTGGTGAATAATACCGGCGCTAGACCAGCAAACAGTGACCATCACTTTTCTAGGGGTAAGATGGCGTTTAGGGCATTGTTTAGGTGCTGAACTAGGATCCAGCCAACTTGCTGAGTGCTTGCAATTATCAAACAGAATCTATTTTTCGTCGCAGTAGTTTCTAAATTCCTTCGTTTGTGTGCCTGTTGAGCAGTGCAATATAGATTGTGATCATCCGGCAGCGATCACCGAATGGTGAGAGGCACACTGAACCTAAACATTAAGTTGGAGGTCACGTCTAATGAAGTCAACGCTCCGTCCCCTCATGCTCTAATCCAAAGTCCCGAAACCTTTCAGCTCGAGCTACGAAACCGTTTTCAGTGCCTAGAAGATTGCAATGCAGTGGACGATATGAATGACAAGCTAGTGGAAACTGTCTATGCGATCGGAGCTAAGTTTTGCAAGACCCGCCGCAGAAGAACACAAAACTCCGATCACACTCTTAATCTCATGGCTGTTAGACGGGATATGAAGCTGCAGTCTTCAGTAGATTTGACAGCATATAGGCAACTGAAACGACAGATCTCCAAATGCATGCGGCGGGACTTACGCAACTTCAAAGCAAGCAATCGCAAGCTCCAAAGTCTTTGCTAGAGATCTGTCTGCCAGAAAGAGCCAACTGTCCAAGCTGAAAACCGAGTGTGGCAGCGTCGTTTCCGGGACACCTGAGATTTTGAGTGAGATTGAGAGATTCTATGGGCAGCTGTACACATCAGCGTTGGAGCCACGCAAGTGTGAGTAACGATCAAGAGCGACTCTTATCTGACACTATTCCGATGATATCCCGGACGTCAGTCTGAGCGAGATTAGAATGGCTCTCCAGCACCTTAAAACGGCAAGGTCCCAGGCGAGGATGGAGTTACAGCGGAGCTTCTGAAAGCGGGTGGAAAACCGGTACTTGAAGTCCTTCAGAAGCTCTTTAATTCCGTCCTCCATGGTGGCATTACACCGGAGGCGTGGAGCAGAAGTGCGGTGGTCTTGTTCTTCAAGAAAGGCGACAACGCTCTCTTGAAGAACTACAGACCGATTTCCCTTCTGAGCCGCGTCTACGTGCTGT
This sequence comes from Parnassius orleans, assembly GCA_029286625.1. Classification (NCBI taxonomy): domain Eukaryota; kingdom Metazoa; phylum Arthropoda; class Insecta; order Lepidoptera; family Papilionidae; genus Parnassius; species Parnassius orleans. The sequence goes on from JAGSMP010000029.1 coordinate 268,998, forward strand.
TTTCGAGTCATTACGAATCGTCTCGCACGCAGACTCGACGACTTCCAGCCTCCCGAACAAGCCGGTTTCCGAAAAGGCTTTAGCACCATAGACCACATACATACCCTTCGGCAAATTGTACAGAAGTCCGAAGAGTACAATTTGCCACTATGTCTGGCATATGTGGACTATGAAAGCCTTTGATTCCGTCGAAATTTGGGTGGTGCTGCAATCCTTCAGCGGTACCAAGTTGACTGTCGGTATATCGAAGTGCTGAAGTGCTTGTACAGTAGGGCTACGATGGCTATCCGAGTACAGAACCAGAGTACGAAACCTATCCAACTGCAGAGGTGTAAGACAGGGTGACGTTATATCCCCGAAACTCTTCACCGCTGCATTGGAAGACGTTTTCAAGCTTCTGGACTGGAAAGGATCCGGTATTAACATCAATGGCGAGTACATCACTCACCTTCAATTTGCCGACGATATAGTCCTTATGGCAGAATCGCTGGAGGACCTAAGCACTATGCTCAATGACCTCAATAGTGCCTCCCAACGGATAGGTCTTAAGATGAACATGGACAAAACAAAGATCATGTTCAATGTCCATGTCACACCTATGCCGGTAGTTGTTGGGAGCACTAAGCTCGAAGTTGTTGACGAGTATGTTTACCTGGGACAAATAGTCCGACTAGTTAAGTCCAACTTCGACCGAGAGGTCAATCGACGGATTCAACTCGGCTGGGCAGCGTTCGGGAGATTTCGATACATCTTCTCGTCAGGCATACCTCAAAACCTCAAAATAAATTGTACAACCAGTGCGTGTTGCCAGTGATGACATATGGAACCGAGACGTGGTCCTTCACTGCTGGCCGTATGAGGAAGCTCAAGGTCGCTCAGCGAGCTATGGATAGGGCTATGCTCGGGTTTCTCTGCGTGATAAACTTCTAAACGAAATTCTTTCTAAACGAATCCGCAGTAGAACCAGAGTAACCGACATAACCCAAAGTTAGTAAGCTGAAGTGGCAATGGGCCGGCCATATAGCTCAAAGAACCGACAACCGATGGGGAAAAAGGTTCTCAGTGGCGGCCTCGTACCGGCGGACGAAGTGTAGGGCGTTCCCAAACTAGATGGAGTGACGACCTGGTAAGACATGCAGGAAGTCGATGGATGCAGGTGGCTCAGGACCGTGCTTAGTGGCATTCCTTGGGAGGCCTATGTTCAGCAGTGGACTTGTGAAGGGCTGTAATGATGATGAATGATGCTATGGTAATTGAGGATATTAAAAGTCCAGTCCTTTCGAATCTGGACTCGTTTGTCCGAAGTATTTTTGAAGAAATCAGGGTCTTCTTCAGATCTCTGTAACATGGTTTCACAAAAACTACTCTTCTTCGGTAATAAGATTCCTGAAAACGCGCAGGATATTGTTCGCATGGTTTCCATCTGAAAACAAAAGAAAAAGCTCATAATTATCACAAGTTAAAATCTTAAAACTGGTACTACAGCATATTTTAAGGCTTACCTTTATTAAGAATTCTTAGAACCGAAATTCGTGGAACTCCAGTTCGTGTAGCTATTCTGTTTGAACTTGTAAACGAGTCTCTTTGGACTTCTTCCACGACTTTGTCAACTTGATCCGGATTCTGGGGTACTGGTTCTCAAGATTGATTGCGACCGGAACACGTCCAGCCATCAGGGTGTTATGAACGTTAATAAAAGCCCTATGATCCAGGTGACGTTCCAGTCGTTCTCCTCGCCTCTCCAGTGCCTCTTACGCCATAAATTTAAATCATCTCTGCGTATTGGCTTAGTGAATAACTCATGATACCGCACAAAGACAGTGTTCGTGAAGAAAATCAAGAGTCCGAAACACAAGCACAGGTTACCGTGAGGCAAATCGGATTCCAAAACACAAGCACAGGTTAACTTGAGTCAAATCAGAGTCCAGTTAACACAGCAAAAGTGGTACAAAGGAACGAAAATAACGTCAAACCCAAGAAACGAGCAGTTTTAACACTCGCGATGGCAGCAAACGACTAAACTAATGAACGGGACACGACAGGGATAAAGGAGGGCTTCACTGTGCTGATAAAAACCGGTCTAATTGTTACCTGGACATAAAGGTACGAAAATCCGTTTAATAATGCTCAAATTATGAATTATTACGCTGTCTACCTCATGTTAATTTACTGGAGTTTTGGTGAAAAAATTACATTTTATTACTTTAATTTACTATAAGAATGCTAAAAATAGGCAAAATCATTTTTAAACTTAATTTTTTTGTTGATTTTAGCCTATCCACTTTCGAAAGCCGATTATAGCGAATAATAGCCCGTTAAGTACCAATTTTTTAAATGTTTTGAATAGCTTAGGACTTGCAAAGTTTTAAGAGTCAGCTAGAACCTATGGAATTCTTTCTAGTTTTGAGCTCCCTTTAATTTTATTTTATTTTAATTTTAATATTTTTTGTTATAGCGGCAATAGAAATACACATTATGTGAAAATTTCAACTGTCTACATATTACGAATCATGAGATACAGTTCGCTGACAGACAGACGGACGGCCAGCAGAGGCTTAGTAATAGGGTCCTGTTGTTACGTACCCTTCAGGTTACTCTTCGGTACGGCACCCTAAAAAGAGTAAGTTTTGGAATGTTTTTTTTCGAATTTCGTTTGTTTTTATGTAATTATTTATTAAGTAACATTGCGTTCTTTCATAATGCGAAAATTTTGCCAACTTTTGAATTTAAGTTTAATTCGGTTAAGGTTTTGTTTAAATTTTGCCTTGATTGCCTTATTTATCGTGTCAATTGTAAATTTTAACGTAAATAAACTAAGAATGTCAGATCTAAACACCACTCAAGTTGCTAGGATGTTACTTTAATAGAAACTGCGCACACCTACAAACATGTGGCCTAAATTTTACGAGTATCAAAATCTGTGGTACACCGAGTGTTACACCGGCAAACCGGATAGTACAAGACTCGCAGGACAGGAAGTAAACGGAAAACTGTGGCCAGAGATGACCACACCAGTGTGCTTAAAACAGGACCTTAACTTCGTAAGAACGAAGCTACAAGAAGTTTAATGGGTTACAGTAAGCACAAAAACTACGAGGAAAAGACTAAAATTGGCCGGAATAAATTCACATGCGCCTGCTAGAGGCCCTTTGCCACATGCCATCGAGTAGCTCGAGTTAATTTTGCTTTTAATAACGAATATTGGAATGACGAAGCTTGGAGTCAAGTTCTAATTCACAGAGTCCAGATTTTGCCTGAAGCCAGATGATGGAAGGATTAAAGCGTCAATACGGGAGGAAGGTACAATTACAGCAACATTATTTTAAAAGATGCAGTTATGGTATGGGGCGGTATTTATATGAGCACGTTTGGAACTCCGCGTCATTGAGTATGGGTCACCAACAGTGGCACGATATGTAAGTGAGATTTTGGAAGAAATTAGAAAAGCGTGCTCATTCTACGGCCGTAGTTGTAGAATACATTCGAGTCGTTTAAATCAATGCTATGGGATTGCAAGTGCGCTCGCCAAACTTAAACCGCAATTCTTGTTTCATGTGGAAACCGAACCCACGGCCCTCAGCGCCACTACTGATTGCTAAGCGACTGCACCATGGAGCTGTCTATTACATTTAATTTAAAAATTATCTTCTGGCTTACTACAAATGTTTAATACGAACCCATTGTCTTTAGGAGTTTATAGAAGATGATTTATTACAACGGCGAGTCTAATTAATGTTAATCGACATTGGTCTTTAGTTCGCATCTCGAGCAGCCTGGCGTGAAATTAGAAGACTGTATTTTACAATTGCCTCGATTAGAGCCGTGATTATTATTGTTCTCCTTATACTAATATTAAATATTTAGGGTTTACTGGTAAAACCAGTTATTGGCAATTTTGGTGAAATGAGTTAAATATACACTTCAACTCAGATTCTTTTCTCATTTTTTTGGTAAAACCAACTATTTGATATGTCCATTATTTACGGAGATATTTCGTGGTAATACCGTGTATCAGCATGGTAAGCTTAAAAATGTCCACGTAAAACAGTTTTAAGCCTTTATTGGTTCGATTTATTTTATTTCTTATTGTGAAGGCATGTTCCAATTCCATAACTTATGTTACTGTAAATATAAGTTCCAAAATGCTTACTTGATAGAAAAGTTATGGACTTTTAATCGTTTTGACTGGAAACTGATCACAAAATGTTATTTACCATTTTTAGCACGAAAGACCGAATAAGTGCTCCTAGTTGTTAAGCTTATTTGTTTCCTTTAAATAAGTGTTTATAACTGTTTTAAATGATACCTATTACATAAAAACATCAAATAAATATTCGTAATTAGTGCGCCTATAAGAATATAAATACCAAAATTAAATAATAACTGTTAAGAAAGAACCAAATATATCACGGGAATAATTAAAGCAATTGCCTCAATTGATGAGATAGAGCAAATTGAAGAGATTGAGATATAGAGGACGAACTCCTTATGATGAACTCTTTCTTCCAGGAGCATACTCACAGCTCTATTTAAGAAATAAATACCAATTATTATTCTCAGCCACTTCTACGTGCTGTATTCTAGAGACATTACAAATTATGTCGCACGCGGAATTGATAACTTCTAGCCTATCAAACAAGCTGGTTTTCGAAATAACATATTATTATAGACCCAACATATCCTTCGGCAAATTGTACAAAGGCCTAAGAGTACAATCTGTCACTTTGTCTTCCGTAAAGACGTAGAAACTTTGGCGGTGCTACAGTCCCTTCAGCGATGCTAACTCGATTGTCGGTATATCGATGCTGAAATTTCTACACAGTGGGCTACGATGGCGATGTGAGTACTGAACCAGATTACGAAACCTACCCAACTGCAGAGAGGTGTAAGACAGGGTGACTTTATATCCCCGAAACTCTTCACCGCTGCATTGGAAGACGTTTTCAAGCTACTGGACTAGATATGATACGATATAAACATCAAAGGCAAATCCTCTTTGATTTGCCGATGATATAGTCATAATGGCAGAATTGCTGGAGGACCTAAGCACTATTATCTATGATCTCAATAGTTTTTCCCAGGTCTTAAAATGTACACGAACAAGACAAAGACCATTTGTATTTTGTAATATCCGTATCACACTTAAGCTGTTTTTGGGAGCGCTACGCTTGAAGTTGATGTCAAGCATGTTAACCTAGGACAAATTGTCTGACTAGGTAAGTCAAACTTCGACCAAAAGTCCATCCACAGATTCAATAATATCATGCATCAGAATATTGCCGGCTTTCTTAATAAATCTGATGTACTAACGGTTCATATCAGGAATTATTAAACTAACAAATAGATATAGATGTATTTTGTATTACTGAGCATTTCATAATGTCTGGCTATTTAAAATTTATACAAATATCCAATTACAAGCTAGCTACATGCTATTCAAGAAGAAATGTTAAACGCGGAGAAGCCTGCATCTTGATAAAAAATGTAATGAGTACACAGAATTACCAGACATCATGAAATACTCTATAACAGGGATCATTGAATGTTGTGCTACAATATTAACAAAACAAAACACGATAATTTTAAGTATTTATAGACTTCCAAAATATGTAATATAGATAAATTTTATGGAAATTTAGACTCAATTTTAAACAAAGTATGTAATAACCATAAAAGTAATTAAATAATATGTGGTGACTTTAATATAGAAATTTTGAAACGGAACAGATTAGCAATAGAATTTGAGTACTTTCTTTTGAGCTACGACCTTAAATTGAAAACTAACCAATCTACTAGATTAGACAGCAATACATGTTTTGACAATTTTGCTCATAACTTGAAACAAAAGTGCAAATGCGAAATAGTAGACTTAGCCTTATCAGACCATAAAGCTCAGATTCCAAAATAAAAGTTAACAAATTAAGACGAATAAAATGTTGGCGGAAAACAATAAGAGATACGTCCAACGAGAATATAAACAAATTCAATAAATATCTCCAACATTTATCATTTTAGACGTTTACAACACTGACGACCCTAATAATGCCTATGATAGTTTTATCGACTTATTTATTTTATTATATAATTTGTGTTTTCCTTTTAAGTCGGTTATAGTACGCAGAAAAAATCAATTAAATGGGTGTCACGTGGTATTCGGATTTGTAGCAAAAGGCAGCGCCATTTATTGTGGCAAAAAAGATTAAAACCGACATATGAAAATAAAAACAATTTCTATACATATTCCCGAAGATTCAAAAAATAATTAAACTGACCCAGAAAGCTCAAAATAACCATCTCATCCAAAACCCAAAAAATAAATCCAAGACATCTTGGCAAATAATAAATAATAGCAAAACAATTACGGAACCTATTTCTGAGATAAAAAAAGATGTTTTGTTAATAACAAACCCTAAAGAAATAGCCAAATCATTCAACAATTTTTTTATCGACCAGATCACAGATAAACCAAAAAATGTATCAGATAACATCAAAAAAATTAATTATAACCCATACTCGATATTTATATCACCAATTGTACAACAATACATAATACGGATAATAAAATCTTTAAAAAGCAAAAAAGTTTTGGTTATGATGGCATTTCAACGCAAGTTATTAAATCTGTTTGCAACAGCATATCTGGACCTCTATGCCATATTATTAATGTAAGCATATTAGCGGGAATATTTCCCGAAAGGCTGAAAACGGTTAGAGTAAAACCACCTTATAAAAAAAACAATAAAGAAGACATGTCTAACTACCGACCGATTGCTTTGCTTCCTGTTTTTTCTAAAATAAAGGAAAAAGTTATTTACGAATCAATTTACGCATTTTGGCTAAACCTAATATACAACCTAATAAACAAAATGGGTTCCGAAAAAATAAAGCGTAAATATGGCTGTTTTCGACTTATTAAAGAAGCTAAGGGCTAGTGTAGATACCAGAAATCCCATATGTACTATATATACAGCCACGTCGAAAGCCTTCAATTATGTGAACCATGACATAATATTACAGAAACTTAACGGATGCGGCATTCGAGGTAACATTCTTAACCTAATAAAATCATATCTGATAGGCCACAAACAATGTAAAGAGATTGCTAGAATATGCATTAAATTTAAACGTGAATGCAAATATGTATGTATCTTCTTATAGAGGAATTAAATTGTCGTACCACAGGGAGTGTCCTGGGCCACTGTTCGACGACACGATCTCTCATGTCAAATCCATCATCCAATGGTATTATTTGCCGACGACAGTACAGCTCTAATAAAATGCCCAAATAAAGATTCTTATGAAAATTATATAAACACTACGATTAAAACTATAATTAACTGGCTGAATTATAATAATTTACTGATCAATATTCAAAAAACTAAAATAATGCACTTTTACCAGAAACTTCGCACTGAAGATCTAAATATAAATTACAATTATCAAATAATAGAAAGAGTAGATATCGCAAATTTTTAGGTACTTTAATAGATAGCCAATTGACATGGAAGGCCCAAGGATGATGTCTGTAATAAACTAAGTGTGTCTGCATATACACTCTATAACCTGACAAAAAGTCAGTATCAAATGGTACTAGTAGCTTACCATGGTCTAGTAGTTTCCATTTTAAGCTATGGTATTATATTTTGGGGCAACTGTGGCGATAAAGAAATCATTTTCAAAGCCCAAAAGCGCTGCATAAGTGCAATCTTTAATTTAAAGATTACAGATAGTTGTGTCCCTATTTTCAAAGCCCATAAATTATTAACTTTTCCGTGTCTATACAGACAAGAGCACAGGGACACAAGAGCACACACTAAGGATTCATACCATTTTGTTAGTGAGATAAAGACCTATGTCTTACTGACAATGAAACTATGGTCAGTTTTGATGTTCAGTCTCTATTTACATGCCTACCTGTTGAAGACTGCATCTCAATTGTAACTAGGAAACTAGAGGAAAACAACATGCCAGCAGAATATGCAGTACTGCTTAGACATTGCCTTACATCTGGCTATCTATTGTGGAAGGAAGAGTTTTACAAGCAAGTAGATGGTGTTGCAATGGGCTCACCGGTATCTCCCATTGTCGCCGATATTTTCATGGAGGACTTTGAGAAAAAGCCCTGCTTACTGCCAGTAACTCAAGGTTCTACAAGCGGTATATAGACGATACTTTCACAATTTTACCATCAGACAAAGTAACTGCATTTTTAGAACATCTTAATTCCATAAACTCTAAAATTCAATTTACTATGGAGTTAGAGGCAAATAATTCTTTAGCTTTCCTAGATGTATTAGTCATTCGAAATCCTAACAACACCATAGGTCACACCGTGTATAGAAAAAGACCCATACAAACAGATATTTAAATGGTGAATCCACCATCATCCTTCACATTGGCTACCGTGGGCAAATCTTTGTTACAGAGAGCACGAGGATCTGTGACAGCAAACACCTGGCCGCCGAGCTTCAGCACGTCAAGCAGGTTCTGCACGACAACAAGCTTCGGGTCCCGCGCCTACGTCACAGTGACCGGTGAAGCCGGCCACAGTCGAGCGTGTGCCTGCTGTACTACCATATGTCAGAGGTGTCACAGACAAGATTGGCTACATCTTGAAGCGAGCTTCTATAAGAACATTCTTCAAGCCGCCGAAGAAGATTAGTCAGTTCTTACCATCCGTCAAGTGCAATATCCTCTACAAGTTGCAGGAGTGTACAAGCTGATTGTGAATGTGGTCTCTCATATAGGGCAAACAAAAGATCTATTAAAACCCGCGTAAAAGAACACATAGCTGACGTGAAGCACCAACGTTCCGGAAGTCTGCAGTTTGTAATCATATCCTAGACGGCCCCCGCCATTACATTAGATTTGATAAACCACAGATTCTCGCGAAAGAACATCGATTCCTGCCAAGGATGATACGTGAGGCTATTGAAATTAAAAAACATCCTAATTTCAATAGAGAGGGAGGCTGGGTACTACCACCTGCTTGGGATTCTGTAATTAATAAAATTAAAACTAAACCCAAGCATACCACTGCAAGACTTCAAGACACAGTTAGTTCATTCTGCGTAGATCGGACCAAAATTAATAATTAAAAAAGCTGAAGGTACTCCGTATTAACTTTGACATTGGGACGTCAATCACCTCAGTCCCCCGTGACCATTAAACGCGATATAATCCGTAAAAGTAGTTTAATTCAATGTGTAGTGTTCGCGTAAATATAAGAAATCATTATGATATTTGGAAGTCCAAATTTTGATAGCACGATTCTACTTCATTAAAAGAATGTCTGCTTGTTTGTGCCTACTTTAAAATTTAACTGAATACAATAAGACTCCCGCGTATTTCGAGAATAAAATCACGATATTGGCTCAAAACTAATTTAAACCGAATTCAAAAAAAGAGGTTTTATATATTATGACGCGTACGTTTATTTGTCTATGTGAATCGAGTTCTCGTAAACGGATGAACCCATATAAATTATTCTATTTTTATTAAATAAGTTTTTCTCCAGGAGAGATTTCATAGGAATTTAAAGAAAGTATTCCAGTGCAACGGGTGGAAAACTAGGCAATCAAGACTTTAATGTATCTGTTTAAACGACAATCAAGTTACCTAGAATTTGTAATATTCCTTAGTTAACTTAAAATATTTATTAAAATTAGAAACCTTCTAACTCTTCAATACAGTATATCTAAACACGACTTCTGAAGCTATTTTATGTTACCCTATTTTTAGTTATTTAGGTCAGTTTTTATTTTCTAGGCATATTTCATTATCAACAAAATAGAAGTAAACAGTGTGATCGACCGGATCGCAACCACACACAAATTTATGAACTATCATCTTATATCTTTATTCGCTGGCGTAGGATAATTAACCTAATTTTACAACAGTACAGATTGCAAACTCGGAAAGTCATTGGTTCGAATACGCCATTTGACTACTGCGAAGAACCACTCCTAGGACAAGCATTTTAAGCTTACTTGGGTGCGTTGAGCGGGAGCATTAGTAATATTAAGAGCATTACTCGTATTTTCTTTCAATAATTCTTAACGTAAGTCCGATTTAATTTCTCAGTCTTAGTTTGAAAAAAAAATAATAACCAGAAAAAGATACCTGTTACAGCTTTTATTAATTATTAATAAGTCATAGATACCAGTACCATAATAATTTTAAGGTAACTGGATTATGTCTTTTACTCGCTTACGCAATAAAGGAGTTTATAAAAAGAATAAAGATGTACATAAATCGTTTTAAAAACAAACTACAAAAGGACACTGTCTCAGGCTACGGCATCATTCATAATATTTTATAAAATCGTCGCACAAATTTTAAAAGAGATATTTTTATAAAATATTTCCTGTTTAAATTTCTTCAGTGACTATGAAGATAATAAAGGCAGTTATCAAAGTTAAATACCTATTGTTTTTTCGTCGCTTCCAAACTTAAAATATAATTTATATTTGTATACAAACTCTCTCTCTATACCTATGTCTGTGTCTCTCTCTCTCTCTGTGTGTGTGTGTGTGTGTGTGTGTGTGTGTGTGTGTGTGTGTGTGTTAGAATTGGAACATAAATAGAGCTACCCTTGAGATGTAATCTATTTTATAAAAAAAAAAACAATCGTTCAGGCGTTACTTTGCGGTCATCAAATATATAATAGATGTAAAAAAATATCCACGAAGATCCGCGTAACAAAAATATAATGATGTGTCTAACCTAGTTCAAAGGGCACCTCAATGTGAATGTGTTATCTCCGTCACCACTTATCCCTACGCCACTAAACTAAAACAGACACACCACCTTCGATAATACAAGGGTAATATTTATATTTTTTACGCGGATCTTAGCTAATAAATTTTTAACATTAATAAAAAAGAATTAACATACACAATTGGAAAAGATATCGTATTGATATGTATCGTGTAACATATGGAAAAAAAAGAACATTGTACATTCCAATTGAGAACTTCCTACTTTTATGAATTCGTCTAAAAATAAAACGGTTAAAAATATATTTCACTATTTATCTTCTGAATAAATAACACATTTTGCCTCAAAATCTATAACGCTTCCAATTGGCTTTTATAAGGTTCCAAACACTGCACTAAAACTGGATTTTCGTTTCCAATCTTCTTACACAATATCTGTAATCCCAGGAAATTTGTTCGGAATTGTTTTGGGTTGTATCATTTATGTATAGTTGTTACTTATAAAAAAGTGGTAAAAATGCAGTAAACTTACAAGAATTTAAAGAAGATTCAATAGAATAAGAGTGACAAACGAGTTGGTAGGTGGATGTTGTGGCCCATATATATCTACATTTATCCTCAATTAAAAATCAAAATGCAGATCAGTTGTCACCCCTGAGGACTAAGATGAAATGCCTCGTTTCCAGTAAAAAGGGTCTCCGGTTCTCTGCACTCACCATACGAAACACAGCAGCATTGCGCTGCTATTTTACGCTGGTATTCTGTATTGATTGCTCGGTGGTGAAGAAAAACATCGTAACGAAACCTATAATATGTCTGAGACATACTTAATAAATTTTCAAATACATGTAATGATGCCAGCACGAACTGGAGCAACGCGGCGCAACATTGCTCCATTACTCTTCAATAAACGAGAGAAGGTCTATGCAGAGCGGTTGGACGGTTATTGGCTGTAACTTTTTTTAATTCTAGATGTAAATATACTTGAACTATACTTAACACTTTTGCAACTTTTTTAACTTTAGAAAATGCATTTTAAAAGGAAAATAACAACATACATAAGTTCCATAGCTGGAAACACAATAGAAGGAGATCTCATTTTTGTTCAGGGAAGAACCTGCCGCGATATTCTAGTGCGTGTAGGTAGACTTCACATGTTCCTTCCTCGAAATATTTTTAATAGTCTTGCAGATTTCCTTACGTACGCCCCGAGTAGTGGCAGTAAGAGAATCCACTATACCTTATCAATCCGCCGCGGCTGTCGTTAGACGCGACGGAGGGAACTTAACCAGGGGATGAACAGCAGCATCTTCCTGATAATAGCTAAATAAACATAAAAAACTGCGGTTGCCTACCCGCTTGCCAAGCGTGGTGTGAGTGGGAGATGTAACAGGATATGGGCAGCAGCACCTTCTTGATAAAACTCAAAATAAGATATATAAAGCGTAGCAACTATGGCAAATAAAAATTACCTTTGAGGAATTCTATGGGCGTGGCCTTTGTTCAGCGGTGGACTTTTGATATGTTTTATTGAATCAATGCATTAATTTCATTACGAAGTTTTCCTTTACCGCTTAAATCAGGATTTAAAATTGTAACTAGTAACTTCATCAGTGCCGGCCGGGAACGAATTAGGATGGCTGGCATTCCATAAGTTGAGCGCTCATCCTCTAAGGTATCGCGGCTCAGAGCGAGGATTTACTAGTAATTTCTGTGGTTGATAATCGATATGTGACCATAGATCAATTACCAATAACATTCTAGAGAAATATAGGTATTATCTATGATGGAAGCGAAGCATCATAGATTACTACTTAAATTAGTGTTATAGTTATTAATCAATACTGAGAACACTGAGTTCACCCTCCATATTTCTGAGATATGTTTACGTAATTTTTTTCTGTAATATTTTCCCAAGGCAAAGGTATCTTATCTCATGCAGCTATGAAAGTTATCTAAAAGCCTTTATTTAATTGATTTAAAAGTTTTTTATGGAAAAATTATGTATGCATGTGCTTATTTTTCTTGCTTGCGCACGTCTAGGGCAAAGTATAATTATAGATATAATTGCATTCCTTTCCCTTCATAATGAGTACTAAAAAAGGTATTTTAATATTCGATTTTCACATATTAATATGTCAATTATTTCTTCTGAACAGTAATTCTAACTTAGCAGTCGTAAATAAATAACTACTATACTTTTATCAAAACAATATCTCCCTTACGTTACAAACGTGCTAATGGTTGAAGTTTTTGAAAGTATTGCGTAGCATCAGCTTCTTTTAACTTACGAATTTGACTTCGAACTTTGTCCTATTTTTCCGCACTAGTTACTATAAATGTTAACTTTATTTTATTTATAAGTTAAAGCTGCCCCTACTTTAATTTTTAACATGTATTATCTGTTTAAATTAAATTAAAACATCTACAAAATTTGGGGATGACTAACCTTCATTAGTCAGTACAAAGTCTGCAAACTCCTCTGGGTAACAGGCATACGAGTTTATGTTCATGCTTATGTATACATACGACTAACTATAGACTAAGCATACAGGGGAGAGCATTCAGCGGTTTGTGAGGCGTGGCGGCGTGTTCCTCATACAACTCGAGCGTGCTAGCCCAGCACAGTCGACTCTCTCGCTCACGCTATCTCTGATATAACAGCGTGTGTTTTTATGACACTCTAACCTAAAGCCGAATTTCCACCGCAAACTAAACTAACATATTTCATCTTAGCTCGCATAGCTGTGCCAGTTTTTCATACATACATAGCTTAGCTGGAATAGTTTGCGGTGGACGCACATGTATGAAAAACTGTCTCAGCTATGCGAGCTAAGTTTAGTTTGCGGTGAACGTTCGGCTTTAGAGCGGCTAACCGCACGACTGGTCGCTGGTTTATTTAATTTATTTATCGGGTAAAGTATACGCTTTTACAATATAACACCAGAAAGTGTTCATCATTTGTCAATCAACAAGATGAAAATTTTATTTAAAAATATATATATATATATAAAGGTTATTATATTATTAAGAAATACATAAGTTAACATAATCCCTGGGAGTGTGGTGTTTGCTACAATGCCAGTTCTATTACAATCCATATAGATAATTATATACTATTAAAAATCTTATGTTTAAAATATAATAATTTCAATGATTTCTCGCAGGTACTACCCAGGACAGAAGTATTTTCCGTAATAGTGGTAAATAAAATTGACTTTCAATAAGTATTTTATAATAAACTAAATTGAATAAAAATATTCTATCAAAATATTATTGTAATATGCTACCGTCACAAAATTATTACCGCAGCGGTTGAACGAAAGGCTGTCCGCTTTGCCGCTGACCGCTATCTTTAATATATTCTATTATAAATCAAAGATGAATTGCTACAATTTCACTATTGCAGAATTAGCCAAAAATAATTCACACTAAACCTTTTGGTTGAGAGTAGTATTGTTCTGTGCGGCAACGCGCAAGTGATTTGGCACGTGAGTGTTGACCTTGGAGTCCCCTAGTAATGGATGAATCCAATATTTTCTTTTCCCTTCGTCGTCGTTTTAATTAAGTAAAAATAACTCGACAGCGTCCATTTTGTTCATAATAAACCGAAACGCAGTTTTTCGCCTTGAAGCGGTTCAATCATAAGACACGGTTCAATAGCGGCACCTGGCCATGGTGATGAACCGCCGTACCAACCGCGTTACCAGGCATGGCGCTCAGGTGGCTACGTCGCCAACCGTTAGTGTGAATCAACTCTTAGTGTAGAAACTAAGTGACGAACGTTGTTATGTCATAGATACTATTTACTTTATATTATAAGTCTTGTATACTTTATATTGTTTATTTACTTAAAAGCTAAATTACTTTCTTAGAAGCCAAACTAACGTTATGTCATAGGATACTATTTACTTTATGTTATAAGACCTGTATACGTTATAAATCATATTATTTACTTCCTTAGAAGCCACAATAATTCGATTGTAATATTATATGCTAATGTTTATAGTTTACCATAAGTTAACCATAACACCAAGAACAATGTTGTTCTCTTATGTTTACCCCCACCTCCTAGCTTCCTACACTATTTAAACCAAATCTTTCGATCCTCAACATAATTCTATTCCCAATTTCTCTGTATCAACTACTATATTTTAAGTTAGTTTAAAAGTATTAAATAAATTTATTTTTAAAGAGTTTTTGTCTCTGCCACATAATAAATTTGGCGCAGTCGGATCTTGTCGGTAGGATCTTGCGTGATTCATTCGCTTAAATCGCGTAAAAATGTACCAAATTCGACGGGACAGCATCGCCCAACGAGAATACAACGTACGGTAGCTGAAGGATTTTTAAAAACTTCGCCAAACCATGCAGCTCCACATTTTATTGTTACTGTGGTAAGTGGCTAAACTTGTTTGTTCGAATTACTATTTTTCCATTTTACTAAAATATTTTCCTATATCTACCACCTCACTCACATTCATTTTTTTAAATATAAGTAATCGTACTATTCTATTATATACTACTATATTATACTATTCTATTATATCAATTATTCATTGCCTGTGTAAAACAATCTCAAAAGAACTCTAAAATGGCCTTAGACATCACCACATTACTTAAATTAATTCCCTCATTCGACACAGATAATAACGACCAAGTGTACAGATTTGTTAGGTTATGCAATTCAGCTTTTGACTTAAGTTCAGCGGACCAGAAGTCAGTACTTTTAGTATACGCGCTAAGCAATATCACTGGTTCGGGTGCGGCAGACGTTCACAGTAAAGAACATGCCTCATGGACCGGTTTAAGAACATACCTTATTGAAACGTTAAAACCATAGCACACCTTAACCTTGAACTGCAATCCATGTTCCAAAACCTACAGAAACGTTAACCGAATATTTTCACAGAGTCGAACTTTGTCGCTCTAAAATAATTCAAAAGTTAAACGCTGTATGCGATAAGACGTTATTAGGTCGCTTAGCAACAACGGAGGAAATGACTCTTAACGTTTTTATTAATGGCATTAGCTCCGACGTTGGAGCAATGTTAAGAACAAAAGAATTTCTAGTCTTTGCGAAGCAGGCCGATTCGCACTTCAAGAAGATAAAATTCATAAATTACAGCAATAGTCGAAAAACAAATAATAGATAACGGTATTGTTATTTCCAATGCATTAGTCGAAGTCAAAAACAACTCATTTATTATGACTTGTGTAAATATAAACAACTCCGACAGTAATTAGCACTCCAAACATCAAAGTTCTCCGTTACCAACCAAATCAACAAACAAACAACATTCATAACCACTTAATTAACAATCTTAATCACACATCCGACACCGATAGACAAAACCAAGTACTCACCCTTATTAGGCGCGAACATTTGAACAAAGAAGAGTCGAACTCATTAGATAAAATTGTTTCCAAATATCCGACATATTTTTCAATGAAGGCGATTCACTTACATTTAGCAATCATACAAAACATCAAATACCTACCACTACTGTCATTCCAATTCACGCAAAACCTATCGCTTTCCTCAAGTACACAAACAAGAAGTAAAATCACAAGTCCAAAAATGTTGACCAAGACATTATCAGACCTAGCTCATCTCCTTGGAGTAGCCGCATCTGGTTGTTCCTAAAAACTAAACGCATCTGGGAAACAGAAATGGCAATTAGTTATTGATTACCGCAAGTTAAATGAAGTCACAGTAGAAGACAGTTATCCTCTTCCCAACATCACAAACATTCTAGAAAAATTAGGTCATTCTCAATATTTTACCTCATTGGATCTCGCCTCAGATTTTCATCAGTTAGAAGTAGATCAAAAAGATATTCGTAAAATAGCTTTTAGCACTCCATACATTTATTACCAATATAAATGAACGCCATTTGGCCTGAAAAACGCGCCAGCGACGTTTCAGCGTGTAATGGACTCCGTTTTGTGTGGCTTACAAGGTGAAAGATGTTTCGTTTACCTCTATGACATAGAGGTATTTGCTTCTAGTCTTCAAAAGCATGAAAAAAAACTTGAAGATATTTTCTCTAGACTTAGAAAATATGAACTAAAAATCCAACCAGACAAATGTGAATTTCTTAGACGCGAAGGTGCTTATCTTGACCATATCATTTCCAACGAAGGCGTTAAGCTAAACCCCGATAAAATACGGGCAGTTCAAGAATTCCCTATTACTAAATCGTGTAAAGATGTAAAAGCATTTCTAGGTCTTACAGGATACT
Organism: Parnassius orleans; assembly: GCA_029286625.1. Taxonomy (NCBI): domain Eukaryota; kingdom Metazoa; phylum Arthropoda; class Insecta; order Lepidoptera; family Papilionidae; genus Parnassius; species Parnassius orleans. Next base: position 285,961 of record JAGSMP010000029.1, read on the forward strand.
ATCGTCGGTTTATTCCTAACTTCAGCAAACTCACTAAACCTCTAACTAGCCTTCATAAAAAGGACACTGCTTTCATATGGGGCGAAACGAAACAACAATCCTTCAATGAATGTAAACATCTTACTAAACCTCCAATCTGACAATATCCTTACTTCACAAAGGAATCCATACTAACCACGGACGCTTCGATAAACGCCTTAGGTGCTGTGCTATCGCAAGGCGAAATAGGCAAGGAGTTGCCTATAGCATATGCATCTCGAACACACAATAAAGCTGAAGCCAACTATTCCACTATCGAAAGAGAGTTATTAGCTATATTTTGGGCCGTCAAACATTTTAGACCCTATTTGTTTGGTAGGAAATTTAAAATTGTAACTGACCACAAACCGCTTACATGGCTTTTCTCGATAAAAGACCCTGATAGTCGGTTAGTTCGTTGGCGACTTAAACTCGAAGAGTACGAATACGAAATAGTATATAAGGCAGGTAAAAATAATACTAATGCAGACGCTCTCTCACGTCCACCAATTCTCGACACGAACATATATAATCCAACAAATAGCGACAAAAACACACATCTTGACTCATACAGTTCAGAAGACTATTTACCACTTAACTTTCAACACTACTTAGAAATCGACTCTCACACATTTAATACTCCATATCTCCACATACTGTCTCTTAAACGAACGTCACAAAACATTCTTATCCCAATCTCTTGTCAACTTTCCGATAAAAATACACTTTTCAACCAAGCAATTTCCACTTGCTCTCAATTGGACCCATATTTAAATAAACCAAAACACAAACAGCGACTTTCAACCATGTAATTTCCACTTGCTCTCAAGTGGACCCATATTTAAATAAACCAAAACACAAACAGCGAGCGTTAACCATCTGAGCTACCACGGAGCCGTGGTAGCTCAGATGGTTAGCGCTCGCCGTAAGTTTCACAGTACGCGAGCAACCTGGTTCGATCCCGCCGGCACCAATGAAATTGTTGATTGCAATTTTAAGTGCTGATTTACCACGTGCTCGGCGGTGAAGGAAAACATCGTGAGGAAACCTGCATGTCTGAGAAATCAAAAAGTATTTCGAAGACTTGAAGTTCGCCAACACGCATTGGGGCAGCGCGGCGGACATTTCTTGCCCTAAAACCTCCCAGAAATGAGAGGATGCCTGTGCCCAGCAGTGGGACGTATATAGGCTGTAACTTTAAAAACACTTTACGAAACCGATTTATTAGTTTCGGATAAGAAACAAAATATTATATTTGGCTGTTTGAGACCCACTCACTTCGATCCTTGGGATCCTGATAGCTATTTTAAAATATTTCTTGGTTGCCTACACAACCATAAATTAAAATCACTTTACATTCCAAATCTAAAAAACGACCCCACTTGTAAACTTGAAGGAAACGAACAGTTATACATCACAGCTTATTTAACAGACATTTACGAATGCAAAATCACCATATGTGAAAATAAATTTAAAACTCCAGCTCCAGAAGAGATAGCATCAATCCTGAAAACCTTCCATGATGATCCCCTATCAGGACATCGTGGCATTATCCAAACAACACACAAAATACGATCTGAATATTTCTGGAAAGGAATGACAGAAACTATTAAAAATTATATAGATAATTGCCAAATATGTCAACGAAACAAAATTCAACGTAAAACATATAAAGCTCCCATGGTTATTACTTTTTCTACTGAACCTTTTGAACGCGTAACTATTGACTTAGTTTCTTATTCAGACATAACTAATGACTTTAGTAAATATATAGTCACATTACAAGATGACTTAACTCGTTTTGTTCAAGCTTACCCCATTCAACACAAACAAGCAACTACAATAGCCAAATCTATTTTAATTTTCTGTCAACATTACGGTGTACCTAAACGCTTCCATTCCGATCAAGGTACAGAAATTACTAGGATCCAACCACACAGTTAGCATCGCATATCATCCTCAAACTAACGGTTCATTAGAACGATTCCACGCAACATTACGCGATCACATCCGAATGTACCACAAACGTAATCAATCTAATTGGGATCAAATTTTGCCATTTGCCGTTATGTGCCATAATACATCAATTAATCAGTCCACAAAATTTACACCTCATGAACTCTTTGGTTGCAAACCGCGTTCTCTATTATTCTTTAAAAGCAAACGACGACTACACAACTCATGACTACCTACGAGATTTAAACAAAAGACTCAAGGTATCACGGGACATAGCCCGCAAAATGTAGAGTCAATGAAAAAGACAAAGAGCGATACGACAGCTATATTAAAAATATAGCCAAATTTAACGTAGGAGATAAAGTTATGCTTAAAGTCCCTAATCCAAACAACTTAAATAGTCTATGGACGGGCCTCATGTTATTGTTAGAATAGGTTTTAATGAAAATTATATTATACAAAAATCTGGAAAGAACCAAATAGTATGTGAATTTTTTAAGACCATTGCATGACTTCATTCAATAATCATAACATTTTATTCTAAGACTAGATCGTAATTATTCATAAATATTTAACTTTAAATCTATTTCAGGGTGGCTCGAATAATGGCACACCCTAATAAAACCCTAAGTTTAATTAAAAATCTTTTATATCTTATAAAACTCATACGTTAATTTTACTATTTGTTTTTTAATCATTTTATACAAAGTTTATCTATTTTCTATGAATTATTTTATAACTAAATTTAAAAGAAGTCAATACAATTAACTAGGTTTGTTTTAATTTTCACCACAACTTTTGTTGATGGGGATACGCACATAAATCCTATTCCTTCTAATCCTGGACTCTATTTCGAAAACAATGGTGAAATATTAATATCCCAATCCCAATAACCTTGAACCTTTATTCCTAGCTCGCAACTCTATCAAACGATTTATAAATAACTATCAATCTTTCAATACCACACATTCAAATTTACCTAACGTTATAACTACTACTTCATTTATAAAAATAAACATAGACAGAATAGATTCTAGACTCGACGAACTTAATTCTTACACTGAAAACAAGCGGTCCAAACGCGAAATACTAGACGGCTTAAGTTCAATTTTGAAATGGCTCATTGGTGTTCCAGACGCAAAAGATGCCAAACATTATAACGAATGTATTGAATAGTTAGAGAAACAGCAAATATCTACCTAACAACAATTACAAATTATTTCTTCAACGATCACGAATTTTAATGAAACATTACATAAAATCTCTTATGATGAATACGTTATTAACGAAGATATTAGAAAAATAAATTCATACTTTATCTCAACAAACAAACTTATATTTAATTTAACTATTCTTGAAGAAATATCCACCGTTTCAATTCAAATTCTAGAAACTATAGTTTCTTTGGAACGAGATATCGATGATGTCATTACAAGCATACTTTTCATTAAATCAAATGTAATTCACCCTTCTATAATATCAACTATGCGCCTATACAAAGAAATACTGTCTTTTAATTCCGCTAGGCTCAATAAAAACTTAGTTGCCCCAATAGCATTACCTAATTTACACAAAATACTTGAATCTGCCTCTATTACTTCCTATATTTATATGAATAAAATTATATATATCTTAGAATTCCCTTTAGTAAAAAACGAAAAATTTACTTTATACCATTTATATTCTATCCCTATTCTACATCCTGACTCTTCCTTATATTCTACTATCCTTCCCGAACAAACATATCTTGCCATGAGTACCACTAGACAGCAATACGTCATCATGAGCTCACTGGACAAATGCAAAGACTTTGCAACGGAATCCAAAGTCTGCAAGGATCTACAACATCAACACCAGACCCATATGCGAAGTTGTCATCTTAACAACGACGAGTCAACAAGTTCCTGAAGTTTGTGATGTAACTAAGTTTTCTGCACACATCAACACTTTCCAAGCTCTTAGAAACAACAACTGGATCTACATACTCCAACGCTAGACTCCGTATGCTTTAGAATGCGAAAGTAAAACGACTCACGGCGAAATCTCTGGAGCAGGTATCGTCACTCTAGAATAAGGATGTAAAATGTACACCGCGTTTGTTATACCTTAGCTGAGGACACAAAATCGATCAACATCAGCCATCCTTTTATCTATGTGGATATTGAACACATTTGCGCCCTAGATGAAATTAAGCTGCAACAACCAGAACTTGCACCAGGCCAGCTCAACAAAATTCAACTCGACTCTCTTAACTCGGTTAGAGAACAAATAAAAACTCACACAGATTTGCTTGAAGATAATAAACCTACATTCTTAGAAAAACATGTAACAAAATTTTCCATATTAAGTACGATTACTGGCATCATTATGCTAACATATTTTTGTTATAAATGTTGCCATGGAATAACATACCTACAAATCCACATGGTAACTGTATACAAATTTTTAATAATTGCTTTGACAACGTGCACCGTATAACAAACACACACTATAAAATATTCTCAAGCACAGCCGATATATATTCCTGAGATGCAATGCTTCGCGGTCGTTAATGTTCTTAACTCAGCCGTAGCCTTATTGTATAGACCTCAGGATCTCAGAAGCGTACAGAGTGGTGTGGCGTCTGACGTCTTTATAAATACACGTTCTTTTATTACGTTGATAAGTGTTACGGCCTTTTGAAATGTGTGCCGCCCATACATCCCGCACACTCTCCATTCAGGTCATGTCCTATGTCTAGCCGTGAGCTCGAAAAGGCTGTTGATGTCGATAATCTATTAATTTGTAGTTAAATGGGAGGCTCAGATAATCAAAGGAAAATAGACGAAGCGCTGTATACATTTTAAGTGGTGACGCCGAAATTATGCTCAACTTCTTGACACGGACTCACATACAGGTCTTTTGTCTTTCTTTTTGAAGTGAAAACTTCTTTAGAATCGTTGTAGCTTGAAAATCAATTAAACTAAAAAGAGAAAAACATATACTTCTATACGAATTAGTCTGTGAGAAAATGAGATAGAATACAGTATAAAGTGTTTCCTATTACCTCTTTGTGCGGTGCTTCGTATCCTTCCCACTCTTGTCTACTTTTCTGAAGGAATCACTTCTACCGCGCGTGAACTGCACACATGTTTTTTTATCATCCCATAAAAGTACACTGCTGAAAACACATATGCTAACCATGTTACTGGTCCCAAATGATTTTAGATGCGTGTGCGTAAAAAGGTGTACTTACAGCAAGTTGAGCATAGTGTTAGCTTGGTTTCATCGTCACTTAAAATTTACGCTGCGCTCCGTCTATCTTTCTTTGTTGGTATCATGTGGAAGGTGAGTAAAATGCATTTAGGATGAGAAATCGATGTATTTTCTACATTTCTCACATATGCGGCATATAATATGTACAGTTACGTCGTCTAAAATCGCTATTCCGTATTTCTTGAGGGTTTTCTGATGATAAAAACACAAAATAAATAAATATTCCCGCAATATTGCTCGAGAAGGCACATTGAAATAATATTGCTTTGCAATCCACTAAGCCCGCACTTAATTATTCAGTCTCAGTAGAGGCTGCTTCTCCTTTGCCCGTCCTTTGAGATCAACGTATTTTGTGTTATTTTTCTCAGAGTAGTAACCTTCCGTAACATAATATTTAGACATTTTGTCTATTACAATCATTGTGAAATTGTAAAGAACTTCCTTATTTAGAAATACGTCTGTAAACGTTTTTAGCTTTATACATAATATTTATAAATTAAATTGAAATGTCTGTCTGTAACATCGAAAACTGCCACTCATTGAGCTTAGGCGGTTATATGCATCTCATAATGACATGAACAACCAGAATAAATGGTATTTGATGATTGACTATTAAATCTAAATAATGCCACATGAATAGATCCTATAAATATAACTTTTAGTCAGATAATATTGTTTATATTCGTAAAACGATCGGTAGTTAAATTTATTATTATAAAAAAATTCAATTGGTTTGGAACAGCGATGTAACATAAGAAAGAGAAATATGGCCTATATGCCGAATAGCCAAAAAAGAAGGATAAATTTATAATTTTTTCTATCGGAAAAATGTTATCCCAATATGTAACTAAAACAAACCAGCACTAGAACATAGAATTAAATTGAATTATTCTAAGATATGGGTATTTCTTTTCAGTCTTGAACTTGTTTTACTATAGTAAAATTAAATTCTACTTTGCTTGACTTTGCTTTATGCTGCAACAGTTTTGGTCAATTTCTTTCATTATCTTATCATTTTGAAACTTTTTAAAACAAACATATCTTTTTAAAAGTATTTACATTACATGCAGACGTGAGCTCGTGATCGTACTATCGTGATATTTGTAGAGTAACCTCCGCAGCGAAATTTAATAAACTCCTAAATCGGCGCCTCTATTTGCGTCAAGACGAGATTACTAAGCAAAGTAAATGAAGCGGAGAACGAGGCATAAAAATACACAAGAATCAATAAATCAAATCAATCAATAAAACGGCCAACTTTGTAAATGTTTCACAAACAGACTGAATGCTACTTCATCAGAATGTCTTTCAAGATTTCGCGCAGCAGTAGGTTTAACTTAAAGTTTTAAATGACATTTTTCTCCTCCTCCTGTTCTTTGATCTCCAGATCCTTAGACACGAAACTGAACAGTGCCAAGTCCACAGTGAAAGTCTGTCACCCATTGATGTAGCAGAGACTACATACTTCCATTTGGTGCGATCCTGACCCATCTGGCTCCTCGCCAAAGGGTACTACTACTACTCTCTATCGAAGGCCTATGGAAAATGTCAAAAAGATCTTATCTTCTCTTACAACATCCAGAGAACAAGATGGAGTAAAAGATTTGTTCTCACCGCAGTCATGATTAAACGCTATCAATTGGTAAATATAACCATTCAAAACTGATCATACAAATAACGATGACGATTCTGATGCGCTCCAAATGAAAGATCTAAGCACAGGACGTCGCGAGTTAAGCTCAGTAGAGCATAAATAGCAAAAAGTTCAATTTTCACTCATTTAAAAGTAGGTCACTCGATCACACATAACAAATATTGGCGCAGCTGTCATGTCACATGTGTGTCTAGATTCATGCGATACAGCAAAATACTTTATCTCATAGGTTACGTGATCAGACTTCTGCAAGGTAGATTTACCACGAAATGCAAATGGGAATCCATCAAGCAAAAATAGGGACATTTAATGATAAATAATGTTACAACGAAAAGAACCAACTAACCAATGCAATCGAGCAATATACGTTAACCCATTTTTATTAAAATTTTGTACGCAGTTGTAGAATATTTTCAAGTAAATTTAATGCTGAAAATTTAATAAATAAAATTTAATGCTTTAATCGTTGCGGGCTGCGGGTTCAAATCCCGTACGGAATAAGTATTTGTATTGCCTACGAGTAATTATTCCTGATCTGGATGTTTTTCCGTGTAAAATTTATGTACGTAAACTACTTCTACGATACCTACAGGAGCAAATCCTTGTGTGGGTAACGTTTTTTTTAAAGAAAAAAAATAGTAAGAAGTTTTCCTCCTCCCTTTCTTTCTTTTATAAAACGATAAAAAACTTCGAAGTCATTTGATTCTTTCTCTGCTACTGTTATCAGTGATGAGATGTTCTACGAGTAGATTAATTAGGGGAAAATATTAGGGATGAAAACACTTAATAACACGATATAAATTGCATTTGTAATTTGGGCATTTATACTTGTATAGTTATTAGGTTAAGTTTTTGAGTGATGAGTAGTAACTTATCGAATTAACTTAGCTTAACGAAGTGGCTTAGCATTTTATTTAAACAAGGCTTAGTTAAACGAGTAACGATATTATAACTGAAATCGTATCTCATATGGATGAATTACAAAGTATTTCATCATTATTATTATTATCATTACTTATATAAATAATAGAGAATAAAGGCTAGGCAAGGCAAATATTAACGGAGTCAAAGATTGTAGAAGAAAGAAATATGATGTAGTCCCTCAATCTATACCTATAAATAAAATTGAAATGCCTGTGTGTAATATCGAATAACTGCTTTTTTCAGCTGAGGGGTATTATATGCATGTCTTTAAGACATGAATAACCATTTTAAAATTATTGTCTGCCTGTCTTGTGTACGTATCTACGTATGTTTGTATGTCCGTCTGTTTGTACAGTCTATTCTTTGGAATGGCTTAAATGAAATTTCAAGAACAGATAGAGAGCGATTGCCTGGAGTGATCTAGACAATATTTTATTCAAAAAACTTGATGTTTTTTGAATACGATAAATTGATAAAATAAATGGTTTTTGAGTATCTTAAATCTCAATAACGCTGCATTAGTTTATAATAAGATCTTACCTCTACTGCTCTGCTACTCTATTACTACTCCTGTACATGACTAAAAGGCGGAGCCGGGGTGTTTCGCTATATTTGAAAATATTGAGGACGGTAATACCAAAAAGAAAGTTAAATTATTCGCATTCCATTAACAAAGGCCTTTTTTATTCAGTACTTATTGAGTGATAATAGAACTTAGAGCTCTATTGAAAATATAACAAATGGACCCTCAACGCCGATCGACAATTTATCACTTTTGTTTCAAATCCCTGCTATAATTTAATGCGCTTAATGATGATTCGATTTCCACCTTATAATATATTTGAATACTGTTTAACGATTTACATTGTAGAGAATATGTACCCTTTGTATCCTTTTTGATATTAGAGTCGAATAAAGACTTTAAATAAATAAATAACCTATTCCGTCCCACATTTGTCGTAAGCGGCGACTGGAAGGTGAAAGGAGTCCGATAGAGTCCAATAGGTAAGACCACAAGCCACAGGCCTTCTTTCACTTCTAAGAGAATTTTAAAGCAAGGCTGTGTCCGCTACGGTGTCCCAATGCACGTGGGCAAATTTCGCATGTATTAATTTTTTCATTTCTTCTATAAAACGTACATAGAAAATAGGACTAGAATTATTATTCAAGCAATCAAGTGAGTGGTTTTAGAAATCAAGTCATGATGATTATGTTACCAATTCATATTCACTAGCCAAAAATACCTACGTACCTATAAAGTAAATTCTTTTTAAAAATATTCGTGTCGCAAACTATCAATAAAAAAATATTCATTGGTAATTAGTGAGGTATATATACTAATTTTTGGCAATCACACAGTACTAATTTTTAATTATTTTTTGCTACTAATATCTTATAAAGACCTAGATTCAGGAAGTAAGCAAGTTGGATCCCATTTTTAATTCCAGTTTTATTTGATAATTTATTAATTGCACAACTGAAATTGGAACCATCGATAACGCTAATCGGCGTGGATTAAAATATTTGGAAATCATAATATGACGGTGAAGTCCAGAACTACTCACTAAAGCAGGATCTTGATAATGCCGTGTAGCGGCGGCATAAGAGAATCTACTGCCCCATATTAAGAAGCTCTAGGACCTCATATTATCCCGTGAGTATCGTAATAGCCGACAGAAGAAATTGAGTCGGGGAAATAGCAGCAGTATGTTGATGATCACAACAAAAAGTAAAAAAAAAGCTGCGGTTGCCTACCTTACTACCAAGAGAGGGGACTGTGGTAAATATTCGCATATCCTCTCTATTTTTAAATTTTTTTTCTAAAAATTTCATCCCTAGATAAAATTAAAAAAAAACCCTTGTAAAATTTATGTATGAAAACTGCCCCCACGGTACAGGACAAATCGTAGTGTTGATGTAACGTTTTCTTTATAAAAATAAAAGAAAAAATAGAACAATAAGTATTATACGAACCGGATTAATTAAAATCCTTATATCCCGTCGATAACGTTTTTAGTTTTCGTTAATGACGGCTCCGTGGCGCAGTGACTTAGCAATGAGTTGTTCTAGCGCAACAACACATTGCTGACTGCAGCTTCATTTACCGTCTAACAGCCATGAGATTAAGAGTGTGATCGGAGAGTTTTGTGTTCTTCTGCGGCGGGTGTTGCAAAACTTAGCTCCGACCACATGGGCAGTTTCACGACATATCAGTAAAATCGCCGAAATGTAAATTCTTCTGTCTAATGACTCGTGTACATGTGTATTGTTTTCATAAGATGATATATGGCTAGGTTTGTGGATCTATTTCACGAAAACCATTATGCTCATTAGCAATAATATTATATTTATCCAAAACATTAATAACCCTTAATAGACAATTTTTTCAAAAAATTTTGCAAAAATTGGGATTAGTGCACTGCTATGTAGTTTTTCATGTTGTATATTTCACCCTTTTGTACAATGGTTTAATTATAGCGTTATTTAATTTTGCGGGAATTCACCAGTAACAAAAGATAAGTTTATTTGCATGTGAGAAGGACTGTTATGTATTTCGACATCGGCAAGACTTTTTAAAGAATCCGTAGGCAGGTGTTACAATGGTCGGTACGACACCAACTAAATACGGCCTTGGACTTTGTTAAGTGTATGCTACATAATAACACGTTGTGTTAGATAAGTGGCAAAGACGACAGTACCTATTAGTATTAATTGTTTGACGGCTCCGTGGCGTAGCGGCTTAATAATGAGTTGCAATGCTAAGGGCCGGGTTCGAATCCTGCACGGAACAAGTATTTGTATGGCCTACAAATAATTGTTCCGGGTCTGGATGTTTGTCCTCGTGCAATTTATGTTTGTAAACTGCCTCCACGATACAGGGAAAATCCTAGTGTAACGTTTTAAAAAAAAAATGAAAAATGGTACACTAAGATAACTATGGAATAAAAAGGAACAATCTAGTGAAAGCAGAAAGGTGACAAAAACACAGTTAACTTATTTTTAAAACGTAAAATGTCATTTAGGCATTAAGAGTTTAAGTACAAGAATTTTTTTATTTTAGGATTCCTTCTATGCTTGTACGAGGACATTCAATGTATTCTCGGTATTAGGTGATTTGTTAATAATGTGAGTAATTAAAAATAATTAGCTAAAGACACCACCTGAGGGTATAAATATGAAATTTCGTTTTGATAACTTCATTACTAACTCGACAATGTTGAATAAATCGAACATCGTGCGGTGATTAAATTCTCACTAAACAAGGAAAAACTCTCAACTATCTCAATCTCACAAAAGTCGGTGCAAGATAAGTGCCACCAATGCTCACTGTGCTGCAAAAGCAGGCGTGGTTTGACTGTTGTAGGAGTTTTAGAGCTGTGTGGTGACGACCCAACAAGTGTTTTCGATAGGATAGTTACAGAAGATGAAACGTGGGTTCACCAATATGACCCTGAGAGTAAACAGGAGTCAGTGTAATGGCAAAAAAGGATCAGACGACACCCTCCCCCTCTCACAAGGAGTTCAAAGTCGCTCCATCGGCCGGTAAAATCATGGCCACAATGTTTTGGGATTCCAAAGGAATACTATTGAACGAGTACACAACGCCGTTTGAGAGACGCAATAAAAGAAAAGAGAAGAGGAAAGTTGACCAAGGGAGTGCTGCTTCTTCATAACAACGCACTGGTTCACACGGAGCGGCTCTCCAAGGCTGCTGTACGAGACTGCGGGTTTGAGGAAATTAACCACCCACCATACAGCCCAGATCTAGCCCCTAGTGACTACTTTTTATTCCCAAACTTAAAAGACCTTCGGAGAAAGCGATTTGCTGACGATAATGAGATCAAGTCCGCTGTAAATGAGCATTTTTCAGGCCAAGACGAAGAATATTTTTGACTATATTGAAAAATAAAAAATATTTCATAATTTTATCTTTTTTCTAACATACCCATACCGAGAATACATTGAACGCCCTCGTACTTACTCCGACCCTAAGGACTAAGATAGAACCCATCGTTACCAGTAAAAGGGTCTCCAGTTCGCTACACTCACCATATAAAAACAGCTGTATCAAGCTGGTATCTTGTGAGATTATGGTTCTACCCTTGTCGAGCTGATTCATTAGTGCTGCAACCATATTGCTGCTGCAAAGTGATTCTGCCACGTCGAAATAAGTATAAAACATATATAATATAACATACAAAATATCTCATTTTGTCCTCGTTATAGACAGATAATAAAATAGTTTGGAAAATCCAAAAGTACGCCTCATGAGCGTTTAGTTTAATCTTGATGAAAAAAAATTGTATTCCTGACTTTTAAAATATTTTATTTACGTGTTTTAAATTTAGCGCTCTATTATTTTAACAGGTAGTTTCACCTACAGGGCAAAATTAATAATGTTTACCAAAATAAATCTATTACACAAAGTATAAAATCGATGTAGGCTGTATGGTACATTTGTCCATTGTCTATCAAGGACACTAACGACGTTTACTAGGCTATTGATATGAAATAGTCAAAATTTTCGGGAATCATCGTGACCACTTACAAAATTAACATCCGGACATCCACATAAAAAAATTCAAACCGTTTTTCTTCAGAGTAGCAATATAAAATTATTTTTTAGAAAATATAAGATGGATTAATTAGAGTGTTTTCTTGATATACGGCTACTCATATTATCGTATAAGTACAATATGGTTATGATAGAGGCATTTTAAGATCACAAAATTGTTTGACTTTCACGTGGAGAGTATAAAGCACTAGGTACCTAATAACGTTTCGCGTTATGAGACGTACAATAAGACCAAATCAATTTTTTGAGAACTTTATATAGCTTAAGATGTATGAAGTGGTAGCTAGCAGCTTACAGCTTCAGCTTAGTCCTCCTCCAGTGGCGCCTCTTAGCATTGTACCGAATAGTATTCCCAGTACGCATTCTAACCCATTGTGGAATTGGTCTGTTTTGTTTTAATTTTTTCGCGAGCTTGCGCTTAATAATAAATGTCTTGTGAGCCGACATCGCGCGGTCTTTAATTGTCAAAACAAAAGGAAATTGTTCTGTTCTAGTCGCAAATAAAAATCTAGGAAGAGTAGATTTCATTATCAAGTGCGACATTAAAATATCAGTATTTTATTATTTTACAAAGAAAGCATACCTTTTTTTTTTCAAATGGTTATAATATCACTAAGTAATTGTGATCCAGGATAACTTTTTAAATTTTATTTAAGAATGTATTATATTGTATTTTATTCGTATTATACCAATTCAATACAAGAAAACACACTGTTTAATTATGTATAACAAAAGTTATATAAAGCAAATTCTATCTAGATATAAAAATTTTAGAATATTACAAATATAATAGGGTATAAGATCCGCAGTTTTTTTATTACTTTGAATTGTAACGAGGAATAGAGGAATATACTGCTTGTTATTCCCCAACTCATTTTCTTCTATAGCCTCTTACGATACTAAAGGTTATTAATATTTATATGGAGTCATAGGAATTTTTAATATGGGGTAGTGGTTTTTCTTACGCCGTCATCACACGGAATTATCAAGATTCTGCTTTAGAGCGCACCTTCAAATACTTTCAGCGTTCTCGATAATTCCGTTTTCAGCTGTGCAAGTGGTAGGTAAGTACATATTTTCAAATATTTGTCATTATGTAACAAAAATTTGTGAAAATGTTTGTTATTAAATTTCAAAATTTGTGAAAGTTTTTGTCCTTACTTAAATTTTCTTATTCTTACCTAAATTAATTTTTAAACGCTGGTTGAGCGCCCACAATTGGAATAGTAAATTCTAATGTTATAAAGGAAGGATTTCCGTTCATTCAACAAATGCTTCGTTTCATTCGATCGGTTGAATAGTTCATAATTTAATATTCGCTAATCCAACAGTAAATCGAATAACATTTTTACTGCAACTACGAGAGCTCACTACCTAATCATATAATAATTAAAACCTTGTAAGAATGTTTTATAGCAAATCAAAACGGCGTGAATTTTAATGTGCCGTGTTATAATTAAGTTAATATTATAAGTTATAATTAATTATAGTTTTTTTTTAATTGAAATGAGAGAAGTTTTATATCCTATGTCACTCCTACAATTAAGACGATTCTAAGGATACCCTATATGTTCAGATCCCTCAAGACATTTAGTCTACAGAACGTGCCAAATAAATGGCCATACATACATACATACTCGAAAAACATTACCCTTCTTCTGGGGCAGTCGGGTAAAATCGTGATCTACCCGCTTGTTCGTCATAGGCAGATTCCTAAAAGTTCCCAATAATAATAATGAAAGTATGTTTTTTAACCAAAAAAACGGCGTGATTTTTAATGTGCCGTTTTATCCGTTTATTTATCAGAGGCAGTTTCCCTAAAAGTTTAAGTGTAGTAATTTGAAATTTAGTACAGATACAAAATATTAATACGACAAGACTAAATAGCCCTAAAAAGTAACCGTTCCTAAGTGAAATAATATTAATATTTATAAACGTAACAATATTAATTCTCATTTTTTAAATATAAATATATAATAAAAAAATAATAACAGAATAATAATTATGAAAATTAAACTTATAATTTAGAATATTATTAACATTCTCTCTTATCCCCTATCGTTACAGCTATGTATCTCGCAGCCTTCATCCTTGGGTCCGACAAATGGCTAACAGCACTGACATCACAGAAAATTGATTGATGCACTGGTTGTGCGGTTGCTGTGGCCCATAGACGCCTGCATCTATCTTTGATTAAGTATCTAAATGAAGATGCGTTGTTAATAAGATAGAATGTGTCGTTACCAGTAGAAACTGTCTCTCTTTTCTTCACTCACTATAAAACACAGCAGCAGTAATCTATTTTACACTGGTATTCCGTGAGAACATTATTCCCTGATTGTGCCGAACCGTTCTGCAACCATAATATAGTTGGTTCTACCACGTTACAAAAATTCATTTTGTACTGTCGTCATATTACACATACTTTAGTCGCAACGATAATACAAAACGCTAAAGAAGGTCATATCTTTAAAATATTGCTTTTCTTTCTAGCTCTGCCACAGTAGGGCCCTTTTCACGATGCACGTATTGTGTTCATATCCTACGGGTAGAAAGCCACTTCAATCATACGAGTCATTTTGAGAAACAGATATGGATGGAGCATCAACTAGAAAACTCCCATACGATATGCTTATTTTTACGCAATCATTACTAGTAGTGGTTATATTGGATGATATTTGAGAGCATTTCTAAACGTCCTTAGAATGAGCTATTATTCCCATAGAATGCTATAATACATTTGTGGATTATAGTATTCTATGATTATTCTTTACTAATTTAATTGGTCTAGAATATTCTTGCAAATTTTACTTTTGTAAAATCAATACATCACCCTATTACGTCTCGAAGATGTCATTAGAGGCGACTAAGGGAAATATCAGAAAAATCTCATCTCGAAAGGCGGTAAATCTTCCCTTTAACTACGAACTACCGGCTCGTGTTAATATCGTTAAAGTTTTTTTTATAGAATATGGGTGACAAACGAGCACACAGTCCACCTGATGGTAAGTGGATGCCATGGCCCATGGACATCTATATCTATCCTCGATTAAGAATTAAAATGCAGATGCGTTGTCACACCTAAAGACTACGATAGAGCCTCGTTTCTAGGTAAAAGGGGTCTCTGGTTTTCTACTATCACCATACGAAACACAACAGCATTTAACTGCTATTTTACACTGGTATTCATCGAGAGCGTGGTCCTTCCCCGGTCGAACCCATGCTGCATGGCTCTACTACGTCAGTTATATATCAGTTAAATCACAATATTTTTCGCTTATTAACTCAGCACACCTAATACTACTCGTCGAGGAGTTCCAGTAGCTGTCACCGAAGTACACCATCAGGTCTCTCCATCAAGCCCGGAGGTTAGATCTAATCATAACTAACAAAACGAGCCCAAACTAGGCACATCTACTTCTACTCGTCTAGGAGTTTCAGTAGCAGTCACCGATGTACACTTTCAGATCACTCCATAAAGTCCAAGACGAATAGGCATTTATATATATATCTATATATAAATCCCACTTACTTTCAACGAAACAAAATATTATAATAAAAATGTGTGATTATAAAAATAATAATATTATTTTGCCTTGTCAAGTACCTATGTATCAAATTCGAATATTTTGTGTATGTACAGCGATCTTTTTCAGCTGCTGCAATCAGGCAGGCGATACAGTATCCACTCACGACGGCAGCCGAGCGCGGACTGTGGTTTTATTGAAATTTTTGTACAACAAATCAAAACAGGCACCAAAAATAAAATAACCCTTATTGCAATCTATTATGATTCATCCATATTAGCAAAATATGTGAAACAATTACGACTATTTGTGACATTTTGATAAAAAGTAAAGACCATTATATTTTATTGAATATGTCTGCCCACTTATAGTATTTTTAGAAATCTTAATATACGAGTATGTTGATAATAGAACAAAAAATGTACCTAAACATGAGCCGGTATCGT
Organism: Parnassius orleans; assembly: GCA_029286625.1. Classification (NCBI taxonomy): domain Eukaryota; kingdom Metazoa; phylum Arthropoda; class Insecta; order Lepidoptera; family Papilionidae; genus Parnassius; species Parnassius orleans. The sequence goes on from JAGSMP010000029.1 coordinate 302,317, forward strand.
TAATTTTGTAGAAAATGGCTAGGGAAGATCGTTTTTACAATATAAAAAACTATTATATTCAACAAAAAAGTTACCACCATTTAAAGATGAAGAACTATTCTATACGTGGTAGCTATCAGTTATGTTTCATTTGGTTTAGTTTTGTCACAAAATGTACCGAAAAACAGCATAATTTTGCCCGATTTGCAAACGCACCCCTAACAACAACGGTAAAGCCAATATCCATCACTGGACCTTAAGCAGCTAAAATATTATAAAATTAAAATTAATTTTATAGATAACATACTCAGTCAATATTATCATTATCCAAGCAGAAAATAGAGGAATACGTTTGTATGGACTAAATGCCGCCCAGATATCCTCTATTGAATTGTTAACATTTTGTTAGTTTTTGTTTCTTTCGTAGTGGAATCGTATACTGTTGTACTTTTACCAGTGTCAATATATTAAGAACCTATTCTTTATAATGATTTGTGAGGGTTTGACGGAAGCTTGAGCCCACAGACAGTTTATGACGATAGTATCTAAAGGCGCCTAAGCAGACACTTTATCTTGAGGTCACATGAGCAGACATTCAATAGAAAATCGCACCATTTTTATATATAAAAATCCACTGCAAACCGTTATTTAAACAATAATACAAAAGCAGCAATCCGTCGCCGGTCAAGTTCCCGCCAAACCCACATTGTATTTGTTTTTATCTTTAAATTCGATTTTTCAATTATATTATTCAACTCTCCCTTGTTTAACATTTTTTTATAGAATACCGTTGACAAATGAGCAATCAGTTCACACAATAATAAGTGGATGCTGTGGCCTATGTACATCTACATTTATCTTCGATTAAGAATCAAAATGCAGATGCTTTGTCACCTCTGGGGACAAAGGTGGAATGCCTAGTTTCCAGTAAAACGGATCTCCGGTTTTCAACACTCACCATACGTTACTCAGTAGCATTAAGCTGCTATTTTACGCTGGTATTCTGTGATACCCCTTGTGTAACACTTTGATTCTTTTTTATGTTTTACCTTTTTCAATATTTTTCGTAACTATACTATTAAAAATATTATTAAAAAATATTTTTTATGTTCTTTTTATATTGCGAAAAATTTTTGAAACAAATTAAAATAAAGGATAATTTCTCATTATTTGACTGGTAAAAATACAACAGTATGAGCCATTACTAAAGAACTAAAACTAAAAATTAATAAAAATATATAAAATTCATTTAAGTAAGTAATAATTGCTGTGTGATTGCAGGGTAAGATAATTTTATTACTATGGGCTATCTAGTAGAAACTGTAACTCCACGTATTATACCAGAGAAAGGACCAGAATATATAACATGATAAGAGGGTTGAACAGGATAACAGGGTTGAAGGTGCTTGATATCTGGTAATACGACTACTACGTCTGCCAAATGTGATATAACGGTAAACTCTAAAGTAGCCATTCAGCGATGAAACACAGTCAGGTCTTCACACGATACCACGGGGAGTAGGACTGTATGATAATTTAAGTTATTAGTTCTAGTTTTTTTATTATAGTTTTTAATATTGTATATTTTTTAATGTTATGTAAACAATGAAAATAAAAAATAGTTGAAGCTCAGCTTCAAAGGGGTTTAGATGTATGATTAACTTGACTGCCTCATTAGTCTAGTGCTCGTAAGCGTTACTGCGAATGATGTGGCCGGGGGTTATTGGGTTTTTCTATCAAGAAATTTCAGAAGTAGCCCGAAGTAAAGAATTTGGCAGTGTTTCACCCAAGTGCCTCAGAAAACACGTAATGACGTTGTTCCTGCATCAGATCACCGGTCGTATCGTATTCCCATCACATTGAATCTATTTTAACTATTGTTTGCATCGGTAGTTTTGTCTTAAAAATCTTAAACACTTATCTCTTTAACTTATTAAAAACGGAAAGAAAGAGAGTTATAAACCAAAGCGTAAAAACGAAGTATCTTCAAGAAAATAAAGGTAAAATGGAACCTTAAAAATGACAAAAGGACGACGAAATAACGCTTACAGGATGTTATCAGTCGTAAATCTCCGAAATGGCTATAAAACATTTTGCGGCTGTTGGTGACTTTTCAACCAACCGTTACAAAAATATTCAACGACAATTTGCCTGAAAAGGTTACATTTAGAGAATCAATATAAAAAAAAGGATAATTTATTTTATGTAGGAGCGAAGTGTAGGGCGTCCCCCCACTAGATGGAGTGACGACCTGGTAAGACATGCAGAAAGTCGATGGATGCAGGTGGCTCATAACCGTGCTTTGAAGCATTTCTTGAGGGAGGCCTATGTTTAGCAGTGGACTTGTGAAGGGTTGTAATGATGATGGCAGATGTTTTGTTACATCTGAGACCTAAGATAGAATGCCTCACAGCCTGAAATTATAAAGAATTTACTCAATATGCAAGCACTGCTGCAAGTGCAGACTGTGGCGGAAAAAGCAGGTAAGAGGGTAGTACGTTATATACGGGTATATGTCAATCCAATATTATATAAAATGTACAAACTTATATACGTATATATGTAGTTTCAGTTGGGATTCTAACTCAGGATTCAGGGCACATGCCCCTCGCTGTTGATATAAGCATTTGTAAAATCAAAATATACCGTGACATATTTAATTGACCATGTAGTGCAAGTGTAAGAATATCTACAACCTCACTTTTTCACGTAACTATCGGAAAAAGCCACACAAGGAAACAAATCAGGAAATTGGCAGTAGTGTATTCCTAATAACAACTTGCAAATAAAAAAATCTACGTTGGCAACTATGGGGCAATTTATGGTAAGCCTATGTTCAGCAGTAGACTTTGATAGACTGTGATGATGATGATGATGACACTCAAAAAACCTCTTATTTTTGACAGAAATTCGGTTTTGATTCTAACTGTTATTGCCTGTTTCCCTATAAACATTGTATAAAGACCTATAAAGTTTTTCATAACCCTAGCGCAACTCAACTTTCTTTCATGCATTCATTTCATAGTTAAACATAACTATTAAGATATGCAGTGTTACTAGATTACGGTCACTGTTTTTAGACGGACAGGATAATAAAGAGGCTTCCCTCTAAATGAGCTTCATACCAAAAATATCCATTACTTTAAGAAAATAAGGGTGACATACGTGCGCACAGTCCTATCGGCCACAGTATCCATTTGCGATCAGATGATGGCAAATGGATACATAAACATTTACATATATCTTCGATTAAGAATCAGAATGCTGATGCATTGTCACCCCTGAGGATTAAGATGAAATGTCTTGTTTCCAGTAATAAGGGACTCTACGTCACTGAAGTATAACGTACTTACTCATATTACTTCAATATCTAATGTTTTTGATTATATAAGGTCAGTATTATTATACCATAAACTAATTTTCTTAATACTTTCTAAATAATACAGAAATAAATTGTATGAAGTTGTAGTTGGTATTTTTTTTAAACTTAAAAGTAAAATAGTGTAAAAGTAATAAAAATTAAAGTATTTAAATCAATATAATTTAAAACAAATAAAAAAAAGTATTTTGGTGCACAGTTTTTGTGTGTAAGTCACAGTTTTGTGCGTTTTATTTTATTTTGTCTTTATACTTAAGTTTAATCTTTTACAAAATGGTACCCGAGAGTATGCTTTCTGTATCGTGAAGGTGGTCTACATACATAAATGTCACATGGATAAAAATCCAGACCCGGAACAATCATGTTCTGTAGGATATACAAACACCAGTTCCGTGCGGGGTACGAACCCGCGGCCCGCAGAGCCGCGACCAAACGTTTGGTACTTGGTGGCTTAAACGACCAACTGCTGGTTCAAATTTATTAAAAAAGATTAATATGCGGTGCGGTTATTAAAATTAATAGTGGACTGTATTATAAAGCGTGATGCGAGCGGAGTCAAGGATTTAATATATTCGCGATACTGCAAGTGTCCTAAATTCGGGCTACAAGAAGGACGTGAAGGAATGCATGCGCACTCACCTGGGCCTCTGCTGATCTGCCTCGTGTCTCAAGAAATGCTAAAAGGCGTAAAGCGAGGTCGATAGGAAACCCGGAATTGGACTATTTGCAGTATTCTTATTGGATAAAAATAAACGAATTACATAAGCGTTAGGTGGTAGTGCAAAAGTGGCGCAAACACTACTGCACTAAGGATGTGATAAAGTTTACTGTAACTGTAAGTTGATATTAGTTCTTCGAATTGACAATTCAAAAATAAATTCTTTGCTTTTTACGGAAACATTCCTTGACAAAATTTTATACTCGTACTATCCATAGATCAGTCGTTATAGGATACGCCTTTGGAGCGTGAAAATTTTGTCAACAGAGAACTTGACGCACCATTAACTTGACGCGAGGAATCCCGTATAACTTTACTTTATCTGACACCAATCAATAGCACGCCGCCGCTTCGAACGACTTTACTTGATGGACGTGATTTTAATTGCGTTACTTAAATTAAGCGGAAATCATGTGTTGCTTTTGAAAACAACTACCTTTTATATTTAAAGCTACTATGAAGTACCAATATATAGTATTTTGGTCGATAGTAGTATTTTGGCAGATTGAACTATTTTCCCGGAAGTGGCAGTGTAAGTATATTAACTACCACATCGTAAAATTATTTGCGTGTCGTAAGAGGACAGAGGCAAACTAAACCTTGAGATAGGCTGCAACTTGGAGCATCTTCCTGATAACATTTAAATAATAAAACAAGCTTAATGTTTAAATCAGTAATAAAAAAAACCCGACTGCTTTAAAAAGTTTACTAGAAAAAACATTCCACCCCTTTTTTGTATTCGCAGAGGCAATATATTAATATTCATCTCAATTGTGGAAGTGACATAGTAGCCTATGTCACTTCTTTCCAATTGTTCCAATCTAAGACACCTCATATTTTGAAATCCATCAATCCCTTTAGGCTACGATGAACTCAAACACGATGTGCTTTGCTGATGATAGCCGTTCAAGATATCAGCAACACCAAGATAGGGCCCGATCAGGATACACACGAGGGTTCACGTCGTTGCTAATGGTCTTAAGAAGCTTTTGATTAATTTTTAATTTTTTGCTTCGTTTTGGTTATTCTAATTCTTATTCGAGAATAGGTGTAGATGTCTATGGGCCACAGCATCCACTTACCATCAGATGGATCATGTGCTCGTTTGTCATCCTTATTCTATTTAGAAAATCATTCCCTGAATTGTTTGACTCGGTTTGTTAAGTTTGAAGACTTTTATTATAATTTTTTATACAATTGAAGATGTCCAAAGGCTGTTCATATAGGTGAATAGGGTAAAAGTTTACTCAGTCATTAGATTAAAGTTAGAATCACTTTATACACACTTTAGTACAATATGGAATTAACATTTGGTTACCTTACTATTCCCTGAAGAATAAGTGTCAATAATTTCCACATAACGCTTTGGAAGTCGGTGCTAAGAATTAGCCTGTCGAAAAATTAAAGCCTCTTGACTTCAGAAGCTATTATGTAGAAATTATTTTATTCTTTTTAGTTTTTGAAGTCGGTTTTTACATACATTTTTTAAGTTAGAAATTTAACTTTTTTAAATGGACCAAGTTCAAGAATTTTTTCAAGTTCTACAATTTGTCTTAATAATAACATAAAAATCTTTATCCCTCTATTTTTCCATTCTTAGGGATGGAATTTTTTCTTCAAATTTATAATATGCGACTACGCTTGAACCTATTTTATGAAAAGAGAATCATGAAAATCGATTCAAAATCAACGAATATATGTCCGAACATACATAAAAAATAAATGTACAGAAGAATTGGATAAAAAATATGTGTACAGAGGAATTGGGCTGCTCTTTTTTGAGGTTGTTTAAAATATTTGAATGTGAAACAAATCAAGGAGCGCTACGCAAAAACCCGGTGGGCGCACGGAGCGTTTCTCGAGCTTACCACTGCGCTCTCCAGGATACCACAGGTCTTCCGGCCGGGAATACTTAGTGCTACCCGTGCCAAACCGAGGCGGATCGCAAGTTATTAATAAATTACTACATCGTGCAATTTGAATTAGCTGCTTTTAGAACTATATTAACTTTTAACTTTCGATTTTCCGTTTTCTTTATCTAAAGTCATGCAAATAAAATGATGATTTGATGATTAAGACGGTGACTTCCTTACACTACTATAATTAGGATAGGATAAGAGATCCTTTGCATTACGTTATTATCATCATCATCATTACAGCCCTTCACAAGTCCACTGCTGAACATAGGCCTCCCCCAAGGAATGCCACAAAGCACGGTCCTGAGCCACCTACATCCATTGACATCCTGCATGGCCTACCAGGTCGTCCCTCCATCTAGTGGGGGGACGCCCTACACTTCGTCCACCGGTACGAGGCCGCCACTCGAGAACCTTTTTTTCCCATCGGTTGTCGGTTCTTCAAGCTATATGGCCGGCCCATTGCCACTTCAGCTTACTAATACTTTGGGCTATGTCGGTTACTCTGGTTCTACTGCTGATATCCTCATTTTTAAGTTTATCACGCAGAGAAAACGCGAGCATAGCCCTCTCCATAGCTCGCTGAGCGACCTTGAGCTTCCTCATACGGCCAGCAGTGAAGGACCACATTTCAGTTCCATAGGTCATCACTGGCAACACGCACTGGTTGTACAGTCTAGTTTTTAAGTTTTGAGGTATACCTGACTACAAGATATGCCGTAATTTCGTTGCCCAGCCGAGTTGAATCCATCGATTGACCTCTCGGTCGAAGTTGGACTTACTCGTACCTAGTAGAACTATTTGTCCCAGGTAAACATACTCGTCAACAACTTCGAGCTTAGTGTCCCCAACAACTACCGGCATAGGTGCGACATGGACGTTACACATGCATTTTGTTTTGTCCATGTTTATCTTAAGACCTATCCGTTTTGAGACACTAATGAGGTCATGGAGCATAGTGCTTAGGTCCTCCAGCGATTCTGCCATATGGGCTATATCGTCGGAAAATCGAAGGTGAGTGATGTACTCGCCATTGATGTTAATACCGTATCCTTTCCAGTCCAGTAGCTTGAAAACATCTCCAACGCAGCGGTGAAGAGTTTCGGGAATATAACGTCACCCTGTCTGACACCTCTCTGCAGTTGGATAGGTTTCGTACTCTGGTTCTGTACTCGGATAGCCATCGTAGCGCTACTGTACAAACATTTCACCACTTCTATATACTGACAGTCAACTTGGCACCGCTGAAGGGACTGCAGCACCGTCCAAATTTCGACGGAATCAAAAGCTTTCTCATAGTCCACATACGCCAGACATAGTGGCAAATTGTACTCCTCGGGCTTCTGTACAATTTGCCGAAGGGTATGTATGTAGTCTATGGTGCTAAAGTCTTTTCGGAAACCGGTTTGTTCGGGAGGATGGAAATCGTCGAGTCTGCGTGCGAGACGCTTCGTAATGACTCTCGAAAACATCACGTAGACGCAGCTCAGAAGGGAACTCGGTCTGTAGTTCTTCAAGAGGGCGTTGTCGCCTTTCTTGAAGTACAAGACCACCGCACTTCTGCTCCACGCCTTCGGAGTAGTGCCACCATGGAGGACGGAATTAAAGAGTTTCTGAAGGATTTTAAATATCAGTTTACCACCCGCTTTCAGAAGCTCCGCTGTAATTTCATCCTCGCCTGGGGCCTTGCCGTTTTTAAATTGCTGGAGAGCCATTCTAATCTCGCTCAGACTGACGTTCGTGATATCATCGGAATAGTGTCGCATAAGACTTGCTCTTTGATCGTTACTCACACTTGCGTGTGGCTCCAACGATGACGTCTACAGCTGCCCATAGAACCTCCCAATCTCACTCAAAATCTCAAGTGTCCCAGAAACGACGTTGCCACACTCGGTCTTCAGCTTCGACAGTTGGCTCTGTCTGGCAGACATATCTCTAGCAAAAACTTTGGAGCCCTGGTTCCGCTCGATCGCTTGTACGCAACCCTCGTCGAAATACTTTCAATGTATACAACGTTGTTAACGAGACACTTGTGGACGATAAATCCGACACCTCCTTGGGACAGATGGTCGCCCTCCCGGTGATAGAGCAAGTTGCCGGATTCGAGGATTACCATGTCCTCCCCCTCTCTTCGGACCTCGGATAATCCTATAATATTCCAGCGCAACTTGTCTATCTCTTCTTCCAGCTACAGGATCTTCTCATCAGTCCTCAGGGTGCGTGCGTTATATGTTGCCAGGTCGAGTCGTCTTAGGTGGCAACCGAACCTCCACCGGAGATTCTTAGCACCCCCTGCCCCGCCGTTACCATGGTCGCCACCGTAGCCAGGAATAGCGGGGCCGCCGGGGACTGGGGGCCGTCTCTTCGTAACTTTCATCATAGGGGGTATATTGCCATATTTGTCACGCTTAGCGAGCGGGTTGGCAACCGCAGTTTTTTTATTGTTGTTTTGCTGTTATCAGAAAGATGCTGCCCATCTTCTGCCTCAGTTTCCCTCTGTCGCCTCTTAAGACACCCACGGAAATATATGGGGTAGTGGGTATTCTTACCGCCACTACACGGGATACTACGGGGACACTTACGTTATAATTTGACCTAATTAACTACGCCTAATGCGATAGCAAATATTTTAGTTGTCAGGTCGGTATGGTTTATATGCACTGGACAGGGTTGTAAAAGCGACTTCACCATGTTGAACGTACGTTGCAGCCTGTTCTTTTACTTATTATAAGCCAGAGCTTGACTCCAATCACAATTGTTGGTAAGTAATGAAGCTCTATATGGTAAATCGCACTGTCTTAGGGAAATCTTGCCTTAATGATGCCCAGATTGTAATACGACGGAAATACAGACGTGTTAATTAGCGTCAAGCAGATTGACCGCTTCAAGGCGGAGCATTGAGTTTCGGTCTATTGTAAACAAAATGGACGCTGTCGAAGAATCTTTTGTTATAGATTTTTATAATCAAAAACAACGAGGAGAAAAGAAAAAAATATCAAGTCAAGATGGTGGTCTGCCAGAAAGTGGGCTGCTATCTTCCGTTTAGTGCATTCAAAATAAACAAAGAAGCGCCTTTTGGTTACGTGGTTAGCCGCCCACGCGATTACCTACTAGTGAGTATGGGTATTAAATCGACACATCAGTTTTTTTATAAAAAATAAGTGATAAATGAACCACTTGATGGTAAATGACTATTGTAATCCATGGACATCTGAAATCAACTTCAAACAAAAAGACTACAGATGCGTTGTCAACTCTGAGGACTAAGATGGAATGCCTCTCAGTCCGTAATCATACTGAATTTCATACCCTTCAGACCAGAACACAGCAGTACAAGCACTGCCATTGGCGGTACAAATGGACAAGAGGGTGGTACCTACCCAGCCGGTCTCCCAGACAGAAAAGGAATCCTACCGACTATTAAAATGAAGAGTTACTAACTTTAATGTTACATTAATTGAAATTCGCTTACGGAGCTCGAATCGAGCAGTCGTGCCTATTAGCTATTATACAAGTGTTTAAATATTTTCAATGAAATTGTGACCTAGATAAGTCATTGGATAATTTCTGCTAAGTTGTGATTTTACAGTAGTGAATAACAAATTATAATGAAAAACATTTGATTCTAATACATACAAAAATAGCCCTTTCAACCGGAGCACCATTACGCCTCGGTGTCCACCCAGCACGCCTTAACCACCAAACCATGATGCTGCAGACCCCATTGAATTTTCAGCCACCAGTGAAATTAAAAATTGGATGACTTCAATCGAACAGTGCCTTAATGAAGTTTGCCATATTGCCCAGGAGCGAAAACTAAACTCTGAACAAAAGCTGAGAATCAATTCCCTATCGCGAAAGATCGGTAATGCGGCCTCTCAGATGGCAGTATACTGCCAATCGTTGAATCAAAAGGCTATAAGAATGCCTTAATGATTTCAGAAAATCTCTAAGGAAACAAAGAATGCTGCACCAAACCGCCGTTAGAAAAAAATGTCATTTGCTGATATGGTTAAGACGAACAAAAATAATTACTTGTGCCCCAAATCATTCAGTTCTATTGCAATTTACCTGGAGAATAAATAAAAAACTAGTGAAGACTCAAAATCTCTTGTTCAAAAAATGATATGCCCCGAATAATTGAAATTCCACGTGAGAGGGCTACGTAAAACTAAAATATTTTACGTTATTATCAGCATTGAAACAAAGGACGACATTGAGAAGCTAAAAAATCTACCCAGCTTAGTTCCGGTCTAAAGGTCCATAAAAGAAGACCAAGGATCATAGGCTTCGGTATACCTGCCGCTCTTAGCGAACGAGAAGTCTTTGATTTCATTTATGAACAATATTTTGTGTCCTCTATAAAGTTAAGTCATAAATCGGGTAAAAAAGAAGTACTTTCATGCAACTTTATTTTGGAAGTGCCAGCTGGCATCAGAATGGCACTTATCAACAAGGAGCGACTCTTCATAAATTGGACGTCGTGCCCAGTTAGAGACTTTACACTTGTGACCAGGTGCTTCAAATGTCAACAGTACGGAGATGCTGCAAGAACCTGCCGGAAAACCATCGACAAGTGTGGACATTGTGATGAATTAGAACATCAGTCAAATGATTGCATTAATAAAGTTAATCCAGCGAAGTGTGCAACATGCCTGCGTTTTAAAAAACCGAGCAACTACAAAACAGGTGACCCTGTATGCCCGCCTAAAAAGACGGCTGAAACTGGATACATTAATTCCATAGATTATAATGAGGGCGCCTAAGAGCCCCACCGTTCATCTTAATCTTTTTGCCCTAATTTATAAGTTTCAGTTTATATTTTTTTTTTTATTCCTGTTTTTAAGTAATTACTTATTAAGAAAAATAATAAAGATGAGGTAAGTAATGGAATCGATGCTCTTTGTTTATCAGTGGCAAAAACATGTGAAATTGATATGTGCAAGGAATATCTCTTAAACTCGCAAACTCTCTTATTATTTTAACACAGAACATTCGTAGTATAAATAAAAATATGGATAATTTTTATATCCTCCTTCAAAGATGAGTGTCATTTTCGAAGGAGGATATAACATGACTGACGACGACGACGTTATCATACTAACAGAATGCTGGCTATCTAAAAGTCAAAACAACCTGCCATCACTGCCAGGATATAATACCTTTAGTAGTAAAACTATATAACCAAAATGTCGGTGTAGTAGACGGCGTAGTCTTTGCGAAAAAAAAAACATATCACTCGAAAAACCTGTTATGCTAGATTGTAGCAGGTTATTGGTGAAAGTGGGCCATGAATACTCCATTTCTAAATCTAATATGGAAAACCTTGAATATGCATTACAAAACATTCACTTTAGCCCAGTTTATAAAGCCGATGACAGAAACATTTCTTTGCCTTACTTAATAAGTAACGTACTGTTACGAGCTTGGGGTTCATGACAATTTAAAACTGCTGAGTGAATTACCAAAATTGACACTTTAATTACAGAACACTAATTACAACTTAAAACCACACTAATTACAAAACACAATTGTACTACTGATGACTTTAGTTCGCAGTTGTATCGCTTTGAAGTATTCGCTTGTATCGCCAATTCAATACTGACCCGGTCGCCGTCTATACCGGCCTTATATAGGGCCTCAGATAGTTTCCAGAACCTTCTACTGTAGAAAAATCTAGAATGTTCGCGTACATATCGGTCCCGATTGACCAGGTGTCGATAGTTCTAGAAAGTTCTTCCATGGAAATTTCTAAAAGGTTCTTGACTCTCCTAGTTCTGCTACTCGATACTAGAGGGCGCTAGTTATAACTAGTGTGACTATGTACCATGTATTAATTGTGGCGCGCAACACTGCCCCCTCCTAAGACATGCTCGTCCCGAGCATTATTGGCCCCATAATAACGCTCCAGTCGATCCACATGGACGATCTTAGGAGTACCTCTTGCACCCTTCTGCATCCGGTAGGTTACGTCATTGATCCTTGTCACAATCCGGTACGGTCCGTCCCATTTAGCTTGAAGCTTAGGAGATTTCCCTTCTGCTGCTGGGCGGTGCTGTTAGCCGCACTACCCTCTCGAGATCGATCACCTCCCCTTTCTACAGTTCGCTTAGGGCAGCTGAATCGAAGATGACCCCTTTCCCCACAGCCGTAGCACCTAGGGTTGTATGTGTGCCATCACGTTGTCAACCCGATTGTTCACTTGGTCGATTCGGGTTTCAGCTTCCGATAGGCGGTTATCATGTTCAGCAACCCTATCCTTCACCTACCTTATCTCTTTCCCGTAGGTAGCGTGAAGGTCCTTCATGAGGAGCATCTGCTCTTCCATACCGCGCTGCAGCTGCTCTTCCAACCGACGGGCCTGTTTCTCCTGTCGGCAGGCCTGCTCCTGCATCATCATTATCAGAGCACCTAAGTCAGGTGCTGCAGATGCAGGAGCTGCTGATGGGCTGGGGTTGCCAGCTGGTCCTCTGATGTCTGCGGCGTAGCACCACCAAATCTTCTCTTGTCCGTCTCCTGCTGGCGTTTACTTCGGGTGCGGATACCCTCCGTGTCGTCCTTAGGTAAAATCGGCATGATTTGATCCCACTTCTGACACCAATTGTTACCAGCTTGGGGTTCGAGACAATTTAAAACTGCCGAGTGAATTACTAAAATTGACACTTTAATTACAGAACACTAATTACAACTTAAAACCACACTAATTACAAAACACAATTGTACTACTGATGACTTTAGTTCGCAGTTGTATCGCTTTGAAGTATTCGCTTGTATCGCCAATTCAATACTGACCCGGTCGCCGTCTATACCGGCCTTATATAGGGCCTCAGATAGTTTCCAGAACCTTCTACTGTAGAAAAATCTAGAATGTTCGAGTACATATCGGTCCCGATTTACTAAGTATCGATAGTTCTAGAAAGTTCTTCCATGGAAATTTCTAGAAGGTTCTTGACTCTCCTAGTTCTGCTACTCAATACTAGAGGGCGCTCGTGGTAACTAGTGTGACCATGTACCATGTATTAGTTGTGGCGCGCAACAATACGAAATGCCAGCGTTAGCAATACTTCGTATACCACGGTAGCTAAAAAAATAACTTAAAGGCTTGGATTACACCCGGTCTAATTAGGTGTATGAAACATAGGGACAAACTACACTTGGCATGGTGGCAAAATCTTCTTCAGATAATTCCGTTTTACTAATTTCATATAAAAGATATAGGAATTTTTGTAACAATTTATTAAAAAAGTTGAAGTATAATTATCTTACAAAATTACTGAAAGAGTCTGGTAGAGATAATAAAAAGATTTGGCGGCATGTAAAAGTATTGAATTTATATCCAAACAGCATGAATCTTCATCAGGATTATTACAAAATAAATCCTCGCCGCTTATATCAGCAAATACAGCAAATAATTACTTTGTAAACGTCGGTAAAAATCTTGCTGAGCAGATAATAAACAACTGTAACAATAGTCATAAATACAGGGTCACTTTCTCAACTCAACGAAACTGCCAATTAAGCTCGTTTGCATTATTAGATACAGACGCTACTGAGGTAGAAAGGATTATAATGGAACTGAAAAAAACAAGCGCGGTTGGTTTGGACGGCATACCCACTATTAAGAAAATTTAGACAAATTCTAGTACCACCATTAACTCATATTTTCCGAATTCGCCTCTCTGAAGGAATTTTCCCAGATTGTTTAAAAAAGCCATTGTAGTTCCAGTATATAAATCAGGGGACAAAAAGAAAAATGGGTGTCATTTTTAAGGTTTTTGGGTCGTAAATAACGTAAATGATAATGATAAATATTATGAACTAAATTTATTAGAATAGAATAGTATATACTTTTATTTCCCAAAATCATAAAACAAAATAGACAAGAAGATTTGTACAAAAAATTTGCACAAAATTACACCTGAACAAAAAAATACTAATTTAAAAATTTAAAAAAAAACCAATGAAAATAAACAACCAAACCAAATATGTTTTTTTTACAAATTAATAAAATGGCAAAACCAAAAGAAATACTTAGGTACCTACTATTTTGTGTTGATCTTCAAGTTCCAATCCCTAACAATGGCGTTGGTATCGTTTTGGAACGCGGTAACGTTGTGTTTTTTCAAACTAATATAAAGTGAATGGTGAATGAGCGCTTCAATCTGTACCACATACGGTACCTATTCACTGTTAACGGATATTTGACTAGACGTCGACTTTGTTTGCTTGCTTACGGTTTAAGATTTGCTTCATGTTTCGGATTAGTTGCTTGATTTTGTCTTTCTTACAACCACTGTTCAAACTTGGAATTCGATTTGCTTTGTGGTTAGGTATTGTTGATAGAAGTATTTTTTTTTTTCACTGAAAAATGACTACAGAAACTCTTAATATTAAAGGAAAAATGGAAGAACATACTGTCATCCCCGTTATAGGTGACGGCGCCTGTTTGTTTCGTGCTCTTACATTTTTAATGTACGGATCCTAACAAAATGCGATGGTGGTGCGTTCACAAATTGTTAGATTTGTGGTAAATGATTGGCCTAGGTTTTCAGTTATGACCCATGACAGAAATGACGATAATTATTCAACTTTGTGAATTCGACTTTGTGAATTGGTAGCTGCAGGATTAATATTTCCGTTTCAGTTTGAAGTATATCGAAAACCTTTGTAAAGCTAGATGGCTTGCAAGATGTGAGGACTGCAGACAATATCTGCTCGGGAGCGAATGAATGGGGTACTTGAGGACGATGATGAAGATTTGAAGGTAGTTTTCCGAAGGCTGTTGGTTGCGTGTTCAGATCACGTCGGGGTCATCACTGTGGCCGTGAAAGGAAAAGGGAAGATCTTCCGCCGGGCAAAGTGTTCTGCCCGGGGAGCGGCCAACGCTCCGAGTGGTAGTTCGGAGCTATTCTATATATACTGTTTTTGCTTCGGAACTTTGATAGCGCAACTTAGGCTTCGATGTATTTTCGCTAGTGGCGCGACGACAGCGTCGCCACATCCTCCACGGAATGGCAAAAGAGAGATCTTCCACATTTTT
This sequence comes from Parnassius orleans, assembly GCA_029286625.1. NCBI lineage: Eukaryota > Metazoa > Arthropoda > Insecta > Lepidoptera > Papilionidae > Parnassius > Parnassius orleans. Next base: position 317,349 of record JAGSMP010000029.1, read on the forward strand.
TTGTTTAAAGGATAAGGGTGACAAACGAGCACACAGTCCACCCGATGGTAAGTGGTTGCTGTGACCCATAGACATCTACATGTATCCTCTTTTACGAATTTAAATGCAGATGCGTTGTCACCCGTGAGTACTAAGATGGAATGCCTCGTTTCCAGTAAAAAGGTTCTCCGGTTCTCTACACTCACCATACGAAACACAGCAGCGTTAAGCTGTTATTTTACGTTGGTATTCTGTGAGAGCGTGGTCCTTACCTGGGTCGAGACGACCCATTCGTGTTACGACTATACTAATTATACAGCTTTAGCATGGCTCTACCACGTACATACATACCACGTACATCTGGGGTACGGCAGTGCCCCCGAAAAATAGAGCAAAAAAGCAGCACGGCTGTACCATCCTTTTCTCGAAGCAGTTCAGGCTATTTTCGAACCCCTCTAACTTCATTGTAGATAAAACTAGAAGCCTGAATTTTCAGTAACCAAACAGGCATTGTATAAACTCAGTATATTTCAAATTTCATTCAATTTCAACCAGTAGTTTGAGAATTATAACTAGTCAAAGTTTCTTAATTTTGTCACTCACTCACTGACTGACCGATCATCAAAACTCTAAGACACTTCTAGCAGACATACGAGCTTCAAATTTGGAATACAATTTTAGTGTTTAGTATATAAATCAAGGAAAATTAAAATATTTTGCAATTTCGGTCTAGTTTTCAAGTGACACTAACTGCATAAATAACTTTATAATCCCATGTAAATATATAGGATTACAAAGTTACATTTGCAGTGAATGAATCATTGTACCTGTATATGTATAATATTATAATGGAATAATAGGTGTAGATACGTGTAGTATAGAATCAATCTATTTATTTAAAATATAAAAGATTTTTAGTATTGATGTGGTCACTATAAGATTTTGTTAGGTTAGCTAATTACATAATAACTTAAGACAGACGGACCCTTAAGTAGAGACTGAATAAATTAACAGACTTGTTATTACATGGATCGCACAACTTTTTACGGTAGAAGAACTGAGTTGCGAGACTTGTTTTTTTTACAAGTTATGTTTTTGATGGCATATTCATATTTTTTATGGCTTCACAAACGTATTACTCCGTATCAAATCGGCAGTATAATTTGTGCTGAAATACCGGATCCCAAACGTGACCCAGAGTTACACAAAATCGTTAAATGTAATATGATACATAATCCATGAGGAACTTTAAATCTAAAGTCACCATGTATGAAAGATAACATGTGCAGTAAACGACACCCCAGGGCTCTCATAAGGGAAACTCAAACTGTTGAAGACGGTTATTTGCAGTATAAGAGACGTTTACTAGATGACGGTGGGTTCTCTGTTGATATCAAAGGCACAACCATAGATAATCGCTGGGTAGTCCCTTATTATCCAGTATTATTAAAAGCATTTAACGCTCACTTAAATGTGGAATATTGTCATTCGGTGAAATCAATACGTCTGTAAATACGTATATAAAGGTTCAGACCAGGCATCGTTTGCTTTAGAGAATGAGAAGGATGAAGTTAAAACCTACACAAGTGGAAGATATATAAGTTCATCAGGGGCAGTATGGCAAATCTTTGAATTTCCCATTCATGAGCGTTTCCCTCCCGTAGTCCACCTCGCTGTTCATTTGGATAGTGGGCAAAGGGTTTATTTTAATGAGCAAAATCTGAATCAAAGAGTGAATAGACCTCCAACAACCACACTCCTGTCCTTTTTCGATTTGTGTAAAGTGGTTAACTTTGCAAAAACAATGCTCTACCTAGAAGTACCTACATACTACGTTTGGGATAAAAGAAAGTTCCAAAGGAGAAAGAGAGGAGCAAACGTTGAGGCTGGCCAGAAGTAAAAAAAGAGCACGTTCTGGGCAGGGTTTATACTGTGCATCCGAACAATACAGAATGGTATCACCTTCGCATGCTTCTTCATGAGATCCGGGGCCCAATTTCGTTTGAAGCGTTAAAAACTGTAGATGATCATGTATATTCCACGTTCCAATCAGCGTGCAAAGCTCTCGGCTTCCTTGAAGATGATCAGCATTTGTTCGCAGCAATGGAAGAGGCAGCACTTTGCTAATCACCGCAAATGATCTTTTTATGATTATTTTAGTGTTCTGACAAGTATCAGACCCTTTAATCCTTTGGGAGAAATTCAAAATATACCTATCTGAAGATTTTAAAAGGCAATTAGAAAGAGAGGGAGGTGTGGATGTAGCAGCACATAACAGATGTGGTATTTAACAAATGCCTTTCGGTAATAGAAGATGCCGTATTAGCGTTGGGTGGTCGGCTACTAAAAGAGCATGGGTTACCTCAGCCAAGCAAAGAACAACAATTTGAAAATAGAGAGTTTCTCAAAGAGACAAGTTACGACTTAGCATCATTAGAAAACACAGTTAAAAATAATGAAGGATCACTGAATGACGAACAAAAAGCAGTTTACAATCAAATTAACACAAAAATTGAATCAAATGAGGGTGGAATATTATTTTTAGATGCTCCCGGTAGAACAGGCAAAACATTCCTCATAAATTTGCTATTAGCAAAAGTAAGAAGTACTCGCGGAATTGCTTTGGCTGTGGCTCTTCTGGGATCGCAGATACACTGCTTGAGGGTGGACGAACTGCTCATGCTACCTTTAAGTTACCACTCAATTTAACAACAGCTGATACTCCCATTTGTAATATATCGAAACAAAGTAATTTTGCTGAAGTATTAAAACATACGAAAATGATAGCGTGGGATGAAATAACTGTGGCTCAAAAGGGTGGCGTAGAGGCTTTCGACAGAACTCTACAAGATATAAGAGGAAATAAGAAGTTAATGGGTGGTATAACCGTTTTGCTGGCTGGAGATTTTAGACAGACTCTACCAGTAGTGCCAAAAGGAACTAGAGCAGATGAAGTTAAGACGTGTCTTAAGAGATCCACTTTATGGCCTCTTATTAAAATCCTCAAACTCTCGAAAAATATGCGGGTACACTTAGGAGAAAAAGAGTCTGCTGGTGGATTTGCGAATCTCCTACTTGAAATCGGCAACGGTGATTACCCGATAAATGACGGAATGATAACCATCCCTGATAGTTTGCGCGCAGTTGTATTTACGTTACAGGAGTTAATATCCAAAATTTACCCAGATATTGCTCATATCCACGGTAAGCCAATGGAATGGTTGTGTGAACGTGCCATACTAACCCCGAGAAACGACCAAGCAGCGGCAATTAACGATATACTGTTAATGTCTTTTGAGGGGGAAGAAATGGTGTACACATCAATGTCTTTAGCGAGGATTTGATAGACCACAAATCCTCGCTAAAGAACACCGATTCATTCCAAGGATGATTCGCAAGGCTATTGAAATCAAAAAACATCCTAATTTCAATAGAGAAGATGGCTGGGTGCTACCATGCTGTAAAGTACTCAAAACGTCGGGAATATAAAATAAGTTAATATGCGCGATAAAATCCGTAAAACTAGTTTTATTTAAATATAATTAATTATCAAAGCCAAAAATTATGTCAACCCTAGTAAGCTGTCATGTCAGGGAACCAGATTATTTAACATAAAGGCCTACGTACCTATTTTACCTAATAATTGTCTACTTTAATAGTTTTTCTATTTTTCGTTACACCTATTTCAAAAATGTCAAGTTGGAAAAAAAAATATGTTGTCAATTTCAAATTTTCCAATCGATATCCTACAACTGTTTCAAGTTTTTTTTCCAACATTTTTTGCAAAATAACGATGCTTTCTAACTCGGAATATTACGATATGATGTTATGCGTAGGCCATGAAGATAGCAATTTAAATCGTGCTCGCGAACTGTATCGGCAACGATTTATCGATGGTAGACCCCCCCACTGAACAGCGACGGCTGCCTTCGTACCAGTTTTTTCTGAACATGTCAAAACGACTACATTCCACCGGCTCTTTTCATCGGTCTACTGGAAGTGGACGTCCAAGCACAGTCGACGCCAGGCAGGCTGAATTAGTGTCAGAGCATTTTGAAGAAGAGTCGACCACAAGTACGAGGCGAGCCGGAACAAGATTCGGTATAAGCCATGTTGCAGTTTGGCGAATTCTTCGTGACGATAATCGTCACCCTTATCACTATCGCTGTATACAGGAGCTGATACCTTGCAATTTTGCACCCAGGAGGAACTTCTGCGAGTGGTACCTCAGGCAGTTAGAGGAAAATTCTAATTAAGTAAACTGTGTTCTTTGGACGGACGAGGCAACATTCACGAGGTCAGGACTTTCAAATATGCATAACGATCACGTTTGGGCTTGCGTGAATTCACATGCTTCACGGCAGGGCAGATTTCAACACCAGTGGCGGCTGAATGTGTGGGCTGGCCTTTATGACGGGTATGTCATCGGTCCCGTCATTATGCCATCAGGTCTGAACGGTAGCAACTATCTAACGTTTTTACAAACGGAATTCGAAGAGGCGATTGACGACTTTCCTGTGGCTGACTGGAATTACTTTGAGAACCAAAGAAACATGGTGTTTCTGCATGTTGGAGCTCCGGCACATTTTGCTCGCAACGTACGAGAACATCTTAACGTTCGCTTTCCGAGAGGATGGATCGGCCGCGGGGGACCGGTGCTATGGCCTGCTCGTTCTTCGGACCTCACACCCTTGGACTTCCTTTTGTGGGGTTATGTGAAGGACAGAGTGTATTTCTCCGATTGCCCAACTGTTGCCGAGATGGAACAGCGTTTTAGATCGGTTTTCGCATCAATAACACCGACGTTGGTGCGAAATGCCACACAAGCCATATCCCGACGAGCGAGGTTGTGTATTGATCAAGGCGGAGCACACTTTGAGCCGTTTCAGTAAATTTGACGTTTATTGTGAAAAAGTAAGTGTACGTTTAGGTTTTTTCGTTAGGTTAGGTCTTTAAAAATTTTTGTCGTTTCGCGAATTAGGTACAAATGTAGCTCCATTATGCGTAGCTTACTCTTTAATTTTACTGAAATAGGGTTTGCACATCAGTGAAAATAATTTTTTTTTGGGGTATGTTATACAGCGTTACTACAGTTCTTAAATATTGTGAATGGACTCGTTATAAGGCAAATGGGGCCTTATAAACCGCCTTTTGGCTTTACGGGTAGTTTTGTAACACCCAGTATTTTAAAATTGCTTTAGCATGGTCAATTAATCAAATGTTCCATGTGATGTATCTTCATTATTAATAACCATAAATATAAGACTTACGTTTATCTCAATAAAAACTATATTAAACTATGTTAATGGAGGACTCGCAATCGTGGAAGCAGCCTAAGAGAATTCATAACCCTCTTTCAACCTCTGTTTGGGGAGCGTAAAAGTTTACTACCGGTTCTAATAATATAATTTATAATGATTTGACGTATAGGATTTCGATGATAATATTTAATAATATCTGATTTATTTAAATCAATTTACCATATTATTACTGTTTTATGAATATAGTGAATATTAACGCTGCACTTAGTTATTGAATAGATAATTAATGTACGTACACAACCCGACTAGTTAAGCCCTTTACGTAATCGATCGATCGATCGATCCCATTATCCATACATTACAGTCTATAAAAGTGCACTGCTGACCTTAGTCCTCCCAGTGGAGGTCAGTACTTGATTTTGCCATTGTTGCCTCGCTTGGCAGGCGGGTTGGCAACCTCAGGTTTAATTATTTTGATTTGTTATCAGGAAGATGCTGCCGCTCATTTCCTTTTTCAGTTTCCCCTCTGTCGCCTTTTTTAATAACAATAATAGTTATGTCATCAGGCCGAATTTCGGTCACTGCGGCTAGTCTCAACGCAGCCATCTGCGCAGAACAGGATTATAGTTCCAAAGTTTATGCACAAGCACAGGTACACTCTCTATTCCTTCACTCACATAGCTTGATGGGACGGAAAAACGGTACGAGGACACGACAGGAGAGAGATCAGGCGTAAGATCAACGAATTTACGTGCTATCCAAAGCACGGGGTTGAAACACCTGCATCTTCCTGACTCCAGGCTTCTACTGAAAATTTCTTGACAGAAAAAGCTCAGTAACTGTTTATGTTTTTAGGCCCAGCCCAGGATTCGAATTCGGAACCTCATGATCCACCAATGAGGCAGTCAAACGACACCCATGGGATGATATGGGGTAATTGATATTCTTACACCACCAATATACGTTTAATACTGCCACTACACAGCTACGTATAGGTGAGATCACAATCATAAATATTTACATAGCTATATTGTTGCAAAATCTTAGAAAAATATGTAGTAAAGGTCTAGAGAAAATGTAAAAGTATAACGGTTGATCGTCGCATAGCCCCGTAGCTGCTGGAACGCCGTGCAATAATCATAAAGCGTCTGTTTCCCTGGAGTGAATACTTTAAGCTGAAAAGGCTTTATTTTCTCTCCGGCTTAAGAAATAAACACAAAATAACCCACTCCTACACGAATACTAGTGACCCGCACTAATATTAGCAACTTACTTATATTTAAGATGTATATTTAAGAGAATCAAATACCATTTATTTTATCGATTTTTTCTTCATTTTAAAAAGGCGTCTCCAAGTTTTTCAGATAAAATATAGCCTAGATACCTCCTGGTATACCTACCTATCTGTTTGTAAAGTTTCATCACAACCGGTTCAGCCATTCCGAAGATTAGCCCTGATGGAGCGACAAACAGACAGACAAAAAATTAAAAATGGTTATTTATGTCTTAATAGAGTGCAAATAATCCCCTGAATTTATAGATGTCAGTTATTTTAATATTACAGACAATGTTTGGCTTGTGTCACCATTTGGATGATCGCAAGAAATTTATTTAACTTTCATTTTATTGAACGACGTATACAAACCGACAGTAGTTATGTACAATTTTAAAATTAAAAGTAGAATGGTGTTGATCTAAACTACAATCCAAAAGAGTGTACATAGCATAATAACATTAAAAATTTAGCCGTAGCATAAAGTAAGCAATATATAAAAATACATTAAATATTGAGAGATTAAATCTGAAAAGCTTACTATCGAGTATGTCTAGATGGACGTTACTACTACTATCTTATCATTATCACGGCACATTTTATTAATATGTGCTATTACTATGTACGTCTAACCTGAAAGTTCTTTGAACACTGCCGTGTACCACCTACGAAAATGATATTTCCAGGTTTGGGTATTTATTTTCGAGTAATCAACGCAGGGGAAATTCGTACGGAATATCTTGTGTTGTAGAACGAAGAAGGCTGAGTGCTTGTCTTAAATTCCTTAGCGTAATCAACCTAAAGCTGATCCGTCTCATCTGTACTGCTGGCATCACTGAATTGTAAATATAACAATTTAAAAAGTTGCTTGATAACTTGCTCACTGTGTAGATAAACATTGTGAAGAAACCTGTCACTAGACTATATAAGTCTGTCGATTCCCATTGGAGCAGCGCGACGGAACTTTCCTGTTGCGTAATCCACCCCGATATAATATAAGGATTTAAGCAAAATAATTCATGGCCTCCTGCCCAGAATACCGAAGTAATTTAAACCACATCAGACGATAGGACTTTTGCTTGACGGTTTAAATCCCTTGTGCTCTCAGATGTTGCACCCCTCCTCCCCTGATTCTTAATTATTTATTAGATGTCATTAGATTTCTCTAGGCCTTAAACTAAGATCTAAATTGAGAACGGTACATTTTGGATATATGGGCATACATTTATAGAAGAAGCCGTATTGTAGTACAGTGTGTAGGTATAAAAACGTTACCTCACTCCCCGTAATTTTCGAGCGAAAAGCACTAAAGCAGGGAGGAAAAGTTAGAATAAAGTTAGAATAAGCCACCTTCGAACATGCCTCGGCGCTAGCCGTGGCGATTTAAGAACTCCAGAACTGTTAGATTTTTTTATTTTTCTCATAAACTAAAAATAAAAAGGAATGTGTAATGTACGCCACATAACTGGTGAATTTTTAAGAACGCGCTAGGCTTGCAAATACGATGGTGATTATTAAAATTCACTCTTAGTACTTTAAAAAAATTATAATTGCAAGAATTCAAGATACTGTAAGCTGCGTAGATCGGACCAACACTTAATAATTAAAAGTTGAAGGTAGCCTTCGTTAACTATGATATCGCTCCCCTCCCCCCCTCCCCCGTGCGACCATGGGCACAGTTAAGTGTCCGAAACATCGGGTTTTATTCAATTTATAATTGTAGTTTTGAGCATTTTGTTGTTGAAAATATTGAATATATATAAGAAAATAATATAAGAAAAATATTGAATATATATAATAAAAATTAAAATAAAGTGCCCAGTCAATTTTAAAATAGGATTGGACTATACTAAGTAAATTTAGAAATCTCTTCTACCTGTTTCTGTTTCCTTTAACCCGGCGTCATTGTGGTAGAAAATTGTAACACGGACGTTGAGGTGGGTCAATATGACCCGTATATGTAAAATGTGATATTTCCATGTTTATTCAAATTTTCGGTAATCTATCTTGTTATATGATCTATTTGTATCCTGAACTTAAAAATAAAAGAATAAATTTTATAGTTATCAAATGTTTATTCTAGGTTTTTAAGTTTTTCCATAAACTCACAAAAACGATAACAAAATTGAGATCTAAATAAAACTAGTTTTACGGATTTTATCGCGTATATTAAGTTATTTTATATTCCCGACGTTTCGAGTACTTTACAGCACCCATGGTCACGGGGGAGACTGAGGTATTTGACGTCCCAATATCATAGTTAACCACGGTTACCATCGGATTAAAAATTATTAATTTTTGTTCCGATCTACACACAATTCTACAAATCTACGCAAAATTGAGATTCCTTAGAGTTTCGTCACTTAACTAACAAATTACCAGTCTTTTTAGTTACAAATGACACTTAGAATATATCCTACTAATAATTCTTTGAAAATAAGTATAAAAACGTTAATTTGAATCGTCATTGTTTACACAATCACTGCAGAAAGATAGAATGTGCTGGGGACAGTTATATTTGTTGCAACCTAGACAAGTGTGCGTTGTTTTACGGTCTTTTTGTGCAGGGCACACTTGGCATCTTCTACGAGCATTAGGTATCTTTGCAGGAGGCTCTTCTGATGATTCACCAACAAATTGTTTTATTCTTTTAAGCATTTCTCGTGGCAAACGATCTAAATTCTGGCGCTTTTTCAAGTGATCGCTCACTAGAGCCAGACCCAAGCTTTTCAAGAAAGGTCGTCGCTTTTCTTTAGGTTTATTATGATTTATTCAGTGTATTATAACACCGTTAATCCCAGACATATTCAATATAGCATAAAATATGAGTTCTAATGAATTCAGGAGGAATTTGTCTTTTATTCTTACGCAAGGTACCAACTGATGTTAACCGGTGTTCTTTGAGCAGATGCTGGACAAGTTCATAACTGGTAAACCGTTATCAAACGTAACGTTGCGGTTTTATTTTGAAATAGGTGTCACAATGCGATCCACAATATCAAAAGGTTTATTACTGGCAGCAAATGGACCAGGGGGTTGTTTTCCGGGATATATAGATAGATTCAAAATATAGTAATTTTTAGCATCCACCAAAGCTATTATCTTTATACCATACTTTGCTGGTTTTGATGATATATATTGTTGAAATCTGCAACGACCTCTAAAAGCGATTAGCATTTCATCAATAGTTAGACAGTCACCGGGGATGTAAGCAGTTTTGCAATTTTCAACAAAATTTTCAAAGAGTTCTCTTATCAAAGCCAAGTTATCAAGTTGCTTCCTTCCTTCACGAGTAGTTTCATCATCAAAACACAGTGAGCTTTGTATGAAGTGAAAACGCTGTTCCGACATCACTAGTCTAAATATCTCAACACCTGTTCCAATCGGAAGCTCATAAGTCAGTCAGATTTTGTCTTCCTGGGCGCACTAAGCCGGCAATATATAAGAGGCCATTAAAAGCTTTGAGTTCTGTCATACTACATTTCTTCATATAGGTGTGCTTCGACAAAACCTGACACGACGCCATTTTGCGTCTAATGCGTGTATTTGTGTAAGTCATAATTTTTTGTAACATACCATCACTGAAAAACAAGCCCCAGCATTCCAACTCAGTAGTAGCACACTTAGCTTCTCGTGTCACACCTGGCAACTGTGTGATGATATTTTCTGCCCTCGTCTTCACATTACGCCGAAAAGGTGTTTTAAACCAAACTATCCCATCCTTATCAAGATATTGTAGACGTACCTCACGCCGTGAAGATGTTTCTGGCTCTTGTTGCAGCGAAGACGCGCTGGATTGCAACTCCATTCTAACTTCACTCAGCGGGACATTATCGTCATCACTTTCTGAGCACTCTTGTTCCGTATCGCTTGCCTGACTACAAACACTCACGTGATCCTCTTCATCCGCGTCATCGTTATCAGACAAGTTTTCGTCTAGAGTCAGATTCCTCAAAAATTTACAAAATGCGTTGACTAAATAACGACCATAAATAATGACGAAATAAAATATTGGTTATAACAAACATTAACATAAAACGCAAAAGTAACTCAAATTATTACCGTCAAACAAAATTTATTAATAAAAAATCGAAAGTTAAAAGAGGCGCGAAACTGTTACGTTAATTGTGAAGATGGGTCATATTTACCTTTTAGAGAATTATGCACGTGTAGCTCCCAGCACGGCTGTCGCCCGTCTGATTTCTGTTTAAAAGCGCATAGAACATATCGTTGACGCTCCACGCCTCCCTCTCCCCGAGGGAGGTCGTCTCCGATTCGTCGATGGGGCCTTCGGGCTAGAGCCGTTCTCAGGTGGTGTTTAGTGGGTAGGCACTTCTTCAAAGTGAGTCCCACATAACCATGCAGCTGGCTACGTGGTATGCTATGAGCATTCACCACCTCCCTCCCCCGCTTCCGGAGGGTGTCCTTGCATTGGGCGCAAAAAAAAATCGTTCACGCCAGCTACTGAGAAGAACGGCAACGTCGCACGCGTACTTACAAAAATATATGCATTTTAAAACACGAAGGGTCATTTTGACCCAACCTCAATGACACCAGGTTAAATAACAGTTCCAATAGCCTGTTTTAAAATAATAGGCTGTTATCTTGCAACAAGTTTCGGTAGCAACCGTTTTTAAACTGTGCCAGTCCTTGATACATCTGTCCTGTTCCTGTTACTATTGAGGTGGAATAGTAAAGTTATCATAGTAAAGTTATATAATATTTAAATAAATTTAATATAATAGTAAACTTATTTTTTGTTATGGGTGATAGTTTAAGTAAACATAAATACATGTTGCATCAGTTATTATTTGTATAGATTTTTTTTTGTTTTTCATATCGATGGTAGTAAGGTTCAGATACTAGAATACTTGTGTATCTGCATGTGAAATCGAACATTTTACGAGGTCAGTTGTTACAGGTTCTAGCTCTTTTCATTTTACATAACCTAGCTATACAAGAACATAGAAGACCTTGTTCCAAATTGTTTCAGCTATGTTTTCGAACATTATTGCAAAAGGAATAGTTATGTAGGTTTAGATATAACAGTTCCAATCTGTTATTTTTAAAAACCTGGTGTTTTCTTCCTATTACAAAAAATACACCTCACTACTATTCTAAAGACTATTCATCAGGAGAGACGCATGCTCTTTTGCCCTTGTTCAATAAAAAATTAAGAAAACAGATCCAGTCGAACAGTATGTTTGGCTATAATATGTAAAGTATTTATAAAACTAACGATGCGATATCTCGTTGAACATACAATAAAGTATACCCACGCTAACAAACTTATTCAGATTGAATGCGGCCACCGTACGGTTTCTTGAAGAGCTTTACATGATGCCGTAGCTGGATAGGAAATGTATTGGAATATATTCAAATATTTTGCTTAATACCATTGTATTGGCATTTTGTTCCTCTATTTAAATTTTAAAAACTCGCAAGAGAAAGACTAACCACTTTATACTGCACACAGTACAGCAAGTAACCATTTACACAGTTAATACCAATATTGTACGTAGTAGAGCCACCCTGCAGATATATTATGTTCGTAGCACGAATGGGCCGGCTCAACCGGGGAAGGACCACGCTCTGACGGAATACCAGCGTAAAATCGCAGCTTAATGCTGTTGTGTTTCTTTTGATGAGTTTAGAGAACAGGAGACCCCTTTTACCGGAAAGAGTCCACAGGAGTGCGATTGCATCTTCAATTTAATTTTTAATCGAGGATGGATGTATTAGTCGTAATGACGTAATGACTAGCTTCTTTGAGGCCCTCACCGGCGCTAGTCAGGGTTACGTTTAGCGAAAACAAGATGGTTCCTCCTATTGTAAACCGAGAGATCAATTCAAAACACAATTATGGATCTTTCTAGCATTCTAGCATTCAAAAAACTTTAAGCATTCAAAAACTCAATTATGGATCTTTCTAGAATATCCCTTTTCACGAAATTCCCCAGTTGTCAAAAGGATTCTCTTTTGCCGCCGCCTTACTGCAAGTTTCAAGATCCACAAACAAATGAAACGTTACTAGCATTACGGTTGAGAGATCACATTTATATATCCAAATTATTTACCCAATAACTTTCTCAAAATCTTACAAAATTTCTATATTTTAGTAAAAAGCGAGTAACTCATCTGACAGTAACGCTGATTGATAGCTTTAGCTTCAGGGCAACCCTTGTCAAATACGAATTGAACGCCTACTTTTCTCTAATGTCCCATTTTAAAAATATAGAACTTATAATTTTTAAACGGACGTACATTTTTAGGTTTGTAAACAAAGGCTTTAAATTAATATAATATTCTATAATAACCCTACAATCCTTCTTATCTTAAAGATAACTACCACTTTCGGTATTCAACTCTTGACCCTGAACCTCGTTCCACTAACGTCCTTAAGATTCATATACCTCAGCATATTACTGGTTTCTTTAATTCTTCATTTACAGTTCAGGCTATACTTCTCTGGAAGCATCGAATAAGCATGCGTTTAAGAGACTGGTCCGACTACATTATTTTAAGGAAAACTGCATATATTATTAGAACGTATGCGAATTTATTTTATGTTTATATACAATATATGTCTAGTAATTTTTAATATTTTTTGACACCTACCAACTTTTACTAGTTTTATTCTCTCAAGGTTGACTGGTAGAGAATGCCATAAGGCATTAAGTCCGCCCATTGTAATCCGTAACACAATAAAGATTAAATAAATAAATAAATAATAGGTCGGGGAAAGAGTTTCTTCGTATTTTGATTGTATAAAATTGAAGATAAATCTCTTTGGCTCTACTGTTTGTATCTGGATGGTTTCAATTGGGTAATATTAATTTAATTTAATTGGGTCCCTTGCATATGTAAATGACCTTAACCACCTTATAACAAAGTGTAAGCTATATGAATTTGCGGACGATACTTGTCTCGTATCAACAGATCGTGACATCGCCGCCGCCCAAAAAATTCTTCGAGACGATATAACCCTTTTAAATCAATGGTCTCATGATATGGGACTAGTTCTCAACGCAGAAAAAACTAAAGTCATGCATATTAGGTCGAGTCATAACACAGTATATAGTCCAATATCAATAATTGTGCATACACACGAATGTATGCATGGCCTTATTCAAAGATGCATAATATGAACACATATAGAACAAGTTACAAATAAAAAATACCTAGGCTTAATCATAGACAACACATTTGATACGATTTGTAATAAGCTAAGGTCAGATAGATACTTTAATATTCCTTATGTGTATAGATTATTATCTAAAAAATTGAACTAAATGTACTTCATATACCCACATCAACAGAATCTAGGGATACCTTAACGTACTTTTGTAAGAAGAAATGAAGTTTTTTTATCAAACTAATTTCCACGGCGATAAAAAAAATTAACATTTTTATTTAAAACAAAAAAAATACGAAATGTATTTTATTTTTTATTAAAACCTTAAAATAACATATCATTCTTCCATTTACTATATCAGAAAATTATTCATAGATTTTTACATATTTGACGAAATATAAAATATCCCTGGATTCCGTTGATGTGTTTATATATCTAAGACACCTCATATATTAAAATACATCAAGCCGGTTAGGCTACAGAGCGTGCCAAATATATACAGATATTTTATCGATATACATATATACTCTCGAAAAAACTTTACCTTGGGTAAAAACTGCGGCTTCCGACCTGCCTGCCAAGCATTGCAGCTATGGCAAATATTCCTCTCATTAAGAAATCTTTGACTTATTAAACCAGTAAAAAAAAAAGTAAAAAGTAATAAAAAAAAGTAGTAAAAAGTAGTAAAAAAAAAACCAAATATATATATATATATATTATAGTTATTAACGAAAATATGGTACCTATTTATACATCGCATCCCACCAAGAATTTCTAATGTAAGCTAAACTGTGATAATAACTGTAAACAATTGAATAACAAAATAATGAAAACCTTTGTAAATACTTGCTTTACAACATTTAAACGTAATAAAATAGTACAAGATAGTTTTCGGCATGAAAGTAAAAATAAATATTTTCGATTATTTTTGCAATACCTTACAGCCGGGTTAGCGCGCGATTCAGATCGCGCCGTTCGAGACGCTAAATTTCAGCGAGCACTGTCAAATTCAATAGGAGTGACAGAAAAAACGCAACTTGGTATACAATGGCAAAATAAATTATTTAAATTAAAGTAAAATCACTTTATTAAAAATCAAAATAGCCCAATAGCTTTATTAACATGTGACTCATAATTGTACGTATTATATTATGGAAATCTGAAAAAGTTGAAAATTTAAGTATTTTCAGAAGCTACTTTGCAATTATTCTATTGAGTGAATTTTGTGGAATCGTGTTTTGAAAATCGTCACCTAGAATACGCTCAATTGTAAGTACAATTTTTTTCGATAACGATGTGAAATCACTAAACGATCCCCATGCAGATCAATTTAGCTCTATTCAGCCTCTTAATATGGACATACCTCGGGATTCAGAGATTTTAAGTTTTATGCTTAGATACTGAAAAATATAATATTATATTATTACTGTCCCGTATGAGACAACCTTTATTCTTATATATATATTTCCATCACACGATTTTTATGGCTGGTTAAAAAAATAACATCTACGTGAAAACTTTCACAGGGTAATTTTTTTTCTCTTGTTAGCCAGCGCTTACTACAGTTAAACCTGATGGTAAGTGGTTATGTAGCCTAAGATGGTGAAGCGCACTGACTTAACAAAAGAGTATTCACTCTTGCCTAACAGTAATAGGTAAATATTATTTGCGACGTATTTGTGTGTGTGTGTGTGTGTGTGTTTGTGTGCCCTAAGCCACCTGCATCTGTCTACTTCCTGCATATCTTACCATGTCTTCCCTCCATATAGTGGAAGGCTGCCCTGCACTTCGCTTACCGGTACGAGGTGAGGTTGCCACTCGAGAACCTTTCTTCCTATTGTTTATCGGTTTTCCTAGCTACATGGCCAACCCATTGCCATTTCACTTTAATAATCCGTTGGGCTATGTCAGTTACTCTGGTTCTATTGCGGATATCCTCATTTCTAACTTTATCACGCAGAGAAACTTCTCTTCAATTTAAAAGTTTTATATTTTTCAAATGATGGTTTGTCTTACATTTAAAGAAAACATAAACACAAGAATTTCTTTATTTTTATTTATGCACTTAGGGAAGCACCACTTTTATTTTATTTAAATTGTTTGATATAATTTTATAATATTGAACCTAAATATAAAGTATCTGTATCTAGATTTCCCTCCCCAATAATGTTCTATTAAAGTCATACTCATAAAATCAGCGTTTTATTGTAATACATAATTATAAAATTCAGTATCATCTAATTAATAAAAATATGCAACAATAAAATTACATAGGTATTAAAAACTATCGAAATCTAAGTAACGAGACCATGTTGGTCGTTCCACATCTAAATTATATAAAAATGTATTTTTCAATTTCACTAATCAACGTCGCCGCGAAAATTTCTTCTTTGGACACTTTAAAAATTAATTTAGAAAACAATATTTACAGTTACATGTCAACTATTACAAATATTAACTAAATTAAATATTTCTATTCATAAAAATATTAATAATTGAGTATAAACTCTTAAAAAACTAAAATATATTTGAACGAAGTCGCTCCAACACCGACGCGCGGTTCACCCTCCACGATGTCCGACTGCGACAGAGCTCGCGGGTGATTACAGGGCGACGGAGCAGGCACGCTCGCGCTAATATATACAATTTCGGGGAATAATGATATTTTCTCGAGTAAAACGGGGAATAAAAATAAAACTCAATTAAACATATTAATATTTTAAGACCTTTTTTTCAGTGTAAAAACTATATAAAGAGCTTGTGCGGTTTTGGAGAAATTATGCAAAATATGACAAAGATAGGTACTCTTTGGGGATTTTTTTTCTAATAAGGGGTAGACAAAAATACAATTTTGTTCAAATAAAACCATTAATATATCCTCTTCTGTCACCCTGTATTTTTTCTTTGCGGATTAAATGAACAGTTATTGTGAGTTTTTTACTTAAATATCCAAGAATTTAGGCATTTCAACCGCACTTAAGGCCTTAATACTCTGTTAAGAATAAGTGTCAATAATTTCCACATAAAAGCTTATGAAATCGGTGCTAAAACTAGCGTATCCAAAAATTAAAGCCTTGATTTCAGATGTTATTATGTGGAAAACGAAAAAAGTTCTAGAATTTCGTCTTAATAATTACATAAAAATCTTTATCCTCTATTTTTGCCATTCTTAGGGATGGAATTTTTTCTTAAAATTCATATGAAACTACGCCTTAACCTATTTTATAAAAAGAGAATCATGAAAATCGTTTCCAAAACAAAGAGTTTATGTCCGAGCATACTTAAAAAAATATGTACAGAAGAATTGGGCACCTGCTCTTTTTTGAAATTATTTAAAAATATTTGAATGTGAAAAAACCAAGAAACGCTACGCAGAATACCTATAGTTACACCCGGTGGGTGCACGCGGCGTTTCTTAAATTTACCACTGCGCCTCCCAGGACAGGTCTTCCGGCCGGGGATTCCCCGTGCGAAACCGGGTCAGGTCGCTTGTTATTAATAAATTACTACATCGTGCAATTTGAATTAGCTGCTTTTAGAACTATATTAAAACTTGTTCGATTTTCCGTTTTACTAATCGAAAGCCATGCAAATAACGATGATTTAATGATATTGACAATTGATGCTTTGTATTACGTTATCAGTTGACCTGATTAACTACGATTAGTGCGATATCAAATATTGTAGTTGTCAGGTCGTTATGGTTTATATCCACTAGACGGTGTTGGAAAAGCGGTTCCGCCATGTTGAACGTACGTTGCAGGCTGTTCTTTTACTTATTATAAGCCAGCGCTTGACTCCAATCTCACCTGGTGGTAAGTAATGAAGCTCTAGATGATAAATCGCACTGTCTTAGCGTAATCTTGCCTTAAAGCTGCCCAGATTTTAATAAGACGGAAAGACATGCGACGTATTGGGCTTAGGTATATTAAAATACGATTTTTACAATCGAAAACGACGAAGAAAAAGAAAAAAATCGTTTACTGGTTGGCTGGGCAGTACAATCTCATCTACAGCTCGCCGTTCAGTTACCACCAGCAGTCGTGTTTACGACCGCTACACCAACGAAGCAGTCAAGCGACACCCACGGAACGATACGGGGTAGTAGATATTCATACACCACCGCTACAAGGTTATCACCACCACTACACTACTACGTATACGTGATATCTCAATCATAAATGTTGCCACTGCTATATTGTTGCCAAATCTCAAAAATATAGCAAGTAAACATCTCGTGAAAATATAAAGGTATAACAGTTGATCGAAGTTTGGCCCTGTAGCTGCTGGAACGCTGTGCAATAATCATAAAGCGTCTGTTTCCCTGGAGTGAATGCTTAAAGCTGAACAGGCTATATTTTCTCTCCGGCTTAAGAAATAAACACAAACAATCCCACTCTTATTTTAATACTAGCGCCTTATTTATATTTAAGATGGTCAAAGACCAATTTTTTAATTTTTTGTTAAAATAAACTCCACCAATTATTTCCGATGAAATAGCCCAGATCCCTCCTGGTATTGCTATCTATCTGTTCGTAAAGTTTCATCAAAACTGATTCAGCCATTCCGACGATTGGTCCGGACAGACAGACAGACAGATAGACAGACATACAGACACAGAGAGACAAAAAAATTAAAAATTGTTATTTATGTTTTAATAGTGTGCAAATAACCCCCTCAGGTTAATATAAGCCAGTTATTTCAATATTACAGACAGACGCTTATTTTTTTATATGTACTTAAAGATTAAGATTGACAAGAAATTATATATTATTTAAAATCTATGACAAAATAAATGACGGTAGCTTCGCGTGAGATTCATTTTATTTTTATTTTATTGATTATGGTACACAAACAGACAGTATATACAGTTTCAAAATTAAAAATATAATGATGTTGATCTAAGCTACAATTCAAAAGGGTTTAGACAGCATATTAATATTAAAGACAGCCATAGCATAAAGTAATCAATATATAAAAAATACACTGAATATTGAAAGAAACAGGTAAATTTCTTTTATATCTGAAAATACTACTATTGAGTATGTCTAAATGAACGTTACTACGCTTAATCTCATCGTAATTCTGGCACATTTTGATAATATGTGTTATTCCTGTGTACATCTAATCTGAAAATTCTTTGAACATTGTCGAATACCACACACCTATGAAAATAATAGTTCCGGGTTCGGGTATTTATCTTTGAGTAATCAACGTATTTAAAACGCATACGTAAAGGAAATTCCTAGAGAATATCTTGTGTTGTAGGGCGATGAAGGCTGAGCGCTTGTCTCAAATTCCTTAGCGTAATCAACCTAAATCTGATCCGTCTCATCTGTCCTGTCGACATCACTGACTTGTATATGTAACAATTTAAAATGTTGCTTGATAACTTGCTCACTGTGTAAGTAAACATCGTGGAGAAACCTATCACTAGACTATATAAGTCTGTCGATTCCCATTGGAGCTGCTCCGCGAAACTTTTCTGTTGCGTAATCCACTCAGATATAATATGAGGATCTAAAAATTTATTTCATAGCCACCAGAACCACTTGACTTTACGCTTAACGGTTTTAATCCCGTGTGTTCACAGATGTTGCACCCCTCCTCCCCTTGATTGTTTATTATTTATAAGATATGATTTGCTGTGTGATTTTATGTGATGTGATGATGTAATTTCTCTATGTATTAAACCAAGGTCTAAATTGAGTACGGTTAATTTTCGATATATGAGCATATATTTGGAGAAGAAGTCGTCTTGTAGTAGAACAAGCGTGTAGGTATAAAAAAGTTACCTCACTCCCCATAATTTTAGAATAAACCACCCTCGAAGATCGCCGTGGTGGGTTAAGAGCTCCTGAACTGTTAGATTTTGTTTATTTTTCTCATAAAAGAAAAATGTAAACGTATGTATAATGTGGCGTTAACGGGCACAATCTTAAAGGCAGGCAAATACGATAGTGATGGTTAAAATTCACTCTTAGTAGTTGTAGTTTTAAGCATTTTGTTGTTGTAAATATTAAACAAATATAAAAATAAATAAAATTCAACCATTATTACAAAAGCCATGCACTACAGCTTAAAATTTGTTAACGAAAGAATAGATAACGTAAGGATAGGAGAGAGAGTGATTATATACTCTTTTAACGGGGTGGCAACTTTTGGTTGCTCTTGATAATTACAACTTGGAAAATATTTGGTATCGAATTAGGATGAAAATCTAGATGACATAATTCTCAACAACATCCGCATCATCTGGATGCTTGGCAATTCACCACTAAAAGATTTTTCAAAAGTTTTAATTTCCGCACGGTTACTTTGTGGAATCTGCCCACACCACAGATTTTTCCAGACCGCTTTGGCTTAGATACCTTCAAAAAATGCCCAGGCAATTCTAAAATAGGAATGGGCTATACTAGGTAAAGTTAGAAATCAGTTCCACCTTTATCTGTTTCTTTATAATAATAGTTCCAACAGCCTGTTCCAAAGTAACAGGCTATTAATATGCATCATGTTACGGTAGGAACTGTTTTTAAACTGTGCCAGACCCTGATACATCTGTCCTATTCCTGTTACTTTTGCGGTGTAGTAGTAAAGTTATCTATGTTTTTATGGATAATATTTTGAGAACGGATAAATACATGTTGCATCAGTTATTATTTGTATAGTTTTTTTATAGTAAAGGGGGCAATCGAGCATTCGGCTCACCTGATGGTAAGTGACTATCGCCGCCCATGAACAACTGCAACATTAGGGGAATTGCAAGTGCGTTGCCGGCCTTTTAGAAAGAAGTAAGCTCTTGTCTTGAAAGTCCCTAAGTCGTATAGGTCCGGAAAAATTGCCGGTGGTAAAAAATTCCACAGAGAGGTCGTACGAGGAAGAAAACTCATAGTAAAACGCACGGTGGTGGACCGCCAAGCATACCTACAGATGGTGTGGATGGTATCGTGACTTTTGTCGCGATGTGCGTTTGTGAAATTTGGCGGCTGGAATTAATCCGAGCAATACCTCAGAGTACTCCCCGTGGTAGATGCGATAGAAAATGCAAACATCCCTTCGCAGCGCCAGTGTATCGAGCCGATCAGAAAGAACTCGGTCGTCAACGATTTGAGCCGCTCTGCGCTGGATGCGGTCAAGTGGAAAGAGCTGGCACTGGGGTGCCCGAGCCCAGAGATGAGAACAGTATTCCATGTGAGGTCAAACTTGCGCCTAGTAAAGTTGCAAGCGGTGTGCCCGGATGAAATACTGTCCCGCTCTACTGAGCACGCCAAGCTTTTTAGAGGCCAATTTA
This sequence comes from Parnassius orleans, assembly GCA_029286625.1. Classification (NCBI taxonomy): domain Eukaryota; kingdom Metazoa; phylum Arthropoda; class Insecta; order Lepidoptera; family Papilionidae; genus Parnassius; species Parnassius orleans. The sequence goes on from JAGSMP010000029.1 coordinate 338,288, forward strand.
GCCTTCCCTTCCAAGTGACCACGAAGTTGTACATCATTCGATATGTCGACGCAGAGAATTCCGATGCTAGCTGAGGCAGCAAAGGGGAACCCGAAATTGAAGACATACGATAAAGGGGTTCTTTTTAGCGGTAACCGTGCAAACCTGTGCCTTCTCAGGGTTAAACTGGACTAGATTTAGTTGTCCCCAATCCGAGACTTTGTTTGACAATGACTCGACTTCAGAAACAAGTTTGTTCCGGTATTCGATGACGTGATCTCGAGAAATATTGGCACTGCCCGTGTATGAAGCATTACCAGTGCTGTCATCCGCATAGCAATGAATATTACCGATTTGCAACACATCATTGATATGCAGAAGTAACAGCGTATGTGATAGCACACAGCATTGTGGAACACCAGTATTGATAGGCTTGCAATCGGAGCATGCAACGTCTACTACGACCTTGATGCTCCGATCAGCGAGAAAACTGGTTATCCAATTGTACAATTTTTTTTTTATAGGAGTGGGGGCAAACGAGCATGCGGCTCACCTGATGGTAAGTGACTACCGCCGCCCATGAACAACTGCAACACCAGGGGAACCAGAGGAATTGCAGATGCGTTGCCGAACTTTTAAAAGGAGTAGGCTCTTTTCTTGAAGGTCCCTAAGTCGTATGGGTCCGGAAAAATCGCTGGTGGTAAACTATTCCACAAGGAAGTTGTGCGAGGAAGAAAATAAGATGGAAGCTTCGAAAGAAGCGCTTTGTGCCAAGCCCGATCGAAAGCCTTAGCTATGTCCAAACTAACCCCCAAGGGCTCCCCATTGGACTCGATAGCCTGCGCCCATTGGTGTGTTAGGTAAACAAGAAGATCACCAGCTGAGCGACCCCGACGGAAACCGTACTGGCGGTCACTAATCAGCTGGTGCTCTTCAAGATACCGCATGAGCTGGCAGTTAATGATGGACTCCATTATTTTTCAGAATAAGGAGGTGGTGGCGATAGGCCTGTAATTGGACGGATCTTGGGACAACGTCGAGATAGTAGGACTACCGGAAAAGACGCATTATAACCGGTGACAACTCTGGAGCACACGTCCTAAGCACAATGGGGGATTCCGCCAGGCCCACTAGACTTGTGGATGTCCAGGGAGCGTGCTTTGCATACTGAGCACTGTGTAAATCAGGCGTTCCATATTAGTCGTCAGGGGTGACAATGCATCTGCATTTTTATTCTTAATCAAGTATAGATGTAGATGTATATGGGTCATAGCATCCACTTACCATCAGGTGGGCTGTGTGCTCGTTTGTCACCCTTATTGTATTAGAAAAGTACAATCTGACACCGCTAAAGGCATTGTAGCACCGCCCAAATTTTGACGGGTTCAAAAGTTTTCTCGTAGTCTCAATAAGCAACAAAAAGTGGCAGATTATATTCTTCGGTCTTCTCTACAATTTGCCTAAGAGAATGTATGTGGTCTCCAGTACTAAAACCTTTTCGGATACTGACTTGTTCGGGAAGTTGGAATTTGAACACCTTCTGAAGAATTTCAAGCACCGGTTTTTCATCCGCTTTCAGAAGCTCCGCTGTAATTCTATTCTGGCCCGGGGCTTGACGTTTTTAAGGTGCTTGAGAGCTATTCTAATTTCTCTCAGACTGACGTCCGCGAGATCATCGAAATATTGTCAGATGAGACTTGCTCTTGGATCGTTATTTACACTTGTGTAGTGCTCCAAAAACAAGTGTACAGCTGTCTGTAGAACCTTTCAAGCTCTCTCAAAATCTCAGATGTCCCAGGACTAAGGCTACCACAGTCAATCTTCATCTTTTACAATTGGCTCTTTTCAGCAGACAAATTGCTTATTCAATACGAGTATGCTGTTATATTTGCTGAAGACTGCAGCTTCATTTCCCGTCTAACAGCCATGAGATTAAGAGAATGATGAGGTAGTTTTTGAGTTCTTTTTTTTGGGTTCTGACTGCAAGGGCAGTTCAAACGCTTTTACCCTTCGGCAAATTGTATAGAAAACTGAAAAGTAAAATCTAGCACTTTGTCTTGCGTATGTCGTCTATGAGAAGCCTTTAACACTGTCAAAATTTGGGCGGGAGCCGAGTCGACTGTCGGTATATGAAAGTGTTGGAGAGTTTGTACAGTAGAAATAGGATAGCTATCCGATTACACTACCAGAGCACAGTCTACCTACTACTAACAGTCGGTCATCGAAGGCATCTAGACGGTGCAATTATGCGGTGTGGGGTGGGGCGAGACGCGGGCAGAGCGCTCTCGAGCAGCCGTTAGTCGTTCAGGAGCTGTTCGCTTTGGTCTGTCACTCAAATAAATTAAAATGGTTCACACTAAATGTGCGGTAAAAACTGTGGGGCGTCCTCATATAAAGATAAGGAATTAAAATTTCATCAGTTTCCATATACATAGGAATTTGTTTAAACGGGAAAGAAAAGAAAATCATTTTTTTTTATTACTTCCTTTTCTGACAACCCTAGCAATTCATTGTGTATGTCGGCTTTTCCGACAACATTAAACGCAATGACTGACTGTATGTTCTTCTTAGGCTGTGATCAGAGTATGAAACCTATCCAACTCCAGAGAGATGTAAGTATGTCGTGTACATCACTCAGTAACTTTACTGTCGACAAATAACAGCCTACGAATTTCTGCCTTAACGACTTCGTTAAGGCAGAATATCTTCTTTTTATCTAGTCTAAACCTGTGCTTTAATACTATACCACCTGTAAGTAAATGGTGATGCAGCCGAAGACGGTAAAGATGACCTCAGCATTATGTTCAATGACCTCAATAGTACCTCAATCTAGTATGTCACGCATATGCCGGTAGGTGTCGAGAGCACTACGCTCAAAGTTGTTGAAGAGTATGTTTGCCTTATGACAAACCGTTCGAATAGGTAAATCCAACTTCAACCGAGAAGTCAGCCAGCGAGTTCAACTCAGCTGGGAAGCATTCGGAAGACACACCTTCTCTTCATGTATACCAGTGTGTGTTCACAATAATGATTTACGGAACCGAGATGTTCCCTTTCTGCTATAGACTTACTATTACAGTTCAAATTTAAGAATGTGGAATTGTTAAGTATTCCTTTTTCTGTGGTATTTATGAATCCAATTTAACACTAAATTATTTTTGTAATAAACTGAACCTAATTCAGGAACAGCAAGTCCACAAGAAATTAGGGGCCAATTTCTCTTTGTAACTCTTATATGATGATTATTTACTATAGCTGCCATGATTGGCTTGTGAATTGACTACTGCAGTTTATTAAGATTTTCTATTAAAACGACATAAATTACGTCTATTTTCTTTAGGTCTATTTGATTCATGCTGGCGATGACAGGACGTATTACAGATGAGATTTAAATTTGTGTCGAACAGTATTTGTTACTTTACATTTTTAAGTTATTATAAGCCAGAAACTTCAACCCTACCTGGTCGCATATTTATTTACCAGAAGCCCAATTAAACTAGAGTTTTGATTACCAATAAAATATCCAAAAAATATAATTTAATTAAGATAAAATACTTCTAAAGATCAAACTGCAATCGATGTCCTGAATCAAATGCGAGTCTCGTCGCCTGTGATTAAATACTAATCTTACCATGAAACACTACAAGTGTCTGTTCTTTAAAATCCTCTTTTTATTAAAGGGGTTAAAGTTAACGAAACACGCAGACTGCATAGTAAACTAGGTGAATGTAGACGGACAGTATAACACTGTATAATTTACAGCACTGTATAATTTTTTTTAAGTTGTAGAGCCATGCTGCACCTATATTAGTAGTATAGTTATAGCACGAATGGGTCGGCTCGACCAGGCAAGGAACCGGGGACCCTTTTTACTGGAAATGAGGCATTCCATCTTAGTCCTCACGGGTGACAACGTATCTGCATTTTTATTTGTAATCGAGGATAGATGTAGATGTTTATGGGCCGCAGCAACTACTTACCATCAGGTGGAATGTGTGCTCGTTTGTCACCCATATCCTATAAAAAAAGTTATGTCACATAAAAAGTTACCAAATAATTACGAAAACCCCAACGTGGCATCTGTATAGATTGCCGATCAACTTCTCAATTCATCATACAGATTCTTGAGAAGACCATATATTATCCTTATCCTATACTCAATCACTACAGAACAGAAGTATTGGCTGTTGGGTATTTATTTAATTATCATAATGTGCACTGGTTTGAACCTCCATTCGTCGATATTTCTTAACCAACTTCGATGATTGGGTAATCAACTGAAGAATTGCAGCTCTCTTGGCTGAAGTTGGATAACCATATGGTATTTTTCACAATTGTATGTTGTAGACAATCGAAAATGCAGTTCCACGATCGACAGGTATAAGCTTTGATATATTTTAAGTCTATTGTAATTGTAATTTTAAATGTATAAATTGCTGTCTAGTGTGAGGAAACGCTTCGCTCGTCCAAATAAAGATTATTTAATAACATCACTGGTGAAGCGCTTGTAAAATTTTTCCAATTAAATTTCAATACAATAATAAGGAGTTTTATTAGAAGGGTGGCGATCCGCTTAAACCGTTCGATAATTTATCACGTTTGGCCTTATCTCTTGAAATATTGTGTCAATTTATTTTTCAAATCTTGTCGTGTACGACTGAAATAAAAGAATATTATGAAGATTGTGTTTCTTTGTTCATTAATAAATATTACCTCCACACTAGAATTTTCTCCTGTATCGTAGGGGCAGTTTAAAAGCATAAATTTCACAAGGACAAATATCCAGACCTGGATCACTAATTATTTGAAGGCCATACAAATACTTGTTCCGTACGGGATTCGAACCCGTGGCCCTTAGCGCCGCAACTCATTGCTAGGCCACTGCGCCACGGAGCCGTTAATCCGCCGTTGATCCGCTGTATCTACTCCATTCCCTAATTTTTCATTTGTGGTATTATTAGGTGTTACTTATTTTAACTCCAACTCAATTGATTTAAACTTATTAAATAAATAAAAGAAAACTTTACATAATTTTGTATGCAACAATTTTTAATATCAGCACCAGGGTCGCAGAACTGGCAAGGTGGAGGGATGCACACGTGGTGAAGGGGTGAAGAATAACATAGTGAAAAAAAACCGGCATCTCTGAGGAATAAAATATTTCAAAGCCATGTGAAGTCCAATAACACGCACTAGAGCAGCGGCGAACTAATTGCTCTATGACCTTTTCAAAAATAAGAGAAGATCTGGGCCCAGCAATAATGTCTTCCAGACGGAATTTCGGTCAAGGCGCGGTGACAAGTCTCAACGGAGACTAGCCATCTGCGTATGACAGGATTATAGTGCCCAAGTGTATACGCAAACACAGGTACAATCTCTATTCCCTCACTCTCATAGTTCGATGGGACGGTATTCCGACACGACCGGATAGAGATCAGACGCAGTACCTACGGATTTACGTCCTTTCCGAGATGCGGGGGAGAAACACCAACTTTATGACTCCGCGCTGCTACTGAGAATTTCTTGACAGAAAAATCCAATGACTGATTTTGGCCCGACTCAGGATTCAGTCGCTCAGCAGTAGATCAGTATACAAATAATAAATATACGGTTTTACATTATTATAACACTACTGTGAGAGCCGTTATAGCTCCGGGACTGTTGGTCGCATTCAATTATATAGTCTGAGTACGATCTAAGCTGGTACTATTTAAAATGCTGTTAAATCACTTTCTCAACGGTGAAAGGTCGGGAGGAAACCTGCGTGACCTAAAATAAAATAAAATATTCCAACAGTGCTATGCTGCCCTGATGGTGGGCACTTCTCTGCTGGAAAACCTTGCCCATTCCACGCTATGAGGTATTCCTTATATATCTTAGTGCTCAAAAGTATCGTACGTATCTTTAGCTTTTTTTTTTTAGTTAATTGCAGGTTTCCAATGAGGCAAGTTGGCAAAAGCTAGTTTTTTTTTAATTTTCTAATTGTTTTTGTTATTAGGAAGACGCTGCTGCTATCTCCTGGTTTGTTTCCATCAGTCGTCTCTTACGACTCCCACTGAACGATTTGGAGTAGTATATATTCTTACACCGCCACCAAATAATATAGTCATAATCAAATAGCAGTAAATAACGAAATCAATGAATAATTGAGTCAAGAATAAGGTCAAAATTTGTTGCTGAATAATAATTTGAGAAACAATAAAAATCTGGTGGCCCTGACAACCGGTAGCTTTCTGTGTCTATGCTGCCGCAACACGGTTTTTACAGAGAACATGCAATTATAGATTATGTTACTGTACAGAAATAAACCTTAGGTTTGTTTATAGAATAAGGGTGACAAACGAGCACACAGTTCACGAAGTGGATGCTGTGATCAATAGATATCTAATAAAAGAGTCTCTGGGTCTCTACATTCACCATACGAAATACAGCAGTATTGAGCTGCTATATTACGTTGATATTCTGTAAGAGCGTGGTCCTTCCCCGGTAGAGCTGACCTATTCGTGCTACAATCATAATATAGTTGCTAAATTGCTCTACCATGTGTAAAAAACAATCAGGAAAAAGGTAAGCAATTTAAGAATATAAACAGGGTTATTTTTCAATATACGCCCAAATTGGCAATAAAAGGTTCAGAATAAGTAATATAGGCAAACGGTGAAGAAAAGTTAATTAAAAAAAATCTCAAACATGCTGTCCATTTTATCTTTTAAATACAGAGTGCATGGTAGTGCATTATTTTAACTGATATATATATATATATATATATATATATATATATATATATATATATATATATATATATATATATATATATATATATATATATATATATATATATAAGTGTCATTCATAAATATCTAACGCCTTCCATTTTACTAGGCACACACACCTTCGTAAGGGTCACTCGCTCGGCGAAAACGTTGTGAATAGAAATTCAAATAAAAGTAGAAGCCTTGTTTACTTGTATTTTCAAAAACTGCAATAACGGTATATCGTTGTTTATATATTTTAACTTAATTATAAAATTTGGATACTCTTTGAAAAATGACGCAGTATGATATGTAATTTGTTTCTCGAAATCAGTTCTAATGATTTTGATGAAATTTTGTATTTTTAAAATGTTTACACTTCCAAATTTATACAATTAAAGTCAAAGTTGCAGTCCCACTTCGAAAAGAGATTTTGGGCAAGGAAGTGTCCGCCGTGCTGCCCCAATGCGTTTTGGCGGACTTCACATGTCTTCGAAATATTTTATTTATAACTATAAACTCAGACATACAAATTTCCTCACGTTGTTTTCCTTCACCGTTGAGCACGTGGTAAATCAACACTTAAAATTGCAATTAACAATTTCATTGGTGCTGGCGGTGATCGAACCTGAGTAGCTCGCGTACTGTGAAATTTACAACGAGTGCTAAGCCCCTGAGCTACCACGGCTAGTTTATCCTAGATAGGTATTATTCATACCAGAAAAGAAAACTTCTAGCGCCATGCAAAGTCCGGCCGCCCGGAAAAAAACAGATACTTAAGTTTTATACCAGCCTTCTATTTTTATGTATCGCATGCGTCTCAGTAATCTTGTTGCAAATAGAGATACACGGAAGACTATCAAGTTGACTCACCGATAAATCTTGAGGATTTTGCCAGAGTAACGGGCTCAACGTCAATACAATAAGGTAGCTATTTTTACGGTTAATTATTTTATTGTTTTCACCCGACTGTCCCCAAAAGGAGTGTAATGTTTCTCTAGAATATTTATGTCTAGAGTATGTGTTCTTTGGCACGCTCTGTAGCCTAAACGGCTTGATGGATTTTAACATATTATGAGGTGTCTTAAGATTCGTCTTAATTGTGGAAGTAACATAGGCTATATAATATTTATATATTTGACGGCTCCGTGGCGCAGTGGCTTAGCAATGATTTGCTGCGCTAAGGGATGCGGGTTCGAATCCCGCACGGAACAAGTATTTGTATGGCCTACACATAATTGTTCCGGGATCGGATGTTTGTCCTTGTGAAATTTATGTATGTGAACTGCCCCACGGTACAGGAGAAAATCCTAGTGTGGAGGTAACGTTTTAATTTAAAATAAAAAAAATATTGCAACAGCAAATACAAAAAAGGTTCGCCTTTTTTATTACTGTTTTAACCATTAAGTATTTAGTATTTAAGCTTACCATAAAAAATGGGATGACAAATGATCCTCCACCTGTTGATAAGTGGCTACTGCAGTTTATGCAGTTAAATTCAAACAAAAACGGCTACATATGCATTTTCACCCTGAGGGCTTAGACGGAATGTCTCACACCTTGTAATTATCTCTAAATTCAGACCGGAAAACAGTACAAGCTATATGGCGGCAGAAATAGGTAAGAGAGAGGTAAACCCAGATGGGCTTTTAGTCAAAAAAGTAGTCCTACAACCTAAATATGTATAATAAACATACGTTACGTGTATTATATAAGAAATTGAGAAAAAACGACCGGAATTGTTCAAAGAAAAGGAGTGGTCTTTCATTATGATAACGCCAGACCACACACATATTTGGCCACCCAGCAAAAATTGAGAGAGCTTGGTTTGGAAGTATTAATACATCCAACATAATATAGTCCTGACCTTGCATCCTCAGATTTTCACTTGTTTCGGTCTCTTCAGAATTCTCTGGTTAGTGTTAGATTAACTGAGACTGACTTTGACTTGAGATAGGTATTAACTATCCAAGTATAGTATAAGACTGATAGCAAATGTGCTATCTTATTATTTGTATTTTAACTCAGCCAAGGATTTGGCTACCCAGACATCTGCTTCTATTGAGCAGTATAATGACTTTACATTGAATTTGGAATCAGTTCGAAGTAATTTAAATTAGAAAATGAGACAGTAGAGGTAATCTCTAGCAATCATAGTAACAATTTAAATTATCCAGAATGTAGCCCACAAATACGTAATTGTATAATTTCTAATAAAAACAATCATAAAAATTGTATACACCTGGTGCATCAAAATATGCAAGGCATGTTGGGCATAGAATTAAAAATTCAATCGTTTTTAAATAGTAAATACATACATAATTTTTGTATAACTGAACATTGGTTAAAATATTATAACTATAATATATTTAATTTCAGTAAACACCCGGTGGTTAGTTGCTTTAACAGAGAAAAAAATTAAGCGGTGGCTCCATAATAATTGCTAATAAATTATTAATAAGTAAAGAACGTAAGGATATTTTGAGCCTCTCTGTTGAGCGAACTGTAGAAATGACATTTGCTGAGTTCGAGTACTTCATTGTTATCAGTGTTTACAGACCCCCACATTCTGTGTATTGTAATGTCCTGTAGCCTTCCCGTCACCCCCGGCAATATATGTTATGATATTAGTATTAAGTGTAGAATAAGAGAGAGAGTATAATTAAAGACTTAGAACCAACAACACATCTTCTATTTATTGAACACCGCTCAAACATTACATGGCGACCCTGCCAGGCGGTGCGCTGCAACAATGCAAGCGCACCGCCGCGGCCTGCAAAATGATCAAAATTACAATATAATTTAATTATTGTAATTTACTGAAATTGACACAATTACGAATATATACTGGATATGACGAAATGGAAAATTAAATGCGATTATGAGACAAGGCCACAATAATGCTATATCAAAATAATGCTATATCAAAATTAGTGCATTGGTTTAACGTTAATAATCTATATTTAAACGGAAATAAAACTAAATGTATTAAATTTACAACAACGAATGTTAAAAATCTGGATACCAATGTGTTTTTAAATGGGGAAGAACTGAGCCCTGTTGAATCCACTGTTTTTCTTGGCATCCCTCTGTCATAACTTAGTACCATCAACACGTCTCCTATTTATTGAACACCGTCTAAACATTACAGTATGATTGTTTTGAAAACATGATGGAGTAAGTTTTGCTTAAGCTTAATAAACAGAATAAATCTGTCGTCGTATGTAGAGACTTTAATATCAACATCCTTGAAACTTTTTCCATGAGAATCAAGTTTAGATCATTGCTCAAATCATACAACTTTGTTATTTGTTCTTTGAGCCAACACTTATTTACGTGGTAGAGCCATGCTGCAGCTATATTAGTAGTATAGTTGTAGTACGAATGGGTCGGCTCGACCGGGGAAGGACCACGCTCTCACAGAATACCAGCGTAAAATAGCAGCTTAACACTGCTGTGTTTCGTATGGTGAGTGTAGAGAACCGGAGACCCTTTTTACTGGAAAAGAGGTATTCCATCTTAGTCCTCACGGGTGACAACGCATCTGCATTTTGATTCTTTATTGAAGACAGATGTAGATGTCTATGGGTCACAGCAACCACTTACCATCAGGTGGACTGTGTGCTCGTTTGTCACGCTATCCTATAAAAAAAAAAAAAACGTATTGCAGGGCCTAGTGCAACTTGTATACATAATATTTTTACTGATGCTGAGCCCTTACACGAATTAATTATTCAAAATTTAAGTTCTCATCACTGTGGATAGTTTTTCTCGCTACCTTACATGCACAAAAAACAGAAAGTTAAGAAAGTTTGCTTGTTCCAATAAATGAACATCGCATAGAGAGACTTAGAAGTAGTATAGTGAAAAAGCTGCCATTTCTTCAAAAATACTAACTATTTATATGGATAATTATTTAAACTAATAAGTCTTGAATTTAAAAAAACATTTAGTTTTTGTTTAAATATTTAGTTGAGTAGGCGAATGTAGGAATCCATGGAAGTATACTAAAGTTATATTACCTTTACAATGAAAGATTATATAATCATAGTGTTTTATTTACAGAATATATAAAAAAATATTCCAAAATATTGAAAAGAATGTGTTGCGCAGCCAAGTGTTTACATATAACAAACAAAATTAAAAATGCCTCTAATAAAATTAAAATGACTTGGAGTATAATCAATAGCGAAACTGGCAAGATGAAATAACACAACTAAAATTTTCAATTCAATTTTAAAAATAATTTAAAGAAATCAGATCAAGACGTTGCAACGGCTTTTGACAATATTTAACCGACATTCCGATCTTGACTACAAATTCACTCAATTCCTCCCCTGCTGTCAACTAGTCATTACTCAAACAAAATGTAAATATCTGTAAAAAATAATTTGCATTTTATAGAATATTATCAGGTGATACTGTAAAATATTTCAAAACAATTGATATTATGAAAACAGCAGATCTATGGGGGATTTCGGTTAAAGTTATTGCGTGTATCATAGATGCGATTACACCCCAACTTGCTATTATTTTCAATACTAGTATCGAATCTGATGTGTTTCCTGATTTAATGAATGATACATATGTACATTGAAATTTCAAGTCAAGTGTAATGAGTATTACAGTTGACTTGAAATTTTAATAGGGCCCTCATATATCTAAGCTAGCCAGCTAACTTAGTTCTGCAGCATAAGCTGTAAAAAGGATTAGATGCCTTACATGTGTTGAATCAGCTAGATTAGTTTATTTTAGTTATTTCCATAGCATAATGTCATATGAAATCTTCCTATGGGGTAATGCAACTGACATTGAAACTATCTTTGTTTTGCAAAAGAGAGCCATAAGAGCAATTTATAACCCAGGTCCGAAGGAATTCCTTAGAGAAAATTTTAAAGAAATAAATATATTAACTTTAGCCTCTCAATATATTTATGAGAGTTTAATGCGTGTACAAAAACAAAACTAGTTTAATTAAAAATAGTGATGTACATTCTGTAAATACTAAGAACAAGCACAAGTTAGTTATACCAGTTACTCGACTCCAAAGAGTCAGTAATTCCTTCATTGGGCAATGTATATGCTTTTACAACAAAGTCCCAGAAAATGTTCAGACCTTATCAATCAAAAGGTTTAAATTATTTATGAAGCAAAAATTGTTTTGTAAGGGTTATTATACTACTAAAGAATACATGACTGATAATAACCCGTGGCAATGAGGTGATCGCTACCATGCTGTTTCGAAATGTTTTCATAACAATTGTATAAAATATTATATTGAAAATTGTGGTTTTTTTAAAAAAAGTCTCGCTGGGTTTCTTGCTGGTTCTTCCTAGGACAGAGGTTTGTTTGTGAACCAGTGGTAAAAGTAAAAAATGACTTTCAATAAGTATTACGTACTGTAATATAAAATTTTAGAAAAATTCATAAAAAATTTAAAAATTAAATTAAAAATATGTTATTGTAATTATTATGGAATCCTTTTTCTAGTGATTTATCAAAAGAAATGATAAAAGTAAAGTCATAAATATTATATTTACGGGAATACTATAGTTTGAATCATCATCATCATTACAGCCCTTCACAAGTCCACTGCTGAACATAGGCCTCCACCAAGGAATGCCACAAAGCACGGTCCTGAGCCACCTGCATCCATCGACTTCCTGCATGTCTTACCAGGTCGTCGGGGACGCCCTACACTTCGTCCGCCGGTTTATATATATTATAATTAAATTTAATTAAACGTTGAAAAAATGTCTTGAATTTGTATATAAAACACGAATAAACTATTTCCCCGACCTTTTATTTCCGCTTTAGAGTATTTACGTTTTTAGTGTTTTGAGCGCTAAATAATTTTTACATTTTGACATTGAGATATTATGTACGAACCTTTCGGTAAAGAGTACCTAATAGTGTTCTCTAAGTAAGTAAGTACCAATGGAGTATATTTAACTTAAATGACGCAGGACAGGATTTTGAATCACGAGTGTTTGCACAAGCTTAGGTGCACTTAATATTCCCTCATAGTCTATGAGAGACCGACACAAGTATAAAGAGATCAGACTCAGAACCAACGGCTTTAAGCGTTTTCTGAGGCACATCGATGAAACACCGCTAAAATCACCGCTCCGTCCTGCTACTGAGAATTTCTTGATAGAAAACCCAAATTATTTTGGGCTTGAGCACTCCTGTTATATATTCAATTTAAAAAAACTTTTCTCGGTTTAATTTAGTTTTTATTTTTCATTTGTTTGCAGGATGAAACATAATGTAGATACGTAATTTCATTTTCATTTTGTTAATGTTATTAGATACATAACTTTAGATCAAATATTTTTAATTTAATGGCAAAATGGTGCCTCGTACCATAGTACATATAATTGATGATAGAGCTTGCCACAAACTAATAAGAAGTTGGAGCTTACTTAATTCAGGCAATCTCTTATCTGTTGTATAGAAACCAAGTGTTGCTAGAGAAATTCGATAGAAAATTATGGATTACGACATTTTTGTTACCATTTTGTGGTTTATTTACAATATTATGAAATACAAGCGTATAGTTTGCCAAATTTGTTTCTTGGTTCGATCGTGGATCCGTCCATTAATTCATTTGTGGGCCCTTCTATTTGTTCGTTTGTTGGTTTGTCTGATTAATTAACTAACTGAATGTTTCTATCCAGATTAGTGTCTTTCTAGATCTTCGTGACATTTAAAAGTACAAATAAATCATCATCAATTTTCATATGAAAAGTACTAATTCCACGCGAACAAAGTCGCGGGCACTGCTATTCTAGACATACAAGATTAAAATTAAAATATTTATCTGTATTATCGAAACAGCTATCTTTTATAGAGCTAAGGGTTATTTCTATGCCATTAAGATATGAATAATATATTTTTATAAAAGTGTTGTCAGTCTGGACTAACGAGCTACCGGCGGACCGGAGGGGAGTAGCCCTAGTGTTTTTTCTCGATATAGAACTGTCGGTAATTTTTGCGGGGGGAAATCTGCGCACAGAAAAACAATCGTCTGTGACTACGACACTCACACTTAAGAATTTAAACAATATACTAACAACTGTCTTAAATGTAATTTCGCCTACAGTACGTATAATAAAGTCGATAAAGAAAAGTTATCCTCAGAATTAGATAATATTAACTGGGACCCAATCTGTAGTACAAACTCTGCCAATATTTCAATGGAATACATCATCATCACATCTATTCAACATGCCATAACTATTAACTCTGTCACTGTAAAATTATCTAGGAGAAATAGAATTATTAAACCGTGGATGACTCCTGGCTTATTGCGTTGTATGAAACATCGGGATAATCTCCATAAAAAAGTGAGACCTGACAATGAAACTATTAAGCTAACATACACAAGATACAGAAACTACTGTAATAAGATAATTAAAAAACTTAAGATAGCGTACGAAACTAACCTTATAAAATCAGCAGGTAACGACAATAAAAAACTTTGGGACGCAATAAAAAAATCACAAACACATCCAAAATAAAAAATACGGCTACGGAATTAATAAATAGGGCTTTACCAAAAAAAAAAACTTAGGATGATGTTAATGAGTTCTTCGTTACGGTTGGCAAGACTTTGGCTGAGAAGACTATAGCTTGTACTCGTAAGAATCCATCACATATTAATGTTTTCTCAATGCAGTCTCACAGGTCTTTACAGTCTTTTGTTTTGTTGGACACTGATGAGGCTGAAGTGGAGCGCTTAATTTTGGACCTTCAAAGTGTCTGTTCAGTAGATTGGAATTATATCCCTAACTACCTCTTAAAAGAGAACAAACACCTTAATAATTAAGTTAACACAGTCCCAGTGTTAACTTAAATTTTTAACCTTTGTTTGCATGAAGAAATTTTTCCTACGGTCTTAAAGAAATCAGTGATATTACCTATCTATAAAACTGGCGATAAAAATCATGTAACAAACTACAGGCCGATCTCTATCCTGCCTTCTGGTTATTTGAAAGTAAATAACTTACTTTCAAATACCCAATTTGGTTTTAGAACTGGCAAATCAACTTGTGATGCGGTCCATGAACTTGAGGATCATGTGGTAAGGAATATTGACGCTGGCAAAAAAGCAATAAGCATATTTGTTGACCTAGCAAAGGCATTTGACACAGTTTTGACGCCAATGCTACTTAGTAAACTAGACAGGCTAGGTATTCGAGGTAATCAGCTAAAATTAATTGAAGATTACCTTTCAAATCGCTGTCAATGCACCAAGATTGACGACATTATTAGTGATGTGTGACCTACCTATTACTTAAGGTGTGGCGCATGGCAGCATATTAGGGCGAAATCTCTTTCTAGCCTATTTAAACGGCTTTCGTGACCTTCGTCTAGAAGGTGGCAAAATTATCTCTTATGCAGATGACACTGCGCTCTTGTTCTCAGCCGACAAGTGGGAGGATGTTTATAGAATAGCGCAGGAGGGCTTTAACACTCTGTGTCACTGGTTAAAGTTCAATGTGTTGACTTTAAACGCAGAAATAACCGTCTTCATACCTTTCTCTATGCGAAATACCACCTCATCAACTCCTTCGCTTTCTCTGATTGCGCATGATTGCTGCAATGTTGATGTATGCCATTGCCCTTCACTGACTGCTACCAATATGTTTAAATATCTTGGTATTCCTATAGATAAAAATCTTTCATTCCAACCTCATGTTAATTTAATTACTGCGAGATTGAGAAATCTGATATACGTTTTTAAAAATATAAGGAATGTGGCTGATCCTAAATTGGTTAAACAGATCTACCTGACTTTTGGACAATCTATAGTGGGTTACGGCCTTACTGTATGGGGAGGTGCACCAAAAACGACTATTAAGCCATTTGAAACAGCTCAAACAGCTATTCTTAAAGTAAGCACTTTTCGCCCCTATTTGTTTCCTACGTACCTCCTGGTTCAATCTTGTGAAGTCCTCTCAGTTCGCCAACTGTTCATCCTGCTCACGATCATGAAACAACACTCAAGCTCTGATACAATTGCCATTTCCAAGCGCCGCAGAGATATAACTTTTCCCAGTAGACCAACATTTAAACACCAATTTGCACATAAATGTTTTCCCCTTTTTGGGTCCATATCTATATTGTAAAATCAGCAAAATTATGGACATACGAAGTTTAAATATTAGAGAGTGCAAAAGGACACTATTTGAATATATTAATAAACTGAACTTTAACGAAACCCAACAATTACTTAATGTACTTCGTTAAATCTTATACTCAACCTCCTACACACATACACACCCTGTCATTCTACACATAAGGAGGCTTATCTACACTCTACAACTTTAAATTACTTATTGATAAGTGATCTGTTTTGTATACAGTGAAATGTATAATCTTAAAGGGAAGAGCGCTGCTGTCTGAAACACAGATATTAAGTTGTGTAGTTCAGACACAGATGTTCACTGAATTGTATTTATTGTTAAGCTGTATCTAAAAGTGTTTGTATCCTAGAAATTAAGATATTTTTTGCTTGAAGTAATAAATTATTATTATTATCAACCCGCTTGCTTCGCTTGGCGCACGATAATATTTTATTGCGGAACCTATTTTTTTGATGGGAGTATCGTAAAATCCGTTCTTACTGAGCATCTACATTGCGAAATGAGGAACTGTACTAAATTTCAAGTCAATCGGGTGTATATTTTTAGTGGTTGTTCATGTTAACTCGCGGGCGCGGTGGCGAGCGTGGTCAAGAAATATCAAACACATAGCATTAAATGCAAGTTTTCACGTACAAAACGCAGGTGCGGTGAAAGTCGCGGGCGAGCTGGGGACTATCGCGTGCGGCGCGCTCGCGGCAATATCGGTTGTTCATAGGCGGCGGTATTCACTTACCATCAGGTGAGCCGCATACTCGTTTGCCCCCTCTCCTATAAAAAAAAATATCAAAGTATGAAGTTGTTTGTGTGTGTTCACGTCGAACTAGAGACGGAGCGCGCGATTGACTCGCGACTTTACCTAAAGTAAATAATAATGAACTGCTAAAAATAAGAGGCGATACGACAACATAATTCAAAGACGGCGTGTTTAAAAGAAGTGAATGAAGATATATACAATAATTTAAAAAATCAAATACTTCACTTACTGATAGCCTAAGCACCCATGCAACGTTGTATTTTTAATACACTTTCAAAATGTCCACCACCTTGTTAAATACATTTTAATGACCGTATTCTTAATTGATATTTTAATTTAGAAAGCACTTCAGTAGCTTGAAGTAAGGTTCATTTTTGTTTATTTTGTATTGAAAAAATTAACATCTTCAAAAATATGAATGAAATAAAAACTGTATAATTGCCCCATCAAAACGAAAAATGTAGCATCCTACATACATGTCACTACTGGGCACAGGTCGCAGAGAGTTTTCGGCCTAAAAAGTGTTCGCTACGCTGATCCCAACGTAACCAACAACTTACTCCCTCAGCGTTGTCCCAAATTCGTGAAAAACAGCTTTCGTGCACCCGATCCCTAAAAAAGGTAACCTCTCTGATCCGTCCAATTACAGGCCTATCGCCACCACCTCCTTATTGTCGAAAATAATGGAGTCCATCATTAACTGCCAGCTCATGCGGCATCTTGAAGAGCACCAGTTGATTAGTAACCGCCAGTACGGTTTCCGTCGGAGTCGCTCAGCTGGTGATCTTCTTGTTTACCTAATACACCAATGGGCGCAGGCGATCGAGTCCAATGGGGAGTCCTTGGGGGTTAATTTGGACATAGCGAAGGCTTTCGATCGGGCTTGGCACAAAGCGCTTCTTTCGAAACTTCCATCGTATGGGCTTCCCGAGAAATTGTACAATTGGACAACCAGTTTTCTCGCTGATCAGAGCATCAAGGTCGTAGTAGACGGTGCATGCTCCGATTGCAAGCCTCTCAATACTAGTGTTCCACAATGCTGTTTGCTATCACGTACGCTGTTCCTTCTGCATATCAATGATGTGTTGCAAATCGGTAACATTCATTGCTATGCGGATGACAGCACTGGTAATGCTTCATACACCGGCCATGCCAATATTTCTCGAGATTACGTCATTGAATACCGGAACAAACTTGTTTCTGAAGTCGAGTCATTGTCAAACAAAGTCTCGGATTGGAAATAACTAAATCTAGTCCAGTTTAACCCTCAGAAGACACAGGTTTGCGCGTTTAAAATAAGTGATATTCATTCAGTAAATACTAGGAACAGACACAAGCTAGTGGTACCAGTTACTCGTCTCCACCAAGTCAGAAATATACAAAATATACAAAATTTCCCAAAAAATATACAAAATTTGACGTACTCAAAGTTTAAAAACTTTACTAAACTAAGTTTGTATAAAGAGGGTTATTATAATATTAAAGAATTTATGGATGATAATAACCCCTACAATAACACCTAATTTCTAATTTGTTTTGTGTTGTTAGTTGTGTAACATACATTTTTTATAAAAAACCCCGCTGGGTTTCTTGCTTGTTCTTCCCAGGACAGAGGTTTTTTTTTTCGACCCATATAAATGACTACCTGTGCCTGTGTGTTATGATTTATTTGTACTTTGAATTGACACGAAGACCTAAAATACACTTATTTGGATAATTACATTCAGTTAGTTAGTCAATCAGACAATCTAACGAACGAACCAATGAACGGACCCACAAACAAACCAAGCAAAGATTTGTGCATACTTTACGCTAGTGTATCATATTGTAAATACGTGGGTGGTCTGCAAAGTTTCCCACCTAACAAAGATACAAGACATTTCTTCTTAAAATTTATTTTTATTTTTCTACATAGTCTCCCTGTAACTCTACACACTTCCCCCAGCTATGCTCCCATCTCTCTAATCCGTCCATATAGTATTCGGCGTTTTTCTCTGCAAAATAAATGTTCACGAAGGTGATTGCCTCCTCATTTGACGAAAAGCTGTGTCCTTCTAGCGCAATTTTTAGATGTGGGAACAAAAAGAAGTCGCTTGGGGCTAGATCTAGTGAGTAAGGCGGATGGTCAAGCAGTTCAAACCGTAATTCGTGGATTTTCGCCATGGCAACCGCCGAGGTGTGAGACGGCGCGTTGTCATGGTGAAACAGGATTTTCTTTTTCTGCAAATGTGGCCGTTTTTCCACAATTTCTGCCTTCAGTTTGTCAAATAATGATGCGTAGTATGCTCCTGTAGTGGTTTTTCCTTTTTGAAGATAATCGATTAAGATAACTCCTCTAAAAAGCAGTCGCCATCACTTTCACAGCCGAAAAAACAGTTTTTGCTTTTTTTGGAGCCAGTTCCCCCTTTGCAGTACATTGTTTTGACTTTATTTTTGTTTCTGGCGTATCGTCTACAGTAATTTATCAGGGCCAAAACTCGGATTTATTGCACCTAAACTGCGCCAACAGAGCGTTGAAAATGTTCATTCGAACACCTTTTTGGTCTAACGTGAGCAAACGCGGCACCCAACGCGCTAACAGCTTTCTCATGCTTAAATCTTGATTTAATATATGACAAACACGTTCTTTTGACATTTTCATAGCCACTTCTATCTCTCTCACTTAAATTTGGCGGTCAATTGCACAAACAACTGTTTTATATGATCTTGCCGGAATATATAAAATAAAGAGAACAAAGTCAGTATGAATGCTAAGCCCGAGGTTTCATTACGTCTTCCTAAAGATAAAACAGATAGGCCTATTGTAATTAGTTTCATAATATTTTTCAAGTTCGCTCATTATAACATTCGGTATTGATCTATTAATAAGTTTGATGGCTCCACGATTACCTACAAACTCAAGTATCCATGAACTTGATTAATTGCTATAATTCCTTCCTCTCTTTTTACCATCGGACAACCAGACGGTTGGCGGGTCTTCACCCCTTTGTTGCCGATATTCTATACATTAGAACCAAACGGTTTGTTTCATCTTTTGTAATTCGTACAGCAAATGAGTGTCGACCGCCTTTCCGTCAAAATACAATCAAGGCGAGTGTGAATACGCTTCTGTTGCGTTAAGACAGTGTGATTTCCATCCAGGGCTTTATCATACACCAGCAGGTGGGGTTGTGGTCAAGCAATTTAACGTGTGCACACTTGAGGAATTCAGTTAAATTCAGTCGGCTGATAGCTTGAATTCGCACCGAGTTTGTCATGCATATATTTTATGTTGGTGATACTCGTCGAGATTTAAAAAAATACCGCAATCTAATATAAAATTAAAAGAGTATTTCGATGAGAATACGAAGAAAAATATTGGACGAAGACTGTGAAACAGTTGTTCACAATTACAATTAGCATCAGCTTGCTGAGGATAAATAAAAACAAGATAGTATCTCTTACTGCTCCCTTCAAAAGTAGCTTACGAATTACCGAATTGTTCGAGTGCAATCGTCCAACTGTTAGCCATTTTTTTATTTTGATCACGAACTATGAAATTTTAAGGCAAGCTTCCCCTAAGTTACTGTTGATGTTTGCAGGATCGTAACGTACGCAGATAACTAACGTGGCTGTACAATCATCTATTCTTATTGTAAAATTTTTATCCGCGAATTTGCATTAATTTTAATAAATAAATGATGTGATAAATTTAATTATACAATAAATAAGCGGTGCCCTACTGAATGGAGTGACAACCTGTGGTAAGACATGCAGGAAGTCGATGGATGCACGTGGCTCAGGGCCGTGCTTTGTGTCATTCCTTGGGGCTCGGCCTATGTTCAGCAGTGGACTTGTGAAGGCCTGTAATGATGACGATAATGATGATGATATTGATGAAAGAAATATGGTGACAAATAGACACACACTTTATCTGATAGTAAGTGGATACTTTGTGTGTGTGTGTGTGTGCTCATAATTATCTACATCTATCTTCGATTAAGAAACGAAATTCAGATGCATTTTCAACTCTGAGGACTAAAGATGGAATACCCCATTAACAGTAAAAAGGGTATCCGGTTCCCGTCACTCGCCACAAGAAACACATCAGCATTATACTGGTAGTTCAAGCTGGTGACATACTGTAAACGTTCATTCCATACAGCTTATCAAATGTCCACTGCTGAACACAGGCCTCCTCCAAAATTTTTTAGATGTATTAAGTATTTTGTCGTACTGGCCATTTTGATCTGAAATATCTCCTCTTTGGTTTAGAATTCCAAATTCAAATTTATAAATTCATTTAGCTGGTACATTTGAGTTTTGAAAATAGTCATTCATTTGTTTTTTCCTCATTATTTTATTCTTTGGCGTCGCTTATTATCGCACAATGGAAAACATGAAATATCGGTATATTTACGAGTACGAGTTCTACCGTGGCACCAGTGCTGCAGAAACAGCTCGAGGGATTAATGATGTGTACGGCGCTGGTGTCGTTTTTCGTTCTGGAAATTTCGACCTTCAGAACCAACCCCGTGGACGGCCGGAGACCAAAGTGGCAAATGAAGAATTAAAGGCTATTGTGGAAGTGGATCCTTCAAAAAGCACTTCAGAGATAGCTGCAGGCTTCGGGGTAAGTGATAAAACTGTATAAATCCACTTGAAGCAAATCGGGAAAGTAAAAAAAACTTGAACGATGGGTACCTCATGAATTGAGTGAATCGAACTTGCAAACACGCGTCGACTGCTGTGTTATTTTGCTCAACCGACACAATAATGAAGGGATTTTAAATCGAATCATTACTTGTGATGAAAAGTGGATACTGTACGATAATCGGAAGCACTCGTCGCAAGGGCTGAACCCTAGAGACCCAGCCAAATCCTGCCCTAAACGAAAATTGACTCAGAAAAAGTTACTTGTGAGTGTTTGGTGGACTAGCGCCGGTGTCGTTCACTACAGCTTTCTAAAATCTGGCCAAACGATTACGGCAGATATCTATTGTCAGCAACTGCAAACCACGAAGGAAGAACTAGCTGCTAAACAACAGAGATTGGTCAATCGCTCTAGGCCACTGCTGCTTCATGCCAACGCAAGACCACACACTGCATAATAAACAACCACTAAGTTAGATGAGCTACAATTGGAATGTCTAAATAAAAAATCTAAAAATCTGAAATGCGACATCCACCGTACTCCCCGGACCTTGCTCCAACGGATTACCTATGAGATGGCAAAAGTGCATAGATAACAACGCTGCATACTTTGATTAATTAAATATATTTTACAAAAAAAAATGACTTTATATTCCTCTCGTACAAAACGCCAATTTCATATGTAAAGACCTAATATTTTGTATGCATTTATAAATTCCTAAATTAGTAAGGAAAGGTAAACATCACACTCTTCATTTTTAATGTCTGTCGGAGATTCAACAGAGGATCCCAATTTTGATCTCGGAAATACATCAGGATAGCATTATTATTAAAAATAATAAAAGTATGAGAGCGGATGTTCAACTTGCTCTCTTGCTTACGCAATTAATCATTATTAGTAATAATACAGCGTAACGCACTTACAATTCGACCACACCGTAACACGCCCCCGCCACGATCACACACCAGTGTCACGTGAGGTACGTAATTATATCATAACATCAAAGTATGCAAACCAACAGCAACACTGCTTATCACAGTGTAACACAGGGCAGCCTCTCAGCAACACCAATCCTCCTTGCCTGCACTAGAAGAATTACAACAACGAACAGAACCACGACACTATCTTATCACTAGTAGAATGACCACACTCGAAGAATGACTTAAGCGGAATCTCTCTCGCACGGCGCCTACAGTGAACTTTATACTGCACAAACGAGTGGGATTTTCTCGATTCCACCTCGATCCAAGCGGTATTTTATAAACGCTCCGACATATCTATTAAATAAAGAGTATTTTGTTTTGCCAAAATTTACTTAGATGGTGCTGTTTGAAAAATTATACAATGTAGGTTGTCGCCAAGTTACTAATTAAGTGAAAATAGTTTAAAAAAATGTGATTAGTAAAATATTTATGAACATGCGTTATCTCGCTCTTGACTGATGGATGATTCTTCATTATATTATGAAAATAAATATTCCAAAAAGGGAAAGACATAACCTTCCTTTGCACTTCTAAAGTTAAATAAAAAGTAGCCTATATAAGACAACTACGTACATATCTAACGACGACAAAATTTGTAAAAACAATTATTTTGGGTTTGCATCCCATATTTTATCCCCTGTTGATGTTTCTTTTGAATTGTTTTTTCTAGAAAATTTTAGAATTACGGAAACGTTTTTTCTACAGATTATTTTATGTCTAGATTTTATTAGTGCTTTATCAATTTAAATATACTATAGGTCATCGGGGATTGAATAAAAATCGGCAAACCACTTAAAACGTTTGCAACTTTAATGCGGTAGACAAAGCTTAGTAGAGGGTTTAATGGAATAATTTATAATTCACAATAACTATCTTCTAACTTCAATGAAATTAACCTCTTTGGGCTTTACATTAGGTGGTATCGTTTAAATTATTAGATCTCATGAACGTAACTGAAAAACAGATAATATTTATTTGATAAAGAAATTTTATTAATATATTATAATAGATTGAGATTATTCATTATATTAAAAAAAGCAAAACCAAGAAAAATGTGAGTGAAAATCATCGCGCCTTTAACAATTTATAAAATCCACGGCTGAAATTGGACTGTTATTAAATTCAATTTCTGTGCATTAAATCTTCATATTATTATTATATAATATTTATTTTTTAATTATATAATGTTTATTATATAATATTTATTAATTATTATATAATATATACTTACATATAAATAAAACTAAAGTGTCTGTCTGTAATATTGAAATAATTGCCTTTTACTGAGCTCAAAGGGTATTTCGATTATACATTTATACAAATTTGGAATCAATCCATCAATATATTCATTATTGTAAATCAATACACATATTTTTATTGCACGTCAATACACTTAAACCAAAATGAAATATAATAAAAAAAGGTTCAATAGGAGGTCTTATTGCTCTTGAAGCGGTTTTTCTAAGTAACCGTTTCACGTGAAGTACTTATTCACAACGAATGGCGAAACGGGTGGTGTATATAAATTATACAATTAATTAAGTAAAAAATGAAATAAAAATAAAAGCACAAGGTAATAATAGTATTGGATAATTATAACAGATACAAGAAATAACGGGAGTTATGATGGGCAATATTAGAGTTCTACTATATATGCGATAACGCAGTTGCGGAGTGATTTCCACCGGCAAAAGATTACCAACAGGGTTTCACAATCGCACTACGGATTCAAAAACTGCTCTTGTTAACTCACTTGCTCAGTGTGTGTATAGTAAGATAAACTATTACCTTTTTACCCCCTATTACGTCTAGGTACCGATAATACTTAGAGGAGGGCCTAGAAAGTGCTGTAGCAGCCGAAAGATGGCGGTAAAATAATCCTATTTCTGTCCTATAAATATATATAATCTCCAGACCGGCGACATGAATCGCATTCAAAATTGCGAGTCGTCTGGAACTGTGATCGCCTATCAGCCTATTAAACGTGGCGATTAAAGCAAATATTCGGACTTTCCATAGTCATACAGTGCTACTAGTGGGCAGTGATTTTTTCGATTGGCGAGCAATACGAGACATACGTTGTAAGAGCGCGGGGCTTGATAGGATATGTGAAATTCCTGGGAATAAACAAATCAAACATTTTGCAAGGTTTGCGTTTTGAACGTACCAATTGATATACTACATCATAAAATTTGAATTGGCTATGTTTAGTAATGTTAGTTTACGTTAGTCGGTTTTCTGTTTTAAGTTAAATTAGATTTTAGTAAATAATAAATAATAATAATAAATCTGTAGCAAATTCATGTCTGTAATTCTAATATTTCCTGGAAAAAACAAATTCAGGGGAATAAGTTAAGGGTACTGAATCTAAATTAATGGTTTTTATAATTTTTGTCCGTCTGTCTGTCTGTCTGTCTGCCTATTTGTGTATTCACGATTAATGCAAAATCTACTGGACGGATTTCCATAAAATTTTGTATGTAGGTAGTTAGGGAGCTGGCGCAACTTATAGGCTACTATTATCCGATTTCGGATTTTCAAAAACGAGGGTTAAGTATTTCCCTTCCTTTAGATGTTAATTATCTATTATATATGATTATGTTATGTTAGTTGTAAGCGGGATAGCGGGAGTTTTTTTAAAATAAATCCATATTTTAAAATAAAGTTTAAAATTAATTTTAACTGTTGTGCAATATATTAAAATATTAAAATACATCCAGTATTTTAATATAGTGGGATTGACGTAGGGTGTGGTGTTTGAATTTTCTCTTTTATAGACTTTTTACGAAGACGTTTTATTAATTAATGTTTTTAACATTGGGCTTGTTAATTTTACAATATCATAAGGGGAGAAGTAAGTTTCAAAAATTCTTTCAAGAGCTTTTATGGTGCAAAATTGGTTAAAAGGCAAATACTAGCAAATGAAGTGCTAATTATATCCGTTGACGCCTCCTCTGTGTTTGTATACTATGTAGTCATTAATTAACGGACTGAATCACACGAATTTAAACCTTTCGGGGGAAAAATAAGATTTTTACTGGTATACCAACCTATATCAACTCCCACTGGCAACGCTATACACCTCATGCCATTGTGAATTTTTCGTGCCGAATCAATGAGTCAAGTACCAAATTAAAAAAAAAGCTTAAAAGTGATATTTTAAGTGAAATTTCTGGACTTTATTATAAGCAAAATGAGAAAACTTATTGAAACACTCATAAAAGTTTTCGACGATTCCAATGTATGTAACTTCTGCATTTAACTTGTAGGGTAGATTAATAAAAACGTGAAATGTGAAATCTATATATGAGACAGAACGAGCATCTGTAAGCACATAATTTTTCAATCACCTTAATATGTATATTGTATTTATATATCTAATATTTATATTGTACCATTTAAATAAATTGTGGGGTAGATTAATAAAAACGCAAAATGTAAAATGTATGTATGAGACAGAACGAGCGTCTGTACACTTTTTCAATTAACGTCATAATATGTATGTTGATTTTAAATCGATTTATTTATTTAAAATCTTATTACGTACATTCAATGATATTATATACAAAAAATTTGGAAAATCTAAAAATGCACATCTTGAAAGATCTTAAAAAGTCTTAAGAAAAGACAAACATATTGAACATATTTTAATATAGTTAACAGCACAATTTTTTTAAATAATAGGTGGGTACTTCCTTAAATTTTACTTTGAATTATAATGTTATGCTAAAATCCCCATAGCTGAAATTTGTTACACCACTACAGCTATATCATACATAAATCATATACCTATATGTAATAACCACATCAAGTAACATAGCTTGTAAAATTGATCTTGTAAAATATATGTATTTCTTTTTATAGAATAAGGGTGACAAACAGGCGCATAGTCCACCTGATGGTAAGCGGATGCTGTGGCCATAGACATCTACATTTATCCTCAATTAAGAATCAAAATGCAGATGAATGCTGAGGACTGAGATGGAATGTCTCGTTTCCAGTAAAAGGGTTTCCGGTTCTCTACACTCACCATACGAAATACAGCAGCATTTCGTATGGCTCTGACAACTAACTCGTATCGTTCGATGTTCTGGGCGGTGACAACCACCCAGGGACGCAGGTGTACAGTGTGTACGCGGTGTGGAGGAAGTTGGCAATCTGTGTGAAGATCGGAGTTTGGCTGGTACCAGCAGGCTTCGGTGGCTTTTCGAATGAAGCTATTTTGAACAACTTGGAGGCTGTTCAAATCAACTTCGAACACGTGGGCAAAGTTACGCTAGCGTGTGACATGACATGTCTTATGCATGTTCTGTAGAGATGGAGCTTGTGTCTTAAGCTTTGCTCTTGCTGTTTACTAGCAGGTGGAGCGGCTAACGACGAATTTGGCACGGTTGCGGACAATGTGAATGTGTTTTGTAAAGGTCATGCCGTGGTCGAATGTGACCCCTAAGTATTTGGCCGTTGATTGCCAGAGGATCTGGCGGCCGTATAGGGTGAACGTGCTTAACGATTTTTGACGACGAAGTGCAGGTTTCCTTTGAAAGTATATTGCTACACTTTCTCAGGATTCACTTCGATTTTCCATAAGTGGAACCAATCACCTAAGCGGTTGACGGCTGTTTGGAGCATCTGGGCGAGCAAAGGGAGCAGTATTAACTACTGGGTTTTCGTGATGTCACTCGTGAAGAGTGTGAAGAGGAGTGGGAGAGGACTGAGCTCTAAGGACTCTGGCCTTTAGGAGGCGTTTCGAGGAACGAGTGCCCTTATCGATATCGAAAGTGGCGGTTGGCAAGAAGGCTCTGATGATGTGGATGAGCCTATCCGGCACGTTGAGTTTATACAGCTTGTAAAGCAAGCCGTCGTACCAGACATTATCAAACGCTTTTGCGACATCGAGGAAGAGGGCAACGGTTATGGTGGTTCTGCTACAGCTTTGTGGGAGGTTAAATCCTTTCAGAATGTATTCTGTGAGGCGATGTTCAGCATGAATGTTCACGAGTGTTCAGGTCTGAAGCCGAACTGCTCGTCTGGAAGCTTGTTGGTGAAGACGTATTTACGAAAGCGATTCAATATGAGTTGCTTGTAAACTTTCCCCATTGTACTTAGGAGACAGATAAGTCTATAGCTGGAGGCTAAGTTGCGCGGATTCCTGGTTTCACGATTCCTATTACGTCTGCCTCTTTCCAGGCATCCGGGAAGGAGCAGCTAGAAAGAAGAGCGTTAAAATGCCTACTAAGAGACATACGAGCAGAGCGAAGGCGATTTCAGCACCCTGTTGCTGATGCCATCGGGGCCGGGTGCTGATTTCTTTTGAGACTTTTGATGACATCTGTGACTTCGTCAACAGTCACAGGATCAAGGGTCGTCTGTAGGTAGTATTGCAGACTTACGCGCGACCTCCGCTACCTCTAGGAGGTGAGCGGGATCTGTGGGTTTGTTTCTCTCTAAACTGTCCGCGAGGCATTCGGACTTTTAGAGTCGTCAAAGACGAGATCAGGGTTTTCTGGCTTAATGAGCGGCATAAGTGAGGATAGTTCTGCTTTCAGGCTCGGGTCAACTGCCAGAAAGCAGTTTGTGATGGCTTGATGTCCGTCAGGAGATTATCCCACATATCATGTCTGAACTCATTGACGCGCTG
This sequence comes from Parnassius orleans, assembly GCA_029286625.1. NCBI lineage: Eukaryota > Metazoa > Arthropoda > Insecta > Lepidoptera > Papilionidae > Parnassius > Parnassius orleans. The sequence continues at coordinate 366,179 of JAGSMP010000029.1, forward strand.
TTTCACCTCATTTTGGAGATTGCGCAAACGGAGTTTGTTGTCTGTAGTACGATATTGATCGTATTAACTTAGGGCCGCGTTCTTTGCTGTAATCAGTTGTCGAAAGTCGCTCGGGAGCTTCATGTGTCGATTGCTCGACACACAAACCCTACGAGAGCATTCTTCAACTGTAGAGGTGAGGTGGGCCAATAGGACGCTAATCGCCTCATTGGCCTCCTCGGATGAGTCTATCTTGTCAGGAATTTTGTCTAAGTACTGGGATGTCGTAGACTCGAGTTTGACCTCGATCTTACGCCAGTCCACAACGGTTTTGGTCTGAAGGACCTCACCTGCGGGATGCCCCAGCTGCATTAGGACTGGTCTATGGTCCGAGTTGAGTTAACGCTACGTCAAGGACGTCCGGTTGGTGACTGGTAGCAAATGGGTAGCTGGTTGGAGTCTCAGGCGCGACAACATCGCAGTTTAGTCGCTCCGAGAGACCGAACACTACATTACCATTGGGGTTGTTGGTAAGCGAGTTCCATGAGGAATGCTAACTGATGAGGTCTCCAGCTATTATGACACAGGAGCTTAGATTAAATAATTCTGTAATGTCGGATTCAATTATACGTTTGAGCGGCTGAAGATACGCCGAAACGATAGTGAGTGGCGAATGGCCTGAGAGGGCTACTTTACATATAGAAACTTCTATATTAGTTAACGGGTGGGGCGTCGATCGGTACGCAGTGCAAGAACCTTTTGTGCCACCTGTACGGCTGGTCAACCTATCATTTCTAACTAAGGTGTAGTTTGCGATCTTAGGATCGCGATGGCTAGGTTTCAAAAATGTCTCTTGCACTAACATTAAGTCTACATCGTGGTTGCGCAGGAAGATCGCGATCTCGTCTTTTTGGTCTCTGAGGCCGTTCGCGTTAAAGAACGCGACAGTCAGAGAGTGTGGTTTAGTTCTACCGAAATTTTGTGTTGCCATTCTGTTATTTAGAAGGGGTTGTTTAGGCGCACTGGAAAGACCAGATTATGATACGATAAGTCCTATGTGCTCAATCGTAGCGTTGAGCTTGTCCTGGGCTCCGCGGAACCCAGGACAAGCTCAACAGTAAAAGCTCTAGGAGGCGTCAACTTCATATAATTTTGATCGAAGGACACTTACAGGTAAGTTAATTTGATCAATTAATTATAATTAATAATTAAAGTTTTATAATCAATTCAGACATATTTAGCCCGCCTACTATTATTTAAGTATAAAGCAGACAATTTCTTTTTGTATGGAGAATGAGCCCACCAAAAATTGTTACGACACTTAATGAAATGTATGTAGATTTATTTCTTATAATTGTATTTGTTGTTGTTTTTGTTGTTGTTGATTACTGTAGTAATATTAGTTTTATCGTATCTAAAAGGAATACTCAGAAATTATCAATCGAACGGCAATCTCACTATGACCTGAAATCTCATACGAGCGACTATCTAATAGTTTTTATCGAATTTTCTATGTTATAATAGTGTACTGTTAATAATTAAAAGTATAAAAAAGTTGTAGGTTCTTCAAAATCTTAAGTACTACTTAGTGGATGGAATTTTTTTAGTAATACCGGAGTAAACAGTACGAATACACAGACGCGGTGGTGTATTGATTCTTAATAATTGTATTTATTATTTATTGTGATTTATTGAGCACAGATCAAGAAAGAAAGACTGAGCGCTACGTACTCTGCGACGTTGCCAGCGGATGGTCTGTGGGGGGCGAGGGAGGGAGACACGGATGAGGATGAGAAAATGTAGGCACAAGAGCACATGAAGCTTTACACTTCTATGGCGAGTCTTACCTCTATTGTAATAAGAACGGTACAAATTCCAATGTGTAAAACTCTACGAGTTCTCGACTGTACTATAAATAAGACTGGTTGGACTCCCTCTTAAAGCAGTCTATTAAAAGTAGCACACGCCGCCAGGTGCAGTGTCAGGACATTGTTACTAATATGATGTATTGATTGATTAGCATGTTTATTCAAAGTAGCCTCTAATAGGAATATAAGAGTTTCATGATCAGTAATGGAAGTCTCCGCAACGTAGCAGGTATACTGAAGTTGTGTTTTCGATATAACGTGATCTAGACACATTTTGCTATGGGTAGGGAAGGTGTGGGCAGTTAACATATAATGACGTCCTGACATATTTTTTGGAAAATACAATTACAATCTGATATTGACAACTCCTGCCAGGTTATATTCAAAGATTTTTTGAAATACAAAACTACACCCTCATTTTGGATTTAAAGTGATTCGGTAGTAACATATCCATTTATGATATTAAACACGAAAAGTAAATAGCATGTAACGTGTTTTGAATGAGTTGTGTTGGGATAAAAAACACTGTATTGTCACTGAATTTCTTATTTAAAATCGTCATATTATTAAAGCAGTCTATTAAAAGTATCACAGGCCGTCAGGTGCAGTGCCAGGACATTGTTTTAATATTATATGTGTTGATTCATTAGCATGTTTACATTCCAAGCGCCATTGAAGCTAAGATGATAAGGTTATAGCTTCTGCATTCACGAAATTACACAATGATAAGAAGTTTGTGGCAATGGGCCGGCCATATAACTTGAAAAACCGATAAATTTGGGGAAGAAAGTTTCTCGAGTGGCAGCCTAGTACCGGTAAGCGAAGTGTGGGGCGGCCCCCCACTGGATGGAGTGACGACCTGGTAAGACTAGTTGTGTTCGGATACGGCTCAACCGAGGTAGGACACGCTCTCACGGAGTAGCAGCGCAAAATAGAAGCTTAATGCTGCTGTGTTTCGTATGTTGAGTGTAGAGAACCGGAGACTCTTTTTACTGGAAACGAGACATTCCACCTTAGTCCTCAGGGGTTACAACGCATCTGCATTTTGATTCTTAATCGAGGATAAATATAGATGTCTATAAGCCACAGCATCTGCTTACCATCAGGTAGACTGTGCTCGTTTGTCACTCTTGTTCCATAAAAAAGGGGATTCTCAGTTAAAAGAGATGAGATAAGGTCCAGAGCATCAATTCAACTTACTCAGCGTTAATTTATAAATTACACATATAACATAATACATAACCGAAAAGGGCACACAGTAAATAAAAATAGGTCAAGTAAGCAACAATAATTACAATTTTTATTGATCATTATTCATCATCATTACAACAGTCCACTGCTGAACATAGGCCTCCCCTAAATAAAATGTATAATGTAAAATATTATAAGGGCCTTCTGTGAATTGCCATCCCGTTTCGTGCCGTATGGTGTCGTAAAAGTCGTAACAGAGTAAAATAAAATTACCAAAAGATGAGTAGCAGCATCTTCCTATAGAATACCACAAAAAACTTTGGTTGCCACAAGCGTAGCAACTGTGGCAAAAACCACCATTTATGTATGATATTACTATATTATATGCATCATTGTTAATAATCATCATTTTCAATATCATCACTTGAAATTAATATCATCTAAAAAGATGCAGGTAGTTTAACTTATCTCGATTCCGTGCCCAAGATAAAAAGCAAAGAACAGTACGTCTGCCTATTAAACAGTTGCAACAGTACCCAGTAAGAGCAGCCCTAGTGTTAGCAATTGTTGGGTTGGTGTCAACTAGTATATAAGTATAATAAGTTATTTTTACTTGTGTGCCTTGATTGTATCCTACTTTACAGTAGATAACTATTTGGACCAAAATAATGGACAGATTGCAGGTACACCTCAATTTTATATTCTCCAGAGGCCCTGAAATGCTCCCCGTAATAACTATGAACTTGTTTATTTTGATATATTCCTAGACTAAACAGAATTAGATCCTGGAATGTCAGTCGAGGAAAATTATCCAGCTCTGGAAGATTACCATCAATGTTGGCAAGTAGCACTGTTTAAATTGTGCATTTCTACATAGGTGGCTAAATTATTTGGAGTGTTTACTTTGGCTTGAGCAATTGCCAATATCTCTACAGCATGAAAATTATCACGTATCAATGTATGAAATCGATTTATAATGCATCATCAGATTTATACATCATCAGATGAGTAGATGCAGTATAAAAATATTCCCGACGGAATAATTTGAAGTCCCGTTTAAATCTCCCATTTACGATTTCAGTCACACATCTGGACTTGTTGGCTGCAATGGTTGATAATTGATTTCATCAGCTTGTTTAGATTCAGGCTCGTGAGCCTTGTAACCACATTGCTGCAAGAATGGAATTGCATCCCCAAAACCTTTATCAATAATAAATACATCGTTTTCTAAAATGGGTTCGTAGTGGACTATTATCGCTGAATAGTCTAAGTATTATAGAAGCATCAGATTATGTCGAAGGATATGGTCCAAAAACATCAAGGATATTACAATACACAAGTAAAAATGGCTAACTAAGTTACGATACTTATATAAAATGTATGTTTGCTTCTGGTACTCTTTCTGGTTCTCACTCCTACCTCTCCCCCTCAAAATCGATTGTAGGTGATGTACATTCCTTCTTAATTTAATATTTCTTTACTTCTTAATTTTTTATTTGCATTCCCAATTTTTTCAGTTACAACCACTTGATGCAGTTTGTTGTAACTGCCTAAGAATATTGCAAGAAAGTATTGAACCAGCTCATTCCGTTAGAAGATTTAGGTATAGGAATATTTGTACTCCATGTCGATCTTCAATTTTAAGAGTACACCACACGCGGGCTGTGCCTATTAACTCAGCAGAAAGAGATATTATTTTGCAGTGGATACCATCACACCAGGTACTTAGTTTACTTAAACAGCCTGTAAATGATCCCCTGCCTGAAACAAGCCTGCCCGGAGGAGTTGCCATAATCGCTTTGGTACACAGATTGATGTTTGTTGTATCATACACCTCGCACTCCACATAATTTGGCTGTTCACCACCAGGTTATCTTTAACTTTACAGCTATCAAAAGTCTACTGCTGAACATAGACCTCTCCCATAGATTTCCTTGTAGAGGGGATATTTGACACAACAGTTTTTATCTTTAGTTGTTATTATCGTTATAGGTTTGCTACTTAAGAATTTTTTTCTTTTATCCCTTTATTGAGTTAAGTGTATTTCGTCTATTAAAGAAAATCGCTTATCAATCCGCCTGCCGAGCGTGACAATTATGGATATACCTTCTAGAAAATTCATGCCAGCAAACGATACTAAGAAAAACTGTTTGGTGATAATATCGTCACATTCTACCTATGGAATACAAATGCAGGCATTTTCCACAGTCGCTACGTTTACCACAGGTGATAAATATAGTGATGGGTTCTTTTACTCTGTCATGAGATTAATGCTCATAAACAGAAATAGGCATTCTTGAATGGATTAGTAGACTTTCTTCTTCTTCATTATCATCAACCCATAAAGCAACACTGCTGGATTTAGGCTTTTACCTCTGTAGGGATAATTCGCCTTTATCCTACGCTGGGCAGGCGCATTGAACATCGCAGTACCAGACGTTTAGCACATTTGACGATACTGCCCGTCATCAGTGTGATAATTTTACGCCTGGCGTTAAGGAGATGGTTCTATTATTTTATATATTCATCTATCGATAGCCACAAGATTCTTATGCAATTGCACTACACTTGCAACTATCTTCAAATGAGAAAGACCACAAGAACGATGTCAATTAGGCGACAGTAGCCACTACCCATCCATCTTCTCTATTAAAATTAGGATGTTTTTTAATTTCATTAGCCTCGCGAAACATTCTTGGTAGGAATCCGTGTTTTTTTTTTGAGAGGATTTGTGGTCTATCAAATCTAATGTAATGGCGGGGACGATCTTGAACATGGAAGGCTGCAGTTTGTGAAATTTATCTAAATTTTTGGGAATTAAAAAGATAAATTAATCGCGACAGAATCCGTGAAAATTTGTTTCATTTAATAATAAAAAATTACAATAATTCAACACTCGGGTCGGTGCGCAAACGACGCCTAACCACCGGATGAGTGACACCCACTGAAGAAGACAACAATTAATTTATTAATTACACCTTGCCGCCCACTGTACCACTTCCAGGATTAATCAAAGAGCACCATTACATTGAATTAGCCGATAAAGATTTTATCTCCGGTGATTCTTGTAAAGGTAAAAATTATGTGCCACCAGTAAGCATGCCGCTGAATAGCTCAACATTCGAAGAAGTCCGTATGCATATGAAGTTCCGATGCTGGCTGAGTCAGCAAGGGGAGTGCCCTGAAATTGAAGAGATAAGACAAAGCGGTATTATATTTTTATAGTAACCAATAATATTCTCAGAGGGTGTGTTAAAGCTCGTTGGGGTTACTTAAGCGCTCTAATTTTTATTACACAGGAAGCCAAAGAAAGTCAATGTTCTTATATACTTTTATTTATGTATAATTATGGGATAGCATGAGCTAAGTAAGCCTCTTCATGGATAGAGTACTTAGTATTGAAGAATTGTACGTAAAGACTGGATAGTCTTGACGTAAAATTCTTTAATATTAAGTTGACAATGGTATAAGTAATCGAACAAGCTATTTCAGCATCATTATCACGGACTGCCTCCCCCAAAGAATGCGCCTAAGCACGGTCTTAAGCCACCTGCACCCATCAAATTCCAGCATCTCTTACTATGTCGTCACTTTGTCTAGTGGGGCATTAAGTAATTTAGTTTTAAGTATTAAATTGTCTGGGCGTTCAGTACGTGTTAGAAAAACGTTGCTGCTTACTCAAGTGTAGTACATATTTAAAAGTAGTAAATTAATGACATTAGGGAATTACAAGGAATCTTAAGCTAGGCATCACGGCTCAATCACAACCTTGTGTTAAAAACTTAGGCTCTAGTATAAAGATGAAATACGGACACACAGTCCACTCGATGGTTAGTGGATGCAGTGACACACCTTTATCTATCCTCGATAAATAATAATCGAAACGCATATGCGTTGTCACACCTGAGGACTAAGATGAAATACCTCGTCACAAGTAAAAGGGATTACTCGTCATACAAAACACAGTATTACAATAGAATTTTTTGAAAGTGTGGTTTTTCCCAATCAAGCTGGAATAGGTTTTTTGTCAAGAAATTCTCAGTAGCATTCCGGAGTCTGGAAGTTGAAAAGCTATTATATCACAGAGTCATCTATGCACAAAAGGCTGTATTTTTTGAGTTATAAGAAAGTGACCGTATTTTCTTATAACTTTATTTGACGGCTTCGTGACGCAGTGGCTTAGCAATGAGTTGCTGCACTAAGGGCTGCGGGTTCGAATCCCGCACGGAACGAGTATTTGTATGACCTACAAATAATTTTTCCGGGTCTGGATGTTTGTCCTTATGCACTTTATGCTTGTAAACTTCCCCCACAATACAGGAGAAAATCCTAGTGTGGAGGTTACGTTTAATTAACTACAGAAAAAAAAATTACCAGATGACCATATATTACCCTCACGTACCCTACTTGGGAAAAGGATTCTTCTTCATTATTCTAGCCCTTATAAGTCAACTGCTGGACATGGACGTCTCCCGCTATAGGAAAGATATGTATGATTCGTGACGCTTAGCAAATGGAACGGTCGCTGTGCCAGACGTCTCGCACTCTGACACAGGTCGGGTATTTTTTATTTGACGTAAATAAAAGAGTCATACCGCAATCTATATAGCAAGCCATTACATTATTCGACATCTAAGATACTATTTACGGAACGAAATAAGGTGATAGATTCGATTGTTCGATTAATAGAAGACAAAATCTTTAATAAGATAGAAGCAAAGTTATAACAGACATACAAATTGTATTAAAGGATATTATTCAATGGTCTGAAACAATTAACGTTAATTTAGAAAATAGTCCCGAAACATTAATTAACGTTGGATGACATTGTCCGGGTTTGGCTAGCTTAACTGTCCATAAACTTTAAACAAAGTTTGTGTAGCGAAGTTATTTATGATGTCAAAATAAAATAAAATAGCAGAAATTGTACGTTATAAACGTCAAATTAAACATGTTCGAGTACTATTTATGAAATGCGGAATAATGGCGGCACAAGAAAAACCAACCATTCCGTGGGGGTCGTAAGAGGAGTCGGAAAGAAATGCCAGGAAGATTTATAAATCCATAACCAATCGGCTTTATTACAAAAAGTGGTTTATACTTATAGTCTCAAGTTTAAACTGGAATTTGCTTCACAAAATATGACGTCCTGGGGAAATATGTGAACTAAAATGGAATAAAGTATGGAGTTTGGCAGCAAATGTCAAATTTTAAAAAGACAATGGCATATGGTCTGTTGGCCTAAAATCTGCCAAAAACTCCGCAATGTTGCAACATACTGTGGAGAAATTTTTAATTAAAATTATAAATAATTATTTTCTATTACTTGAAAAAAGGCGGATTATGTTTACACTAGCCCAATAAACAATCCGGCAACTGGAAGCTGCGTCAAATAGGTTAGACGTCTAGAGTACTGTGACCTGCGATATGACAATTATTAGCTCGATTAGCTTTGTTGTCAGGGTACTCGGCTACAACAACGTCCTAGGTTCGAATCGCAGATGGAGACAATATCATCATCATCATCATCATCATTACAGCCCATCACAAGTCCACTGCTGAAAATAGCCCCGAAATAATGACACAAAGCACGGTCCTGAGCTTCCTCCATCCATCAACTTCCCGCTTCTCTTACCAGGTCGTCACTCCCTCTAGTAGGGGGCCGCCCTACACTCAGTTTCCGGGTATGAGGCTGCCTCCCCGGAAGCTTTCTACATCATCGGTTATCGCTTTTTCAAGCTATATGCTCAGCACATAGCATAGAAAATATTATTAGTGCAAAGATAATTGGTCATACTAATTACATTTGCCCTATACCATATACCAGATGATGTTTCGTCATCTATCAGCTTCGTTCCTTACGACAAAAATGTGACGCAAAGGTGTGATGGGCTTCACACGGCAATAATAATATAAACATTGTTTTTTTTTTAATATAAAATAAGGATGATAAATTAGGAAGGCAGTTTCAAATGATACTCGTATGTTTAAAGAAAATCATTAATTTAAGCTTTTACACAGTAATGGGTTCTAATGGGAGTCTAATCCAGAATCCCCGACTATGTTACTTTAATTCCCAATCCTATTAAAAATATAATTTCTACGGTGAAATCTCCTTTTTTATATCATTGAAAATAGTCGGAATTCAAAGTTAAAATATTAATCAAAATTGACCTTTAGAAAGCACTTTTCAAAGACAAAATGTTATTTGCGTGTAAACTTTATTTATACGCAAATAAAGAAAATTCAAGAAAGCTCACTTCCAAGCATTTTTATTGTATAAATAGTCATTTAATTCCTTATGTATATAATTCTTTTGTATGTGTTTTGTCACTGAACCAAACGGCAGAACTGATTTTGATGAAAATTTTGTATGTGTCTGAATAGGTTTCTAGATGGCTTAGATTTAAAATCGAACCCGATGGAGCTACAATCAGTTCTAGGTTTTTTCAACTTTACAACAACGTCGGCGTGTCCGCTAGTTTGAATATTTTTTTCATTAGAATGCGTTTTACTTGTGTCTTGTGTTTATGTTAGTGTATGTGTTTATGTGTTATCATCACCATCATAATCATAATCAGTAATTACTAATAATTACAGTTATTATCTATGGCTAGAAACATAAAAATGTATCTATGTGCTGTTCATACTACGTCTATTATCTGTGCTAAGTTTCATCAAAATTAGAAAATTAGTTTAAAAAAATAGCAATAAACATTGCATCGTAGTCGGGAGTAAGCAGGCTACGCTCCGCTGCGCCTCAAATTAATTAAACTCTTATTAATCTTTCAACTAGTTTGTAAAGAGCTACAAGAATCTGGGTGTGTGCCAGGCGTCGTCAATCAAGCACCATGCTTTCACTGGCAGGTGAGTTTGGCTATAGTTCAGACATGGTGTTGTCATTTAATTCATTTTAGAAATAAAACAGATGTTACATTATCACCTTATGATTTCAATAAAATCTCGCAGTTTAAAAATTAAAAAGTGAAACATAAATATGTCCATGGGATCGCAACAAAGTTTTGAAGGAAAACTTATTTATAAGAAGGCCTCACTTACTTACCTTATCTTACCTTACCAGGTGGTGGGGCTACTCATCTGCCTTGAAGTCCGCCTGGGTGGGTATCACCCTCTTACCCATTTCTGCCGCCAAGCAGCGGTGCCTGCACTGCTGTGTTTTGGTCTGAAGAGTATAGGGAGCCAGTATAATTAAAAACTGTGAGGCATTCCATTAGAGTGACAACGCATCTTTGCTTAAATTTAGTTACAGTTTAGTGCAGTTTAGTAAAGCTAGTTATTCATGAGGATTGCAAAAAATCGAATTTGTTTGTAAAACCTACACATAAAACTTATGGTGATTCTTCTTCTGACATTCTGAATAAATCTATTTGTTTATAAAAGTCGTAGTGCAATATTTCCGCTAAAATTTGTGACAGTTTTATTTAATAGCAAGTAAGGCGAATTTTTAAGAAAGGAAGGGAAGTGACTTTGATCCACGCCACGGCAAGAAGAATAGAGGACAATACCTGTACCGCGGCTATTTTAAATCGTACGAATACTTAAGAATATTGCAAACAAACAAGAGATTGGTATCACGAATTGATTCTTATTCCCGGTGCCATATTTAAAAGAAAAACAATAAAAATCCACTATATTTGTTATTTTCCACGATTAATGTGTTTTAATTCCTTATAGGAAGGTATCCTAAAGTATTCCTTTTACCCTTAAAACTACGGTTTGGCCCAACTTTGAGAAAGATGTGATAAATGTTCGGGTGGCGCGGGCGATCTGTTCGTATCGTTCCTCTTTTATCAAAAATGTGCCGAAACGAGGTTTTTATTGCGCTAATCTATAATGGAGTATAATATTTCTAAAAAGACGAATTTATGGTTTAGCATTTCGAAGTCTTTTATACTAGCTGTGTCCACGACTTTATTCTCTTCCATTAATTTGAACAGTAATAGTATAGATATGTATATATATACATATATAGATATATATATATATATATATATATATATATATATATATATATATATATATATATACCACTGACTGACTGACTCATCACGATACCTCTAAAAGTATACACCCGATTGACTTGAAATTAACTATAGTTACTCATTTTGCAATGCAGTCACACTAAGAATAGATTTTACGATATACCCATCAAAAATATAATAGGTTCCTCAATTAAAGATTATCGTGCGCCAAGCGAAGCGAGCGCTTATCAGCTAGTTTCATTATAAAAACCAATCAAGTTCAAAAATGACTCCCAACACCGAGGGTTCAATACACTAATAAATCTCCAAAAAGGACCTAAAGAGGTCGTTAATAATTACTCTAATTTATAAAATCGTAGAGCATCTTAGATTGTTAATCATTAGGGGCAAACGATTATCATTTAAACATTTTTAAATCGAAAAGTAATTTGACAAAAATATAAAGGAAACATGTATTTTGAATCTAAAAAGCACGCACATGTAGCAATTATATTAATTTCAATAAAAATATTTTAAATACCGAATAATTAACTTTAAAACTTTTGATGTACATACCAATAGTACACTTTGTTTTATAAAATATGGCGCATCTTGCTCAATTTGAAAATTATTCAATCAGATTAGAAAGCCAATTTTAAAAAGTTTCAATACAAATGTACAGTCACTTTGTTCATCTTAAATAGCTAATATCTTAATTTTTTATCTAGGACCAAAGATCAGTCAGTAATATCAAAACACCTTAATTATTTAGGTACACAAAACAGAACAATATCAAAAGCTAGCCGTGATAGTTCAGGGGCTTAGCGCTATCTGTGAATTTCATAGTACACGAGCACCCCGGGTTTGATCCCCGCTGGCACCAATGAAATTGTTAATTGCAATTTTAAGTGCTGATTTACCACGTGCTCGGCGGTGAAGGAAAACATCGTGAGGTTACCTGCATGTCTGAGCTATAAAAAATAAAAAATAAATATTTCGAAGACATGTGAAGTCCCCGCATTTGGGCATTGGGGCAGCGCGGCGGACACTTTCTTGCCCTAAAACCCTCTCAGAAATGAGCGGAGGTCTGCGCCCAGCAGTGGGCGTATATAGGCTGTAACCTTTACTTTACTTTTATGAACAACGTGAACATAATAAGTGCAAAGTTACGATATGTATGGTACTCCAAAACCGCCTTTTATTGACCGCAGGATGTTGGTTATTTGAATACCGTTAAGACAAGAGTAACCATTTATAAAATTTTGTCTGTTTGTCTGTCTGTCTGTTATGTCTGTCTGTTTATCCTAGCTAATGTTCGGAATGGCTGTGCCAATTTTAATGAAACGAAAAGATAGAGTTATGCCAGGATTGATCCAGGCTATACTTTATTCAACGAAAAACTTCGAGTTTTTTTTTTTGATATCTAAAATAAAATTAATAATAAAATAATATGAATAAAATTAATTGTCTTTCATATTTTCTTTAATTTAACGAACAAATTCATTTATTTATTTATTTATTTCAACTAACAACTATCATGACAGGAAATACCTAATGCGACAGTGTAATTCTTTTCATGGATAACAAAAATGTGGTTATTAACTGTAACAAATTGTAAATAATCCTACCCTAGTGAATTCACTCAAGGTGCAATAGAATAGGTCAATGCCTTCAGCCATTCTATTAAGAATGCGTAACGTTCGCGTTAAAGGCGCCTTGTCTAGTAAATTGGTACGGGCGCGTGGCACAGACAGCAGCCGCGGCTGCCGCTGTTTCCATACGTACCCGTTCGGAACACACAGTCCAATTCGCCCCAATATGTCACTATTATATATTTTCCGTATTTTCCGTTTCGTCTTACACTCAACTCGTTGTAGCCAACCATACCCAGAATAAATAAAGTTGGGTACATTAATGGGTACATATGGTGGACTCCATAACAGCGCATATATAGGTATCTAATAAATTTATTTTACACACGTTCCAGCATTGCATAATATCTATTTTTGTGCGGCGACCATATTAAGGCGTTAAACTCCAGATTACTTCTTACCAGTGTATTATACAGGTTGATGATTACCTTAATGTTCGTGAAGTCGTGAACTGTGCGAAGAATGAAGCCCAAGTTTCTATACGCTTTTTTGCAGCAATAGATAATGTGTTCCCTAAATGTTTTTTTATAGGATAAGGGTGACAAACGAGGCCACAGCAAACACACACCTGATGGTAAGTGGTTGCTGTGGCCCATAGACAGCTACATCTATCTTCGATTACGAATCAAAATGCAGATTCGTTGTCACCCGTGAGGACTAAGATGGAATGCCTCTTTCCAGTAAAAAGGGCTCCGGTTTCTCTACACTCACCATACGAAACACAGCGGCATTAAGCTGCTATTTCACGCTGGTATTCTGTGAGAGCATAGTCCTTCCCCGATCGAGCCGACCCATTCGTGCTACAACTATACAATTAATATAGCTGCAGCATGGCTCTACCATGTATTAAATAAATAAATAATTCACTATTTAGTCGAACGCCTAGATCTTTAACTTCTTTAACTCTTACCATTTGCAAACCATCCACTTCATAGTTATACAGTAAGGAATCCACATATATGCAATAAATGAAACCACAAGTAACACTAGTCCATAGAAGTGTAGTAAAATTAAATATTAAATTACAAACCGTAAATGAAAAAAGTGAAATTTTCAAACAAAATAAATATTAAAATAAATTCAGTAAAAGTAAACACTCTGTTTAGACTACATACCTTGGCCCCTTGGAAGAGTGGGAACGTTGCACGCGGGCGGCATGGCGGTTGGCGGCCGGTAGCGTTATTGTCGGCACGGCCTTTGATTCGTTTGACAATGTGCGACGAAATAAAAACTTACTCACTAAACTGTTTATTTTTACCGCCACTTTTTTATTTCGCGTTAATGGAACTGAACGAAATAAATATTATTATCAAAATGTCCGCCACGTTCTTGAATGCAAAAGTTACATCGCCATATAATGTTGTCCTGAAGCCTGCTCAACAAATTTCGTTCAGGATCCAGAGCCAGGGCTTTTAATTTGTCAAAGGCGGCGACAATACGATTGCACAGTTCATATTCAGTTTCGGAGATCTTTGAATACACTTCATTTTTAATAAAGCCCCATAAAAAGAAGTCTAGAGAATTTGAGGTCGGGCGACCGAGTTGGCCACCTGCGAAGGCCATATCGTCCTAACCATTGTTCGCCGAACATGGTGTTAAGCCGCTCTCTCGCGAGGACTACGGAGTGTGGAGAAGCTCCATCTAACTGGAACCATACCCACTGGTAAGCTACCACAGACAATCCTTCTAAATATTATGTTAAGAATTATTAGTTAGATAATGATTTCTTATATTTACGCGAACACTACACATTGAATAAAACTATTTTTACGGATTTTATCGCGTATAATTTTACTATTTTGATTCCCGACATTTCTGGTGCTTTACAGCAACCCATGATCACGAGGAGACTGAGATGTTTGACGTCCCGATGTCATAGTTAGCCCGGCTACCTTCAGTTTTTAATATTAATTTTTGGTTCGATCTACGCAGAATGAGCTTACAGTATCTTGAAGTCTTGCAGTGGTATGCTTGAGTTTGGATTTAAGGAATCGGTATTCTTTGCGAGGATATGTGGTCTATCAAATCTGATGTAATGGCGGGACGATCATCCTACCAATTCCTACTAAGGATGATACGCGAGGCTATTGAAATTAAAAACATCCTAATTTCAATAGAGAATATGGATGGGTGCTGCCATCTGCTTGGGATCTATAATTAACAATTTTTTTTATTTACTATTATTATTAATAATAGACTAAATGTCATCAGATGAAGACTCATTTTATTCAGCATGTTCTTCTCTTAACATCACTTCAGCCACAGACGATTCTTTTCGTTGATGTGGGTAATTATTTGCACACGAAATTCGCCTCTACAAATTGCTTAAATATATGTCATATAAATGCGCAAAGCATCCCTGCCCATTATTCAGATCTGTTAACACATTTTCTTCGCCATACATCCATGCTCTACTTATTTCCGAATCTTGGCTAAAATCCTCCCTTTCTCCACACTGTACAGTCTTACTGGATTTGTACTTATACGCTCTGATCACACTGGCAAGGGTAGTGGTAGCGTAGCCATTTACTTGCGATTGAATATGCATATGATGTCATTGCAATGTCACCATCGGAGTATAGAGGATCTGCTGAGTACCTATTCCTAGAAGTAGATATTAAGGGTTTGAGCATCGTGCTCGGAGTTGTTCCGCCTTCTTCAACTGATTATTTTTCCCATATTGAATCTGTGATCGACTCCATCAGCACAATTAACAAACATATAATAATAATGGGTGATTTCAACACTAACTTACTAAAATATTCCCTCAGAGTCGCAAACTCAAAGTTATCATGGACTCAGCAGATCTCTATATTCTACCATCTGGTCCAACTCACCACAACGTGGACTCCGAAGATTCACGACTAGACATCGTTTGCACTAGTTTAGCGGATCATGTTATATATCATGATCAACTGGCTGCTCCGGCGTTTTCTCGACACGATCTTTTGGTCATGTCGTCAAAGCCCCTAAGCCAAGACCAGTTATTGTGTATTTACGTAATTTTAATAAAATTGACACCATTCGACTAGACCGCCATGCTAAGAATATAGAATGGGTCCAATACTGGAGCAAATAATATTGACGACAAAATTGTTTATTTGAACACCAAATTCTCAACTTATTCGATAGGCGCACCAGTTCGAGCAGTCAGGTTACGGTCGGCGTAACGTGCACCGTGCACCGTGGATAACTGATGAAGTGCGTGAGCAATGGCAAGAAGAGATCAAGCTTTCACGTTTTTAAAAAGAATCGGAATAGTCTCACCTTTCAACACTATAAGCGAGCACGAAACCGCTATAATCAGGTAGTAAGAACATAGCGCCGCTACATCCACAATAGTATTTTAAACTCCTCTTCTACAAACATATGGAAGTTCCTTAATTCCTGAGATTCGGAAAATCACATTCCAATCCTCTAATCTCAAATATTTCACTCAATGACTTAAACGTACACTTCTCTTCTGCTTTGCGTCTGCACTATTCCACCAAAGTTACGAGTCTCCAGGAATTTAATTACATGCCTCTGTTATCAGTAATTGTTTCAAATTCAGTTCAGTGACTGTTGAGGATACTAGAAAAGCCATACTTTCAATAAAATCTTCCGCAACCGGCTATGATGAGGTGAGTAGATCTATGATACTTCTCATACTCGATATAATTTCTCCAGTTCTCACTCACATCATCAATTTCTCACTTTCTACAGGTGTCTTCCCAAGTTATGGCTAAACGCTTTTGTCTTGCCCCTTGCTAAAGTACCAAATCCATCGCTTCCTTCCCATTTTAGACCTATTTCTATACTGCCGTTTCTTTCCAAAGCACTTGAATCATTGGTACAAAAACAAGTCACCTCTTTCATTTCAAAATGCAACTTCCTTAGTACATATCAGTCTGGCTTCCGTCCGGGACACAGTACAACCACAGCATTACTTCAAGTTACAGAAGACTTTAGAGAGGGCATGGAGAGGTCATGTTTGACTGTTCTTGTCCTTATTGACTTTTCAAACGCATTCAATTGTGTCGATCACGACTTACTCCTTGGATTACTTTCACGACTAAATTTCTCCTCGTCAGTACTGAACTGGTTTTCCTCTTATCTTCGCGGTCGCCAGCAGGCTGTTCGCTCTGGTCAGGATTTTTCCGACTGGTGCGATCTGTCTCTAGGTGTACCGCAAGGCGGCATTCTTTCTCCTATCTTGTTTTCGGTGTTTATCAATCTTCTAACTACCCATCTTCAATGTTCTTACCACCTCTATGCTGACGATCTCCAATTATACTCACAAGCGTCCTTGGCTGAAATTGATACTGCTATTGCAGCTGTTAATCGTGACTTACAACGTATTTCAGACTGGTCACAGCGCTATGGTATAACGGTAAATCCCAGTAAATGCCAGGCTATCGTCATTGGGAGTCGTCGATTGGTGTCACAACTTAACATATCTGAACTACCATCTATTCACTACGAAAACTGCGTAATTCCCTTCAGCTCTAATGTCAAGGATCTGGGTTTAATTATCGACCCGTCTCTTAGTTGGACATTACAGATATCAAAAAGTTTGTCGTAAAGTCACAAGCATACTTCTTCCATCTATCGCCTTAAGTTCTTTCTACCTCCTTCAACTAAACTTCTTCTCGTCCAATCTCTAATTCTCCCATTATTTGACTATGCCGATGTTTGTCTCACTAATATTTCTCAGGAGCTGCTAAACAGGTTGGACAGGTTACTTAACAACTGTATTCGATTCATCTTTGGCCTGCGAAAATATGATCACGTTTCAAATTTCGCTCTCAAGTGGTTGACTATACGCCAGCGCAGAGATTTCCGAATCTTGTTCACCCTGTTTTCAGTTCTTAATGATTCTTCTTCACCCTTTATCTAAAACAAAGATTTCAATTTCGTAGTGACACTCATTCTCTCAACCTCCGTTCTTCACACAGCTTATTACTGTCTACTCCTCTCCACCATTCTGGGTTTATGTCAAATTCTTTCACAGTTACTTTCATCTCCTCTGGAACAAATTGCCTGTTGACCTGCGAACAGTACCAGCCAAAATGTTTTTTAAAAGAAAACTATACGAGCATATCTGTAGCCTACAAAGTTGAGTCAACTTACTTTATATGTTTATAGTTATTTATATATACATTTATTGCGAGATATTTATAAATGTGTGTATTTATTTATATATGTATCAATTATATATATTATATATATATGTGTATATTATATAAAGGTGTGCATGTATATATTTTAACTTAATTTGATTATAACTACTTAACTGCCCATAACTCACTCTCTGTTCTACCCAAGGTTAGCTGGTAGAGAATGCCATATAGCATTAAGCTCGCCTTTGTACACATATTTGGTGCAATAAAGAATAAATAAATAAATAACACTATTGGTCACACCGTGTATAGGAAAAGACCCATACCATCCGATATTTAAATGCATTAAATCGCACCATCATCCATCACAGTTAGCTACTGGGAAAATCTTTGTTTCAAAGAGCACGAGGATCTGTGACAGAAAACATCTGGCCGCCGAGCTTCAGCACGTCGAGCAAGTATTGCAAGACAACAAGCTTGGGTCCCGCGCCTACGTCATAGTGACTGAGTGAAGCGGCCACAGTCGAGCCTGCTGCCTACTACCCTATGTCAGAGGAGTCACAGACAAGGTTGGCTACATTTGAAGCGAGCTTCTATTAAAACATACTTCAAGCCGCCGAAGAAGATTAGTCAATTTTACCATCCGTCAAGTGTAATATCCTCTACAAGATGAAGGAGTGTACAAGCTGATTGTGAATGTGGCCTCTCTTACATAGGACAAACAAAAGATCCATTAAAACCTGCGTGAAAGAACATATAGCTGACGTGAGGCACCGACGCTCTGGGATGTCTGCAGTCTGTGAACATGTTCAGGATCGTCCCGCCATTACATCTGATTTGATAGACAGCAAATCCTCGCAAAGAACACCGATTCCTACCAAGGATGATACGCGAGGCTATTGAAATTAAAACATCCTAATTTCAATAGAGAAGATGGATGGGTGCTGCCATCTGCTTGGGATCCTATAATTAACAAAATTAAATCCAAACCTAAGCATACCACTGCAAGACTTCAAGATACTGTAAGCTCATTCTGCGTAGATCGAACCAAAATTAATATTAAAAACTGAAGGTAGCTGGCTAACTATGACATCGGGAATCAAAATAGTAAAATTAAACGCGATAAAATCCGTATAAATAGATTTATTCAATTATTAGTTAGAGTTAAGAATATTGAGAAACTTTTATTATATTATATAGTTAGAGTTAAGAATATTGAGAAACTTCTGTGCATTCAGGTTTCCGTCAAATAAAACAGGGCCGATTATTTGATCTCCGTGAATGTCTGCCCAAACATTAATGGAAAATCGGTATTGATGAGCTGATTCTCAAAATAAATGGGATTCGTATAGCTCCAGTGACGCATGGTTTTGCGCGCCTGTGTCGTAGAGTAGGACACCTGTTATCGACCATTAGCTTCTTTCAAAGGGAGTAATGATCGCTAAACAAATAAATATGTTTAGCTTCAAATACTTAGTGCATGGTGGTTTTAGAATTATCGTGCTGTTATGATAATTCTAAAACACTACGACCTACTTATTTAAAGCTAAACTTTAAACGGCTACTATATAACTAAAACGGCTATTCTTGTTCCATTTCACTACTCTTTTACATCTATGCACCCCATATCCAATCCAGGCACAACTTCAGCCATGTAGCTAAGAAGGTTGCTAGTGGTGCTTATCATTGGCCGAAACCCGTGCTGTGCTTCCGAGAGCTGCTGATTCAACTGCACAAATATTTTGTCCCATGGCCCACTCAAATACTTTAGCTACCGATGGAAACACAGCAACAGGTCGGTATTCGTCCACCTGCGATCCTGCATTTCCTTTGGAACAGGAACGACCCTTGTTGTTTTTCATCTACCGAGAAAAATAGCACTGTCCAGGCATTTAGAATAAATATACATTAACGGCTAACTTAACACGAAACAGCAGTCCCTGAGTACGAGGGTGATCCAAAAGTAATGATAATGAAAATAAAACACGGTAATTAAAGTTAAAATAATTATTTATTTTTCTACATAGTTTCTAACAAATCAATACATTTAGTCCATCTTTTTCAAACCCAGGATTCCTTTGAAAAAATTTTGTCTTGACCTCCCAAAACGCTTCAACAGCGGGCATTACTTCGCTATCGTCTTCGAATTTCTTGCCTCGGAGGCGTTCCTGAGCCGAGGAAAGAGGTAGAAATCACTAGGAGCTAGATCTGGCGAATAGGGAGGTGTTCGAGCAGTTCGAATCCCGTTTCTTGAATGGCAGCCATCGCAACTGCGGCTTTGTGAGCCAGTGCGTTGTCTTGGTGAAACAGCACTCCAGCTCGCAGTTTGCCGCGTCTTTTTCCTTAATGGCCTCCCGTAATCTTCTTATTTGGTCTGCGTAGTAAGAGCCCGTAATAGTGGCTCCCTTTTCCAAATATTCCACCATAATTATGCCTTGAGCGTCCCAAAACAGATGCCATAACCTTTCCTGCCGAACTTGAAACTTTGAATTTCTTTGGCATCGGTGAGGAGGCTCGCCCAAGTCATCGATTGTTGTTTCGTTTCAGGATCAAAATGGTGGATCCAGTTCTCGTCCATAGTCACAAAACGGAACAAAAATTTTCTTGATCTGTTTGAACTTTTGAGATTGACCTCGAAATGTCAACTCGATTTTTCTTTGCTCGTCGGTTAACATTATGGGTACCCACGCGCAGAGACCTTTCATATGCAACTGTTCGCAAGGATCTTTGAACGCTGCCATATGAGATCCCTGTGACCTCAGCTACATGCCTGATGGTCACTCTTCGATCTGCCAACACAACATCTTCTGAATTTTTCACGTTGTCTTCAGTGAGGGACGTGGATGGGCGTCCTTCGCGATGTTCATCTTCAGTGGATGTTCTGCCCAGTTTAAACTCCTGGCCCAGCGTACAACTGTAGAATATGGAGGAGCAGAGTCCCCAATGTTTCCACTAAGTCACTGTGTATGTCTTTGAAGACATTTTTTCAAACTTGAGGTACTTGATGACAGCTCTAATTTCGTTTTTCTCCATGTTGATGTTATCTCTTTGACAGTTCGTATTCAAATGAATGTATCTCCGGAAATCGTGATCTATTTATATGATTTTTAGGCTGACGTAGTGAGTATAAGCAAGCAAAAATATTTTTGGATTTTATGCGGACCTGAAGTAACTGATTATCATTACTTTTGGATCACCCCTCGTATATACGGCGGAATGCTATCCGGCCTGCGGACCTCTTAGGTTTCAGCTTTTGAAGACGCGTTGCACATCCTGAAGACTCAGACTTTCGACTTTTATAGCTCATACCTAGGCAGAGCCGGATAGGGTCGCTAGTTTAAAAATAATTAACGTCATAAAAGTAATTGATTAGCATATAAATAAATAAATTATATAAAACACACACATACATACTCGTACGCAAACACGCACGTATGATGTTTAACGTTACGACTTCATTATTATTATTTTTAAAATATTTTTGTACCCTTATACTATCCACCTATATTTTTATTTTCGAAAAATCAATGGTACATTATTGAAACTATTAATGGGAATATATTTCATATTGAAATCAATAGCTTCCTTTAAAGGAGTAATACAACAATATTTCATGGAAAGCCGAATAACTATATATATCAAAGCAAAACTAGTGTTGTGACGTATTCAAAAAATAGGAAAGCGATATGGTTTTTTTTTTATTAGTTATATTTTTGCGAATAAATTTCAAAAATATTTGTTTTAGCTCAAGGGTTATTTACATGCCATGAATGTGAATAATTATTTTTCGTTTTTCTCTGTTTGTCCGGGCTAATCTTTAGAATTGCCGAATCGATTGTGATGAAAACTAACGAACGGATAGAGAGTTATAAATGTTTTGTTTGCAATTTTAAACAAAAAGCTCCATACACACTTATATTCTATTTTATCTCTTAACGTTTTAAAAGTTTAAGAAGTTTTGCAAAATCTTTAATTTTAACGTTTTTTTAATTCAACAGCCGTTTCCACGAAACTATGAGTATTAAATAATAAATTTATAAGATCTTTTATAAGTTAAATTAT
This sequence comes from Parnassius orleans, assembly GCA_029286625.1. Lineage (NCBI taxonomy): Eukaryota > Metazoa > Arthropoda > Insecta > Lepidoptera > Papilionidae > Parnassius > Parnassius orleans. The sequence continues at coordinate 388,015 of JAGSMP010000029.1, forward strand.
TAGATCTTTAAGTTTCAATTTTCCCATATCGCACATAGTTTCCAAGATAATAGCAAAAAATTTAAATAAAAGTGTCATTTAGATAACTGAACAACTTACTCAAAAACCACTATTATAGATCTGAAATTTTTTTTTGTTTAAGTTTTACGCGAAGGAAGTAGCGGGTAAAGTTCATAGGATAAAATACAACACAAAAAATAAAAATTACACTTCAAATGTTTTACTTTTACTTTTATAGTTTACAGTTTATTTAGGGCAAATTTTTAACCATCATAAAAAAGTTTGAAAGTAGAATGGGTGAGTTAACCTTCACATGCCTTTTGTACGCCAATGATCAAGTCATACTTGCGTCGTCGGCGGTCGAGTTGCAAATGATGGTTACATTAATGAACAGGTCATTAAAAGAATGGGGAATGAAAGTGAACGCAAGTAAGACAAAAGATATGGTTTTTAAAAGAGAAGAAAGTAAAACTATATGTGAAATAAGAATAGAAGGGGAGTTAGTCGAGCAAGTAGATGAGTTTGTGTATTTGGGATGTGTATTTAGTAGGGATGGTAGATATGATAAGGAAATAGAAGGGCGAGTAAACGTAGGAAATAAAGTAAATGGGGCTCTACACTCTATTGTGGAAAGTCAAAATGTGTCCAAAAAGGCACATATGGCTATTCACAATGCTGCGTTTGTCCCTACTTTAATGTATGGTAGTGAAAGTTGGGTGTGGCAGAAGAAGCACGAGAGTAGAATAAAAGCTGTAGAAATGCGGCCATTAAGGAGTATGTTAGGGCTGAATCTGAATGACAGGGTGAGAAATTGTGTGATAAGAGAAGAGTGTGGTTTGCAAGATGATGTAACCAGAATTAAGAAAGGAATGTTTGGTTTGGTCATGTAGAAAGAATGAATGAGGAAAGAGGACAAAGCAAATTTATGTTGCAGAGGTGAACGGCAGAGTCGGAAGGGCATCCTTCCCGACTTCGCCGAATTTTGCCCAATTTTGCCGAAGGCGAAAGTTTATCAACAAAATTGGCGATATATTGAAAATGGGCCAAATTAAGGGTACCCTTAACCGACGAGCGTGTATGCGTAGGTATATGGATGTGGAGGAGACGAGAGAGGTGTAGAGTGTCAGGATCGTGCCAAATAGAAGTCCAAAGTCTCTGCCTACCCCTCTGGGTGACGGACGTCAGTGTTTATGTAAGTATGTATTATGTAAAAAAGTTATGCATCACTCTACTAGTCCTTACTTTGAAAGGCGGCTTAACATAGGGAAGTTCTTTGAGTTTTGTAAATAGATTTTTGCCGGATTTAAAGTCCAATTCGATTTCAAATTTGTGACAATGACCAAGTTCCTAAATAATTTTACTTCTCAGTCATGTAGGTGGCTCAGACCTGCATTTGGTGGTATTCCTTGGGGAAGACTATGTTCAGCAGTGGAGTTTTGAAAGGATTTAATAATGATGATGATGATTAACTCGATATTATGAAAAAAACATGATGAAAAGTCTACCTCACTACCCTATTTTCGTAGTTTTAAGGCTGCGTTTCCACCAGAGATGTGCGAGGCAGCTAGGCGGTGCGAGGATGCGTAGCGAGGTTTGGAACGGTGTGAGCGTTTCCACCAGAGATGTGTTAGGCCGCTGAGCGGTACGAGGATGCGTAGCGTAGTAGATAACACATTCCTCGCCCACAGCCCTCGAACACATCTCTCGCAAGACATCCCTCGCGACACATCCTTAGCACACATTCTTCACTTGTTTTGTGTGTAAAATTGTCGAAAGCTTGATCAAATTACGAAACATAAACAAATAGGTAATAAAGATCGCTATAATAACCACAACTTTAATAGACAGATGCTAATATTAAGACCACTAAATATAAATGTCATTCTCAATTTGGTTAGTTTATGTCACGACGCAAACGCGCTGCCAACATTAGAGAATGAACGAACGCCATTCACAGTGAGCAAACGCGAATCGAAGTGTTAGCTTCGCTTGTCGATACCTATGACGTTAACGCGGTTAACGCGATGGTGAAGTCATTCGAATAATTTTGTGGAACTCGCACTAGGCACTCTGTTATCTCATCAGGTATGCTCGGTTCGTTGCTCGTCCACTTATGTAAATTGAAACCACCTCTCTGTAGCAGCCTATAAAATTCATTTTGCAATGCCTTCGCTTCCTCAATAGTATCGTGACTAGCGATGACTTCATCCATATAGACTTTGTTTTCTAATACTTTTTGGGCTAGCGGGTACTTATAGCCTTCAGTTGTCAAGTTCTGTTCTAGTTGCCGGAGCGTGCATATTTCGAGGAAGGGTGCAGCTTTTGTCCCGGTGACGGTGCATAACTGCCATTCTTGAAGACGGTCGTTCGGAGATAAACGCCAGATTATTTTTTGTATATTTTGTTGCTCTTCATTGAGTAGAATAGTCCTAAACATTATTCAAGGTCGTTAGGGCGTATTTGTGAGTCCGCCAAGTTATTATAAGCATAAATATGTCTTTTTGTAGATTTTTTTTGTAGGCCCTTTTCCATGAGATCGTTTAGTCTGTATTTAGTAGTCGTTGGCATCGATGCATTAAAAACAGTTCTAAGCTTTGTGATTGTTGACCCCTAGCGTAAAACGCCATGATGCGGTAAATAAGCTTCAAGTTTGGTATATGGCGAGTTTGTAGCTGGTTTTATATGTTTCAAGTCGATGTACTCGTGGAAAAAAGCTTTATAGAGCTTAGCGAGAAGTTCTTGTTTAGCCATTTTTCTCTCGAGCTGTAAGAATTGAGAAATAGCTTTTTTATTTATTTATTAGACATATTTGCTTAAAACATGGACAGATAAGGATGGTACAATTCTTAAAGCACGACATGTTTTGCTATGTGATTGTAAATAGCATGGAAATTTACATAAATATCACATATATAAATGAAATTTTTTCAAATTAAAACACAAAACAATCAGACTAAAACAAATAAAACCATAAATAAATAAAGATTGTTAATTCATTTAAAAATATTAATTACATTTAACAAATAGGTTTCTAATGTCATAAAATGTATTTTTATTGAGATAAGTCAATATTTTTTTTAAATAAATTGTTATTATGCGATTTGATGTCATTTGGTATTTTATTATAAATTCGGATACACATGGTTAAACAGCTTTTACTATATTTGTTTGATCACGGTACATCATCTAATACAAGTCTGTTTGCATTTCTTTTTAGTCTTTTGTTCATATCATATATCTTTGTAAACAGATTGTTAAGTTTATGTACGAAATTACAAACTTCGTAAATATACAGATATGGTAGTGGCAACAAACCTAGGCTCCTAAATATTGGTTTGCAGGATTTATCCGGTGCGATTCTACCAATAGCTCTAATGCATTTATTTTGTGCAATAAATAATATCTTTTTATCTGTACCATTGTCCCATATTAATACACCATAACGTAGTAAAGATTCTATATAAGCGTGATACACTCGAAGAACCTAAAAGAATGTACGGGCCGCAGTTTGCGACTCGACTCTGAAAAATAACGACATTGAAGCTAACATCAAAGATGTCTACCAACTCTTTTACGTTAGAGCGCGAATTACTACTTCGTGCTTACTGCTAGAAGTACACATGCCACTTACAAGCGACGTAAGCAGTACAAAATATGTCGCCCTATCGCTCTGCCGATGAATGTAGAGAGCAAAAGTTATTCAACAGTCGTTTTAGGTTCGACGTACATCGCCGTACAATTAAAAAGCAATCATTACTTGTCTCTCAGCGATAAGGACTTGGATATCTGTATGAAGATAAGTGAGATATCCAAGTCGACGAATCGGCTGTACGTACGCTGTAACTCATGCCATTCAAGAATATTGTGTGAAGAGAACAAGATCACTACAATAAGGCTTACTAGCATAGTAATCTTAGCCTTCACAGAATAATGCGTGCTGTAAAACAAAGGCACAACTATTTTTGCCTACAACCACTATGGCAGTAAACTAAACTTACAGCTCGAAGCACCACAGATCGACGAACCTAATCTACAGTTACATGAAATATTGGCCTACAACATTAGCGACATACAGCTACCATCTCACATAGAAGAAAAATATAGATAAATAGATGCCAAGCTGAAACTAACCAAGGATGACGAGAAACTGCCAGGTGCTATAAACTCCTACGATGCACACCAATTCGCCATGATTTATTTGCTAGTGGGAGGATTCGTCGTATTGGTCGTATATTTAATCGTGAGCCTTATCTAATCTTATATAAGTTTTTTTGATTACGTAATAAATAAAGCATTTGAATTCAATTTATTCATGATTGTCATATAAATTTCAATTAAAATCGGGTAAAAAAATGTTATTTTATACATTAAAATCCCAAATTGAGTTTGAAAAAAACCGATAAATTGTAGCATCGGTATTCAGATTGATTTATAAAAATCAATTACTGAAATAATTGTTTATCAAACATAAAAACAATGTTAATTACAAAACGCAAATTATTTTTTATCTTCGATTTTTTTTAATAACTAACATAAAACAACATCAACCATCGTTGCTGAAATATTAAGAAGATAAAAGAAAAAAATATTTCTGAATGTACACAAAAGAAGGACGCAAAAAGAGCGCTTTATTTGTTCTCATTTACTTAATTAGAATGCTGTTTTGTAATCCTAAGCGTTTGGATCTGAACCTATTAGTAACGAGAATTTATCATAACCAAAGTTTCATTAAAACGTCAGAACAGTTCCTCTATTGGTCATTTGCCAATTTTAGCTGTATATGTTTAGTGTAAGATAATTTCAATATTTATATTTTAGTACTAAAAATTTCTTTGAAGTAAATACTAGATAACATCGAATTTGATAAAGTATGTAAACCAACAGCAACTGCTTAATACATATTATGTCGCAACCAACTAGCTTAATTAGCCTTTCAGTTAACAGCCCAGCCCTTTTTAGCCGTCTCGTTTAATGAAATTAATAGGGTGACCATGCCATGTAATGCCACTGGTGTATCTAATTATGCGCTATGCGCTATATTATATAAATATACGCGGCTTTAGGGAGGCCAAAGGGCCACCCCATCAGTACCATAACCTACTGCCGCTGATATTACAAGAAAGGTGCAATGTAAGGCTAGATTACATATATTCTACTATTATAAACGTTATTAAAAACTCAAAATGAATGGGCATGACAAATATGAAGGTTTAATAACGTAACACTAACATCTTGGCTAACCCCGCTGTACTTTTTCCTACCTGTAAATATACAGTAATGTAATAATTGCGCAGAAACAAAATCATGTTATAAAAATTTAACACAAAGAACTTGAACTGTGATAATCCTGATAATTATATTATTTCATCCTGGTTATCCTGATAAGGCTACTAGGATAAAGTTATTAAATTATTGTATAGTCATCGGTCCTTGATAAGATAAAAAAAATTCAAGTCGGACGTCAACAAATTGGTGAAAATTACATTAAAAGATTCCGTTACATAGATACACGTGAAGCTAATAAAAGCGTGTTTAGAAAGAAACGCGATTCATAATAATTAGCTCAATAAAAAATCATAAGGATGAAACTAAATTGCTGTTTGATGATAACCATTAATTATTTATGTTAAGACCTTATTGAACATTTAGTAAGCAAATAAAGACTTGAATACTACTCAATGAGTCCGTATTGTACACAAAGGACGAAAACGTGTACCTTGTAGAGATTCAGTAATGAAGCCGTGTAAAAATTATATCAAATGAAAAGATCATTTTGAAAACACATTTAATAAATTGGTTTCTTACTTTTATCTTATAAAAAAATTGAACAGTTCAAGCTTCAAGCGCTCACGCTATTTCAGCCCGCCCCAGCCAGTGCCCTTCAAGACGTTTGGAGGTCGAACGTACTCGTACTTTGTTTGTTCCAAAAATTCTCCCCGCTTTAGTGTTTCGACAATTACGAGGAGTGAGGTAAAGGTTTATACCTATCACCGTAATAAAAAACGTACTTAATGTATAAATTAGCCACAAGCTTTAACTTTGACATTTTACGAGTACAAGCGTATATAAACTAATCATATACTCTGCCGACGACAATTCCGCTTGCGCCTTCGCTCCCGTGCGGTCGTGCGCTACGGAGTCCGCTAGCTGACCGAGCACCCGTCCCCGTACGAGTCTTCTCCTCTGAGCTCAACTGAAAACTTGAAAATTAAACTGACGTTCAATTCCTCGACTGAACTGACTGAGTCAGTCAGAAATGAACGTCAGTCCCGTCCCGTCCCCCTCAGCTAGCGCCGCCGCCCCCGTGCGGTTGAGTTAGCTGACCACGCTCCCGTCCCCGTACTGTTGAGAGTGCCCTCCCACGCTCCCGTCCCCGCACGGTCGAGTTTCCCTCCCGCCTCGGCTAGCACAGCCGCCCCCGTGCGGTTGTGCTAGCTGTCTCACCGTCCCCGTACGGTGGGAGCCTTCCCGTCTCCGCCCGCCGCCCCCGTGCGGTTGTGTTGAGCGTCCGCGCTCACCGTTGAACGGTGAGTGCCTTCCCTTCCCGCCTCCGCTTGTGCCGCCGCCCCCGCGCGGTTGCGCTAGCAGTCAGTGCTTACCGTCCCCGTACGGTAAGTACATTCTCGCTCATGCGACTCCCACTCCATCATTCCAGCACCGCCGCACTTTGCGGCTGTGTTGGTTGACCCGCGCTTCCGTCCCCGGACGGTTGTTCGCCACGCCTCCCTCTCCCCGAGGGAGGTCGTCTCCGATTCGGCGATAAAGCGTTCGGGCTAGAGCCGTTCTCAGATGGTGTTTAGTGGGTAGGCACTTCTTCAAAGTGAGTCCCACATAACGCAGCACACAGTCAACCTGATAGTAACTGGATGCTGTCGCCCATAGACATCTACATCTATCCTCGGTTAAGAAAAAAAATGTAGATTCGTTATCACCCATGAGAACTTAGATATAATGCCTCGTTTCCAGATAACAATGGTCTTCGGTTCTCTACACTCACAATACGAAATACTGCAGCAGAGCTGCTATTTCAAGGTAGTGTTTTGTGCGAGAGCGGTCCTTCCCCGGTCGAGCCAACCCATTCGTGCTACGGCCATAGTATAGACGCAGCATGGCCCTATCACTTAATCGAGTTTAATTCTTTTTAAGCGTTACATCGCTCTAATGCCAAGTATTTATTGCATCAAGATAAAATACCGAATTCAAATAATTGTCAGATTACAACTGTTGAGATAAACGATCGTCATTACGGTTTCTCGTTGCTAAAACGAATAAAAATTCCTTTTCCGCCTATTCCTATTAGCCAAGGGTGAAACGGGAACAAAAACTAATATGTTACCAAAATACATACAAACGCTATAGGGCTAACATAGAAAAGAATAACAAGAAACAGCTTGACTTGGCAAAAATTCAGCTTTAGCCTTTTGTATCATTAGCTTACCTCAGGACATGGCTCAGAGAGCTAGTCAATGTTTTGCGGTACGTGACATAATTTTAAAAAAGTTGTTATATCTTCTTTTAGAATCAATGTGGCTTTGTAACACTAAGCTTTGGTTTATATATTAAAATACATCCGGGATTGTATTCACAGCCGTTTATCTTTTTAAACGAAAATATCTTTTCGCTGATATATTTAATCAGAAAATGGGCAGTTTTTTTACGTCGAAGAGCCATGCCGCAGCTATATTAGTGGTATAGTTGTAGCACGAATGGGTCGGCTCGACCGCGGAAGGACCACGCTCTCACGGAACACCAGCTTCAAATAGCAGCTTAACACTGCTGTGTTTCGTATGGTGAGTGTAGAAAACCTGAGACCCTTTTTACTGCAAACGAGGCATTCCATCTTAGTCCTCACGGGTGACAACGCATCTGCATTTTGATTCATAATCGAGGACAGATGTAGATGTCTATGGGCCACAGCAACCACTTACCATCAGGTGGACTGTGTGCTCGTTTGTCAGCCTTATCCTATAAAAAAAGCGTCTTCATATTAACTACTAAAAAATAAAACAATGCAGTTGCTAACCGCCTGCCAATATGACAAATATAGCAAATATGATATTTGAGGCAGTTTATGGGCAGGCCTATGTTCAGCAGTAAACTTTTCATAGGTTGTAACGGTAAGATGTATCTCTGTGATCACATTATCCCTAAATTAATAGATAGAAGTTATTGCTTACACCAGCCAATACATATTTTAGCCGTGGTGGCGTTAGATAATCTAATACCACATTTCGTTCCGTGGGTATCGTAAAAGGTTCGAGAAATACCATAAAAACCTTAGGGCTTCAAACAGTTGGCTTTACACTTTACGCTAGATGTAAATATCTAGACCGATGACGGGAAGCAGCACCAATGGTCAAAACATACTAAAAAGACTGGAACGCGTTGGCTATAAAGCTTGAACAACGAATAAACAAATTAATCAAGAAAAGGAGAGAAGAGAAGGGAAGGGAAAAGAGTAAATTAAAATTAAATTGAATAGAATAGCATATAATGGAAAGGGAATGGGATATAATGAGACAGGATGGGATGGGGTTATATGGTATGGAATGGAATTAAATGGAATTCAATAAAATAGAATAGAAAAGAATAAAATAAAATAGAATATACCTATATCCTGGGAAGAGTCAACAAGGAACCCAGAGGGATTACGAAGACCACCCGCCTGAAGCGACCGCCTGCCAGGAAGTTATACCACCTAAGAAAGGGGTGAGCATGCTGAGTCAATAAATAAAAACGATTCATATATGTTTTTTTTACCTCTTCACACGGTTGAAGAGGTACAAAAAACATATTCTGGTGGCGTATGAAATGACTGACAATCACTAGAACATAGAACATTTTATCTAGGTACAAAGATGTTTTACGTTTTCGTGGCCTTCACATGATATTTTTGTCAGCATTAGGTACCCTTCTGTATCTGTAACGAATATGAATATTGCATATGTATACGATACAAAAATAAAGTAACAGGCTATGTAAGTCGCTAAGCTGTGCACAGGCCTCCTCTTACTTCTGAGAGCGTTTTAGGGTAAGGAAATATCCGCCACGCTGCCCCAATGCGTGTTGGCGAACTTCGCTTGTCTTCGAATTTTTTTTCTTATTCCTCAGACATATGCAGGTTTTCTCACGATGTTTTCTTTCACCGCCGAGCTTGTGCTAAATCAGCACTTAAAATTGCAATTAAAAATTTCATTGGTGCTGCCGGGAATCAAACCCGGGCGAAATTTACAGCGAGCCGCTTAGACCCAGAGCTACTAATATGACACAAATAAATATGATTCAACGAATATAAAAAAAACTCTAACGTACTTAAAACTTAAACACTTGATAGCTCGTGATGCCTACCGGACGAAGCGACAGCCCCACATCGTGCAATGTAATTGAACATGCTTAACCGCGACATAACTCTCAGTGACGCGCAAGCATAATAGGCAGTATATCACTTATATACTTGTCACCTCTGCAGTCTATTAATCTTTGCACTTTTCTAAGTTATACAGAAAGTAGTCACTAGACGGTGTTGACGTCGGCTAAAATCTCTGCGGTCACCGTTTCATCAAGGTCATTCAGGCTTCTTAAATCCTTAAAGCTATTTTTTTATCATTTAGAGTGGAATAAGGAATATCACAATCTCAATATCGCCTAAATTCCATCAAAAATTATCCGCTATTTTGCTAGTTCTATTTTTGAGATATTGTTTTTTGATTTCTTATATTTATGCGAACACTACACATTGAATAAAACTACTTTTACGGATTGTATCGCGTTTAATTAACTTATATTTATTAAATTCCCATGACCATGGGTGGAGTCCCCCGTGACCATGGGTACTGTAAAGCACCCGAAACGTCGGGAATTTAATAAAAATTTGTTAATTAAACGCGATTGAATCCGTAAAAGTAGTTTTATTCAATTTTTTTTTCTCTAAATGCACATGAGATTCCTTCGAAGAACATAGATGTACAGACAATTTGTATGGAACCGCCCCTGAAGTATAAAATAATTAATAAAAAAAGAATCATCAAAATTGGTTCAAAATTGACGAAGATATCGTAAAATACAGTCGAATTGTAAATATCATCCTTTTTTTAAGCTGGCCAAAAAGAAGACCTAAGATTGCACATCGCTTCAGCGCTATAATGAGCGTAGATTATTATATAGTGTGATCACTTCTATACTTGCGTGGACACTTATTACTTGTGTGAGTTGCTAATACACAACAACATTATAGATATATAAAACAATGTTTATATATTATTATAAGTTTGAAATATCTTGAAGACATGATCTTTCACGGTAATACTTACAAAGTTTACACAATTATGAACTGCTTCAATATTGACTTAAGCAGGGTTACTTTGTTAATAAAAGGATTGGCTGTTATTTACTATTTCGATAATATAATTGCTTTCTTAACGAAACCTAGGTAGGTAAACAAGTGATTATTAATTGAAATAAATTACCTTTACTAAATTTAAATACAAATTGATAAGAATATTCCTTTAAAATATTTTTTCCATTATTTACATAACGGTTCATCCTACGTACAACAAAGGAGTGGAATAATTTCTAACATCTGTCTTTCCATTCGATAACAATGTGGGTGTCTTCAAGGCAAGAGGGAATAGGCTTTCGTTAAGCTAAGTCAGTGTGCTTTACCATATTCCGTTAATTACCATCAAGGGATCATATTCAAGTACTGGCTTAGAAGGGCTAATATTTTTTTTATAGAATGGGGGTGTCAAACGAGCACACAGTTCACCTGATGGTAAGTGGATGCTGTGGTCGATAGACATAGTCTACATTTATTCTCAATTAAGAGTCAAACTGCAGATGTGTTTTCACCCCTGAGCACAAACTAACTAGAAACACTCACGCGTCAGACGGACGTCTGTGGTACATTTTCTTTGAACCTTACAGCAAATTAGAACATGACATTTCTTTTTTTTAATATAAATTGGATGTAGGCAAAGGAATAATTTTAATTCAACCAAGAATAATCTAGTACCCTTGCCATTTATTAATTTCAACCAATGCTTTCCTTTGCATTGGTGGAAATATACGCTTTTCGATTCTAAAAATGTACGTGCCATTTAGAACCCTTTTGATTATGTTGCATCAGTTAAAAATGCTGTTTAATAGAAAATCATCCAGAAATGATACGGTCTCCAAAGTGTTTTTTAAAGTTTTGCTGACTGGTCTAACATCAGTGTAGTGAGCTGGAAAAAAGGATATTTAAATATTAAATAAAAGTAGTTAACTGTTAATATGGGCGCTAATTTTATTTTAATGGAAGCTCTCTTGTTTCCAGGACAATTTTGGCATAGACAATGTCAAGACAAGGATAGGCCATAGTAATAAGACAAAGTTACTTTCACATAAATCTAAGCTTTCACAATTATACAGAAATTATCCATAATTTTTGAACATAATTATGATTTATACCTAAGATATTAAGTATACTTTAGCAATGTTTTAATACCAATGGTTGAGAGGATAGAAGTACTTGTAAAATTTTATTGTATATTAAAAAAAAACTATTGGTAAATCCGATTGTGTATGTTTTAAGTGTTTAAATTTTTTAAAGTAGTTTAAATACACACAAGTTTTCACTTATAACCTTATTAGGTATTAATCTTCCAATTTTCCGATAATTCTATGTCAAAATTCAATTAAAAAAAAGTTTTTAAAATCCAAAAGTGCATGACTCATAATGATCATATGATCAACATATATTTAAGTATATTTATATATAAATCCTACTTACTTTTAGTACGTAGTACTATTGTTTATTCTATGCTTTTAAAATATTGTAATGAAAATCTGTGATAATAATAATAATGAAGTATGTATCAAAGAAACAATTGTTTTTGGGCCCACTAGAAATTTTAACGTAACTTAATTTTATTACATATAAAAAAGATACCAATTTATTATAGTTACCAATATACCAATTTATATATATATATATATATATATATATATATATATATATATATATATATATATATATATATATATATATATATATATATATATATATATATATATATATATATATATATATATATATATATATACACATACACATCAAACATAAATTACATTATGACAAAAAAAGACATTGAGATTTTTACACAAAATGACTGAGAACATGAACAAAATAATCTAGAAAACAAAGCCAGTTGACTATTTTTAGACCTGTAGGTAGATTTATTTTATTTTACGACAGATTTATAAATATACCGCCAACCATAGAGCAACACAGGCCACCGACGCGGCGGATTGGAAAGGAGTTGTCATAGCGTTTTTTGGAGTTTACTCCTCAAGAATCGTTTTATATATAGCGCACAGTATGAAAAATAGAATGCTTTCTTGTCTGTCTGTTTGTTAAGTGCAAATTTTGCTGTCAAATTCAAACTAACCTCTTGATGCGCCAGATATAGCTCAAAACTAGATGACAATGCAAAATTTACTCACTTTATTGTCTGTTTGTTTTCTTGTCTGTTCGGTACAAATTTTGGTAATAATTTTAAGCTTACTTCCCAAGGATATAGAGACTTGAAACTTCAAGTTTAGCTCAGAAATGGATGCCAGAATAAAAAGCAGAATATCATTTAACTGAAAAATGCACTACGTTTTTAAAATGGACTAAAAAGAATAAAATAATTTATTCCAGTCACATACAAATTTATTTACATATATAGACAGAACGAAAAACGTGTGGTGCATGCAATAGATGTAGTTGTTGAGAAAACTCACACAATAGTTCATATAATTTGCAGTGAAATAAAATTGTTGTCAGTGGACGGACTATACATGCATATATTTCATGTCCTCTAAGTTTTCGTTTTAACTGTATGGCGCTACAAATCTGCTTTCCTTCCGTTTTTAAAACGTGGTATAATTTTTTATATAAATAATTATTATCAACTGAAAAGGAATTGCTCAGTTTGTTAGGGTAATTTGGCTCAACGTGTACATTTACTACAATATTTGATGACTGGGGTGTTAAATAGTTTATACCTCAAAGAAAGTAATAGTAATAAGGTTGCAGGAGAATGTTAAAATGGTTCATATTTAGCATGTGTAATGCTAATAATAAATAAACTTGTCGCTGAAAAAATGTTACAATTATAAGTATCTCTTTTCCAAAATAAATGATTTGCCTTTATTATAATGATATTCTCTTACTCTTAATGCAGTAGTAACACACCCTGAAGTCATTTGAATGGATAAATAAAACAAATATTTTATTACTATTTCAACGGGTTCCAGAGTGCGTTTCCTGCGATGCATAATATCAACGCAATTGACGCATGGCATTGGTTCCTCATTTCCACTAGTGACAATAAGATCGTACGCAGGAGCATCAATATTCATGCGGAGGTTGTCATTTAAAGCCGGTTCAAAGTTTAATAAAATAGCGCCAGGGTCATCGTCATGAGCAGATTCAGTGTCGAAGTGTAAAGCCGGGTCTTCAATTGGAGCGGTATCGGAGTCCACTATAACAAAAACAAAATACTTCGCAAAAGTAACCGAAACGACAATCACAATACACGGAGGCAAAGCGAATGTTTTATATTAAATTAATTAATATATTTTAAATTAATTGAAATTTATATTAGGTCCTTATTTACATATGAAACTATCGTTTTGTCGTACTGACTACTTTGATCTGAAATATCTCCTCTTTGGTTAAGAATTTCAAATTCAAATTTATAAATTCATTTAGCTGGTACATTTGAGTTTCCAAAACAGTCATTCATTTGTTTATTCCTCATTATTTTTTTCTTTGGCGTCGCTTATTATGGAAAACATGAAATATCGGTATATTTACGAGTACGAATTCTACCGTGGCACCAGTGCTGCAGAAACAGCTCGAAGGATTAATGATGTGTACGGCGCAGGTGTCGCAAAAGAAAGAACTGAACTTTTTTGGTTTCAACGTTTTCGTTCTGGAAATTTCGACCTTCAGAACCAACCCCGTGGACGGCCGGAGACTAAAGTGTAAAATGAAGAATTAAAGGCTATTGTGGAAGAGGATCCATCACAAAGCACTTCAGAGATAGCTGCAGGCTTTGGGGTAAGTGATAAAACTGTATTAATCCACTTGAAGTAAATCGGGAAAGTAAAAAACTTGAACGATGGGTACCTCATTAATTGAGTGAATCGAACTTGCAAACACGCGTCGACTGCTGTGTTACTTTGCTCAACCGACACGATAATGAAGGGATTTTAAATCGAATCATAACTTGTGATGAAAAGTGGATACTGTACGATAATCGGAAGCGCTCGTCGCAATGGCTGAACCCTGGAGACCCAGCCAAATCCTGCCCTAAACGAAAATTGACTCAGAAAAAGTTACTTGTGAGTGTTTGGTGGACTAGCGCCGGTGTCGTTCACTACAGCTTTATAAAATCTGGCCAAACGATTACGGCAGATATCTATTGTCAGCAACTGCAAACCATAAAGGAAGAACTAGCTGCTAAACAACCGAGATTGGTCAATCGCTCTAGGCCACTGCTGCTTCGACAACGCAAGACCACACTGCACAACAAACAACCACTAAGTTAGATGAGCTACAATTGGAATGTCTGCGACATCCACCGTACTCCTGGACCTTGCTCAACAGATTACCATTTTTCCGGAATTTGGACAACTTCACAAGGAAAAAATTCAACTCCGATGCGGTAGTCCAAACCGCCTTCAAAGAGTTTATTGATTCTCGCCCCCATGGTTTTTTTAGTAAAGGGATCAATGAACTACCTATGAGATGGCAAAAGTGCATAGATAACAAAGGTGCATATTTTGATGAATTAAATATATTTACAAAAAAAAATTACTTTATATTCCTCCCGTACAAGACGCTAATTTCATATGTAAGGACCTAATATTAAAAATGAAAGAATTATAATATTTCAATGAGAAATTGTTATATTTTTTCCATAACAACAGCAAAAATAATTTCTTACGATTTATAAGATAACGCTAAGAATTTAACCTCTACTGTGTAAGCACATGAAGCTTGCGCTCAACTGTTTGGTAATAAGATTTTCATGTCTGAAAATTTCATCAACAAAGCGCGTACAGTAGCATTAATTTGACAAGAGTATATACAACGTCAATTCACGCATGTTTCTTGATCAAGCTCCAAAAATAACATTCGATAACGTTTTTTAGACATTTTACGTTGCATTAATCGCAATTATCGCTAAGCTTGATACAATATTGGCTGGCGGTTATAATACCAGACGTTTAACACCGTACCCTTGCTTAAAATGTTTCTGGTTTTGGTCATGGATTCTCCCACAACGCCACCGTACGACTATTCTATACAACAATCAAACTTAATGTAAACGTTTTTTAAAGTGTTGATTGTATATTTTTGCTTAATACATATAAATTTTAATAAAAAAAACACTAATTTTAATTACTTTTTCTATCGAAACAGAATTATTTTTATAGGTTTCCAAGCTATTACTAATGATGACGTCATTGAGTGTGCTGAAGAGCTCGCTACCTTTGTCAAGGATAAAAGAGTAATAATAAACTTATAAATTGGCATTTTACATAGATGACATGTTTATTGTTTACGATTTATTTACCTTAACACAAACATTGCTGCTTTTTGCGTATATTCTTATGATTTGGTGATAAATTCGATCACAACATAGCCGATAGGTAAGAGAAAAACAGTTAATTTGAAATAATTTAAATAAGTTTTTTACCGTAGTGTCCGTGCGAAACGTAAATAAATAACTTTGTATAAATTGACGAAGTAACCCCGCACAAACTATTTGATAATTAAAGTAAATCCAAACTATAAGAATGCATGCTTTGGCCTGGAGTAACAATCTTTGGCCGAGTGGTCATACAATTGCTATCTGTGGCACTGGCCAACGATGCCTCTATGTTGGAGGGTTTCAATTGCAATCCCCGTTAAATTGCAGATGCGCCAAATGTTAAAAATCTCCTTGCCTTCCGGGGACAGGTCCAGAATGTCAAGGCACAGATCTAAGAACGCTTTTTAGAGGATGCACCACCAGACCACCAGTGTCGTTTAAAATGTGCTCCGTCTCAAGCTCTTTAGGGATCCGCGGACGACCGAAGGTTACGCTCCTCTCAGAGGGCGTATGTGTGGAAGCTTACTTGCTGGGCGCGCAGGTGATTTGTTACACTGCGGAATTCCTTGGTGAAGTTAACAAACATGCGAATGCCCTGACCGGCGTTTTGCACCTTTGGGCAGTATATTGTTTTAGAGTATTATTTTTTCTCAACCAGTTGGAAAGGTTATTCCGTTTGGTTTTGTCTTGAATTATGATGGGTGGCGGCGGCTTTTCCATACGTTCAGCATGGGACCCATTTGCTGCGGGCTTGGCCGCAGGCTTAGGGGGTTGAGCGCGCGCCGCGGGGGCAGGCTTTTTTGACGGAGTGGTGGTGGGGGACGACGGGGCCGTGTTAGGCTCGGCTGCCTTTTTTGGGGCTGCGCGTTTACGCTTTTTGCCCGGTACGAGGGTGAAGCCGCGGGGGACGCGGCGTCTTAAATAGTGTCTATGTACACAGGGGTTGTAGGTCCGGTGCTCGGCGACAGAGGTTTGTCGATCCACACGGTCGGAGGCTCGGTGGGGGGCCAGTCATGCTGTGTAGTGGGGCCGGCTAGAGACGCAGGCTTGTGCGCAGGCTCAGGCGTGGGACGCGAGTTGCGCTGTGCGATAAACACATCCCAAATATCGGGGCAGGCTCGACTAAAGAAGTCCGTGAGTTAGCCGACCTAATCCTTGGTACACATCTTAGCACAAGCAAAGATGTGTACCAAGCTCCCCCACCTTTCGGCGGGGGAGGTGTATGCCTAATATTAACACCTATATACCTATCGCGTTAGTACGTTAGGGTGTATACCTAGCTGTTGCCTAATGCAACAAGCAACACAAAAATTAAAAAAGATGGCCGTCTCTAAGGTGGCGGGTGTGTCACTTTGCACCACAACAAGCGTCCGATTCACTTCACAACAACACAGTGCGACTGCTGTCTCCCGGGCAGCGTACTTTGCGCACCACAGTGAGAACACCAAGGCAGCAACCAAACACAGAGCACCAAGCAATATGGTGTATTTCGGTGAGCAAAATGTTAAGATAATTCATGCGCAGGAGCAATGAGAGTGGAGTGACGGGAGCGAACTCAACCGACACGTCCGGAGTCTACAAAGCCCAAGCGCAGAATTCACTGAACCACTGACTGCTGAACCTTTGTTCTTTTGTGTTTTTATTGTTGTGTTTTTATTCTGCGTATTATTGATTTCAAACTTGGACCCTAGTCTCGAAACATTGCTTTGCTAATAAATGTGGTCGTAAATATTTAGCTACGGTTATTACGAGGGCATTGAATTAGTGAATGTTCAGTTGACCAAAAACAGTTTTTTTTTCTTTTTCTTTTTCTTTATCTTCATTTTTTTTTTCATTTTTCGTTTTAAAAAACATTTGATAAGGTTGTCGCTATCATTGGATGGATAAAACAGCAGTACAATCCGAACAACGCGATAGTTTGGCTGTTTTATCAAACTACAAACGTCTCATTGCTAAACACGAGCTTTCTTCCATATTTTTTACATATAATTAGCCAGTGCTTGAATCCAATCCTAACTGTTGGTAAACGGTGATAAAGTCATTGAGTTATAATGTACTACGTACTACACTACAACTCAATGGATGAAGCCCTAGAACTTCACACGACCTAGAACACGCACTGTCTTAGCGTGACAAAGCCTTTACTTTTGCATAGCACGTGCTGGCAGAAAAAAATAAAACATACAAAGTGGAAGGTATTGCCTTCCACTTTGTATGTTTGGGCAACTTCAAATTGCGCTATTAAATTTGCCATTTTTGTCATTAAATCTGCCACATAGTATTTCGACTAGTTGTAATTTTTAATCTTCTAAAGTTAAAGCGATTTGTTAATGATTTTGTGATAAAAAGGTTCCTAGTTTAGTTACTACTCTGTATACTTTAGTGCTCCTACACTCCTACTTTAGTTTTTAATGTAGCAGTATGATGAATGTGTCTTGTCTTAGGTAATTAGAAATCCACGCGAAAAAATCGGGGTATACCCAAGTAGTCTTACCACGTAGTCTTACAAAGAAGACTACTGAGAATTTTCAAAAAAATCGTAGGCAGTAACTTCTTGAAATGATAAAATTCAATGTTGGGTTGTAGAAACAAAAAAAAATATTTCCAATTACTTTGTTGACGAAGTCTTGGGAAAACCCAATACTGTACATATACACATATATGAAAATTAATATTATTTGTACATATACAAATATACACATTACATATATAATATACAGAACAAAATAATAATACAGGTCAGATTTTATTTTCCTTTAATTATTATTGTTAAAGGAACAGTTTTTTAAATGTATGCATATTCTGTGTTTTTTTTATATTAACGGGCAGGATGTTCCAGAAGGTTATTGCCTGAACTGTAAATGAAGAATTAAAGAAATCGGAGACACGCTGTGGGATAAGAATCTTGAGAACGTTAGAAGTACGAGGTGCATGGTCTATAGTTGAATACCTAGACCATCAATAGATGATCGTTTATATTTATATAGTAAACACTTAATTAAAACATTAACTATCTGCAGTAAAGTTATACAAGAAAATATTAATTTAAATACAAGATAAAAACTTTTGATGAATGCATATTCAAGTGAAGTGGGCGTTCAATCCGGATTTTGCCATAGTTGACACGCTAGACGAGCGAGTTGTCAACCGCAGTTTCTTATTACTTTGAATTGTTATCAGGAAGATACTGCTGCCCAACATGTTTCGATTTCCTTCTGTCGTCTCTTTCGATACCCACACGATGATATGGGCAGTTGATCTTAAACCGCCACTACACGGTCAGTGCTTCACTAATAAACAGGATTTTTTTATTTGTTATGAGATTAATCATTAGTCTAGTGGTCGTATCCACAATTGCCGATCATGTGGTCACGGATTTGGATCCCGGGTCGGACCAAAATTAGTTATTGGACTTTTCTGTCACCAAATCTTCAGTAGTAGACCGGAGTCAAGAAGTATGCGGTGTTTTACCACCGTACCTCAGAAAGAACGTAAAGCCGTTGGTCCTGCACCTGATCTCACTTCGGACGTGACGGATGACCGTTCCATCGGACTATAAGAGTAAAGGAATAAAGAGTGCACCTGTGCTTGCGCGTATACTCGAGCACTATAATTCTGTCCTGCGCAGAAGGTTAGATTCCGTGGAGACTGAAATTGGGTCTGGAGGACATTATTATTAATTATTTGGATATCGATGCCATGTATTTTATAAAATATTTAATCTTAGTCCGAATGAGAAGTCTAGATTCTAACGTTTATATGATACTTATATCTTTATATACATTTATAATTCTTCTGTCCGTGTGTATGTGACTGAAGTCCTACTAAACGGCTGGACCGATTAAAATGAAATTTTGTGTGTGTGATAAAGTTGATTCGAAAATGGTTTGGATTCATAATTGGACCTGTTAGGTGGCGCTGTTGTGCATAAAAGTATAGACTGTAGACTAAAGTGAAAACCTACATAACGCGTGTCGAAACACGTCCTTACCAATTTTTGCTCTTCTCTTTAAATATTTACTAAATAATTTGCAGCTTGCTATTGAGATGAGTGTGTCTCTATGTTAACGAGTACACTTTAACACACAAGTACAACATGACAAACGATCACACAGCCCATCTGATGGTAAGTAGATGCTATGGCCCCTAGACCCCTACATCAATCATCGTTTAAGGTAGTATTATTTATTTTGTGGTTTAAGTATTGAAATGCGGAAATGCGTTGTCATGCGGTATCACAAGTTTTCTGCACTCACCATATTATTAGGTAACATAAATAATCCATGAATATAATAAAATATTAAATAATACATTAACCAACTTTGATGTGTATTACTTTGAGATTAGTTTTTATAATGTTTAAGCCATTTGCGCTGAAACAATTCGTAACGTCTTTTTTTCGTTCATTCATTAAAGCCCTTCACAAGTCCACTGCTGAACATAGGCCTCCCCCACGGAATGCCACAAAGCACGGTCCCGAGCCACCTGCATCCATTGACTTCCTGCATGTCTTACCAGGTCGTCACTCCATCTAGTGGGGGGACGCCCTACACTTCGCCTGCCGGTACGAGGCTGCCACTCGAGAACCTTTCTTCCTCATCGGTTGTCGGTTCTTCGAGCTATATGGCCGGCCCATTGCCACTTCAGCTTACTAATCCTTTGGGCTATGTCGGTTACTCTGGTTCTACTGCGGATATCCTCATTTCTAAACTTATCACGCAGAGAAACCCCGAGCATAGCTCCTTCATAGCTCGCTGAGCGACCTTGAGCTTCCTCATACGGCCAGCAGTGAAGGACCACGTCTCAGTTCCGTATGTCATCACTGGCAACACGCACTGGTTGTACAATTTAGTTTTGAGGTTTTGAGGTATGCCTGACGAGAAGATGGGTCGTAATCTCCCGAACGCTGCCCAGCCGAGTTGAATCCGTCGATTGACCTCTCGGTCGAAGTTGGACTTACCTAGTCGGACTATTTGTCCCAGGTAAACATATTCGTCAACAACTTCGAGCTTAGTGCTCCCAACAACTACCGGCATAGGTGTGACATGGACATTTAACATGATTTTTGTTTTGTCCATGTTCATCTTGAGACCTATCCGTTAGAGACACTATTGAGGTCATTGATCATAGTGCTTAGGTCCTCCAGCGATTCTGCCATAAGGACTATATCGTCGGCAAATCGAAGGTGAGTGATGTACTTGCCATTGCCATAATTATTAATTTATTAATAAATAAAGTCATTTATTTAATATAATTAAAATAAATTAAGCCCCCACATTGCGCTTACTATCTTAAAATATTGTCTCCTTGTACCTAGATTTACATACTTACTCCGCTCGAGTCCAGTCTGGAAATGTTCGGATATTTTAAAAGATATTGATAATAATCTTAAAATAGCTATAGAAAAAATTCTAAATTTAACTTTAAATACAACAGCCTGGACTCAAGCTACTTTACCTATAAAATTTGGTGGTATTGGTGTGAGAAATCTTTCTAGCGTTGCATTGCTGCTTTTCTTGCTTCCGTGCATAGTGTCAGTAATTTATGTAACATAATTTTAATGCTTTGCTACGGGTGCAGGGCAGACATGGCGAGTGTTCTGTCCCGGTGAAAATGTTCCACTGGAAGTTAACCAACAAAAACAGTGGGATATTCCGTTGGTACATAATGTGCAGAAGGATTTGTTTCATAATTTCCATAGTGACCAAGATAAGGCACGCCTTCTAGCTGTTTCAACTAAGGAATCTAGTCACTGGTTACACGCTTTACCATCAAGTAATCTCGGCACATTACTTGATGGGGGAAAGCTTGCGCATCGCTGTAGGAATCCGACTAGGAGCGGCGATTTGTCAACCCCATCAGTGCCCCTGTGGCAGCAGCGTCGACAAGTTTGGGCTCCACGGACTTTCTTGTAAGAAAAGTGCTGGTAGGTTTTCACGGCACGGTTCTTTGAACGATGTCATCCGAAGGGCTCTTGTCTCTATAAATGTTCCCTCGGTTTTAGAGCCTTGTGGAATATTTAGAGACGATGGCAGGAGACCCGACGGTATGACATTGGTCCCTTGGGAGAGAGGTAAAGCCCTAGTGTGGGATGCTACTTGCGTAGACACTTGGCGGCCTCATCTCAGGGTACCTCGTTCAGAGCCGGGGCGGCATCAGAGGCAGCTGAACTGAGTAAGTGGCGCAAATATAAATCTCTGAGAGATGACTACATATTTGTGCCATTTGCTGTAGAGACTATCGGTCCGTGGGGTCCACGTGCGGTGAAGTTCTTAAAGGAACTCCATCCGCGGCTGGTTGTTGCTGCTGGTGATAAGAGGGCTGCCTCTTTTCTCGCTCAAAGGCTAAGTATAGCCATTCAGCGGGGAAACGCAGCCAGCGTTCTTGGCACGATACCGCGTGGAGTAGGACTGTTTGATAATTAAATTACTAGTTTTAGTTTTTTTTTTTATTATAGTTTTTAATATTGTATATAATAAAAAAATGACTTTATATTCCTCCCGTACAAAACGCCAATTTCATATGTAAGGACCTAATATTTGCGAATTTGTAACCTAAATATAGAAAATAAATTATGTATATAATTGACTTTGACACCACAGCGCTGTGTGTTTTATGTGGTGAGTGTAGAGAAATGAAGAACCATTTTAGTGGTGACGAGGCATTTCATCTTAGTCCTCAGGAGCTCAGACCAAAAAATAGACGCAACACTGCGTACATTTCAAGTGACGCTGAAAATAAATCAAAACCATGGTTAATTTATTGTAAGAAGACATACGCATGTAAAATTATTTGCAACCAACAGCATGGTTAGGTGTATGTGTGTGCGTCCAGCTATTGACTTAAATAAGTTATTTAGTTATTTAAAATTAAAAATATTTTATAATTTATTAATATTATATTAATAGTACTATATTAATAGTAGTATTATATTAATAGTACAACCAACTTCAATATAAATTATTAAGAATAACTCAAAAACTATTAGTCAGTTGATCAGATTTATATGGGACAATATGAAAAGCACCAGCTTTCAAACAAAAAAGAATCATTGAAATCGGTTCACCCAGAATAAAGTTATGAGGTAACATACATAAAAAAAGAACATACAGTCGAATTGAGTACCGTCTCCTTTTTGAAGTCGGTAGAAAAGAAAGAAGAATAATGAGCACGTGCAAGAAGTTAAGCATGGTTTTAACGTCACTTTAAACGCAAGGGTAAAAATCTTTATTTTTATTCTTAATATAGAATAATGTGTCTATAGGCCAAAAGGTGAACTGTGGGCTATAATTTTACTAGATATTTCTGTGTTGATTATCTAGTAAAAATCTTTGTTCTAGGTTAGTATCTAAAAATTCCGCTTAAAGCAAGCAAGCTAAAATACTTTCTCTCTATAAATTTCGAAACATGAGTGAATCTGTATACTATATTACTAACTTGGTGAAAATTAAACTGTTGAATGGATACAGACGTAATTTTGCAACGCTATTCAATTTCTACTCAATAGTACAAACGCTTTCAACAGAGTTAATTATTTAGCAGCAGGTATAAAGGGAAGATTACGTGAAATGAATAGACTAACCGTCGTTTAAGTGACATATGTCAAGATCCTAAGTATCAATTGCTTACAAACAATATTGTAACTAAATTAATTTGAAATGAATTGTAAGTAGATAGTATAGATTTTGTGTCTAAAATATCTTCTAAGTATTCACATAGAATCACTGAAAATACACACATACATCATAAAAAGTACTATCAATCCAATATGATGTCTCACATTTGTTAATCATAAAAACTGCATTTTAAGCTATTTTGATAGTATCCTACCCTGTAATTCAAAAGCGGCCCACAAAAAATACACCTGGTCGAGCTCCGACGGTTCAACAAAAATGAGATTATCTTCATTATGAAGACCAGACGACAACTGTTCAGTGATATCTAAGAGGTCGCGAGGATGAAAACTGGCAGCGATCACCGAATGGTGAGAGGCATACTGAACCGAAACGTTAAGTTGGAGAGGTTACGTCAATGCTCCGTCCCCTTGTGGTCTAATCCAAAGCCCCAAAAACATTCAGCTCGAGTTACAAAATTGTTTCAACGCCTAGAAAACTGCAATGAAGTGGACGATATGAACGACAAGTTTGTGGAAACTGTCCATGCGGTGGAGCTAAGTTCTGTAAGACCCGTCGCAGAAGAACACAAAAACTCTCCGATCAGACTCTTAACCTCATGGCTGTTAGACGGGAGATGAAGCTGAAGTCTTGTAGTTGTCAGTAGATTTGGCAGCATACAGGCAACTGACAGATACAGACAGATCTCCAAATGCATGCGGCGGGACTTACGCAACTTCAATACAGCTCGTATTGAAGAAACGATCGTGTGGAACTTGGGCTCTATAGTTTTTGCCAGAGATTTGTCTGGCAGATAGAGCCAACTGTCGAAGCTGAAGAACGAATGTGGCAGCAACGTTTCCGGGACACCTGAAATTTTGAGTGAGATTGGGAGGTTCTATAGGCAGCTGTACACATCATCGTTGGAGACACACGCAAGTGTGAGTAACGATCCAAGAGCAAGTCTTATCCGACAATATTCCGATGATATCTCAGACTTCAGTCTGAGCGGGACTAGAATGGCTCTCCAGCACCTTAAAAACGGCAAGTCCCCGGGCGAGGATCGAATTATATCGGAGCTTCTGAAAGCGGGTTGAAATTCGGTACCCAAAGTCATCCAGAAGTTCTTTAATTCCGTCCTCCATGGTGGCACTACTCCGGAGGCGTGGAGTAGAATTGCGGCGGTCCTGTTCTTCGAGAAAAGCGACAACGCTCTATTGAAGAACAACAGACCGATTTTCATTCTGAGCCGCATCTACGTGCTGTTTTCGAAAGTCATCACGAATCGTCTCGCACACATACTCGACGACTTCCAGCCTCCCGAACTAGCCGGTTTCCGAAAAGGCTTGAGCACTATACACCACATACATATATCCTTCGGCAAATTGTACAGAAAACCGAAGAGTACATTCTGCAACATTATCCTGCGTATGTGGACCATGAGAAACATTTGATTCCGTCAAAATTTGGGCGTTGTTGCAGTCCTTCAGCGGTGCCAAGTTGAATGTCGGTATACGAAAGTGCTGAAGTTGTACAGTAGGGCTACGATGGCTATCCGAGTACAGAACCAGAGTACGAATCCTATCTAACTGCAGAGAGGTGTAAGACAGGGTGAGGTAATATCCCCAAAACTCTTCACCGCTGCATTGGAAGACGTTTTCAAGCTACTGGACTAGAAAGGATACGGTATTAACGTCAATAGCGAGTAACTCACTTACCTTCGATTTGCCGACGATATAGTCCGTATGGCAGAATCGCTGGAGGACCTAAGCACTATGCTCAATGACAAAGTAGTGTCCTAGTGTACTGTGTAATAGTGTCTCCCAACGAATAGTTCTTAAGATGAACATGGACAAAACAAAAGTAATGGGTAACGTCAATGTCGCACTTATGCCGGTAGTTGTTGGGAGCACTAAGCTCGAAGTTGTTAAAGAGTATGTTTACCTGGGACAAATAGTCCGACTAGGTAAGTCCAACTTCGACTGAGAGGTCAATCGACGGATTCAACTCGGCTGGGCAGCATTCGGGAGATTACGACACATCATCTCGTCAGGCATACGTCGAAACCTCAAAACTAGATTGTACAACCAGTGCGTGTTGCCAGTGATGACCTATGGATCTGAGACGTGGTCTGTACGAGTAAACCCGTACATTTTTATATTTTAGCGTAATTGGAGCGCGTGCTCGTGTATGACGTCATTTTAATGAATTGTGCACATGTTTTCTTGTATAATAAATTCAGTACCATTAGGAAGGCGTTACAGTTAACAGTGTTTTGCATCCTACAATCTCAGTATTTGAGTGGTATTCCTCAACAGCATTTAATCTTGCTTTGCACTACATTACATATTTGCATAGTTACGCATACATTTTTGGTCCTTCGACTACTACCTTAGAGTTGAGTGTGTTGGTACAATTTCGAATCGATTCGTCTGGCTTCCCAGAAGCGGGTCTCACCGGTCGAATTAAGAAGGCGCATACATACTGTGCTGAGGACACCGACGCACTAAGTGGACCCGACGATTGGAAGTTACAGTTCCATCAGTGTTCACTTGCAGCTTACATATTTAATCAATATGTTATCATCATGCAAACCTTGCACGATACTGCAGAGACAGTTTGAAATCGTAAACGAGATCAGAAAGCTTAACAGAAATTTCAAAAAAGATCCAAAGTCGAGAAAAACTAAGGAATACATAGAGAAGAGAATCAAGGATTTGGATGAACTTTGGCTCGAATTCAAAAGCAACAACGAACAATTATCCACATTAGAAAACATGACTCACGAACATTTTACAAACTTCGATCAACAATATCAACTAGATAACGGGTCACTTACAAAATCATAGCTAAATGCTGTCCGCGTGAATATATACTTATAAAGCTACATTTGTGTACTAAAGAACTGAGACAAAAAATTAAAACAGTTTTATGTTCAACCCAATTACCACCATGGCATCTAGTAATAAAGTCACAAATCTTACGATCATTAGTAAAAAAAAAGGAACAAATCAGTCACTTGGAAATGAAAAGACATAGGTTAAATAACATTTAGTGTGAAATCAACCTTAAATGATAACAAATTAAAGTACTTTTTCCCGTTATTGCCTTGCAAGCTACGTTGTTTTGTTTCGTTTCTGTTTGCTTTTTCGAATTTTGCTACAGAAGGTATGGAGTCGCGTTAAACACTGAAATAATTTATAATATGATCATAAGTTTAGTTAAAATTATTTATGTTTTGGGAATTTATGTTTGTTGGTATACATACTTTCCACACAAGCCATTAATTATAATATAGTATGTAGTATAATGATTGCATTTATACCGTCATCCTGCTGGAGGCATACTAAATCAGAGCATAATACAGCTGACTGTGCCACGCGAGAACTTTCACCATCTCAACTATTATCGTATTTTCTATGGTGGGATGGACCTTCGTGGCTCAAGGAGATCAAAGAGTATCCTCCAGAAAAATATGAAGCTCTGGAAATCGAAATGAAGACCAAAATTCGAATATGTGTGGCAGAGACTTATCATTCACCGCTTATCAGTGAGCTTCTATATAAATACAGCTCAGTTACAAAGGCGACCCGCGTGCTATGTCGAGTATTAACTTTCATAAGTATCCTCGCGAGCGCGTGCGAAGCAATAAAAATTTCACTCCAAGTTATATCACAGTGAATGAAATTCAATACGCTACTAAATTAATAATTAAATCAATTCAGTCAGATGACTTTGCACAAGAGATAGAACAATTAAAGAAAAACGTCAACATTTACGGAAAAGCGTCATTATAAGTTTAAACCTATTTCTTTACAAAGATGGTATTCTGAGAATGAAGGGAAGATTGCAATATTCAACATTACCTACAATTAGCAAACAGCCGATTGTACTTCCCTATCATTCACGGTTGACGGACCTGATTATACTGTACGCTCATGACAATACTTTACATGGTGGAGTTAAACTGACCTTGCCACACATAAGAAACTAAAATACTTGATTATTAATGGACAGTGAGTAGTGAAGAAGATTATACGCCGGTGAACTACATGTGTTCGACTCTATACACAAGAGCGAACACAGATCTACGATCTGCCTACCCCTCGATTGGTACCATCTCGCCCCTTTACACATACGGGGGTGGACTTTACAGGAAAGCAAATAAGGGTAGATGCATTAAGACCACAAAAGGTTATATAGCTGTCTTTATATGCCTAACAATAAAAGCCGTTCACCTGGAGCTAAACCACCACGCATTTAAACATAGGTGCGTATGGCGCGGCACGCCATTACACGTTTACAGTGAAAACGGTACGAACTTCGTGGGTGCATCACGTGTACTTCAAAGGGAATATAAGCAAGCAATTCAAACAATCAACACTGATTTCCTCGAGACCGTTAGCCAGCTGGTAATTACTTGGCATTTTAACGTGGCTGCGTGGAGCAGTGCGGGCGGCATATGGGAAGCCGCTGTTAAAAGTCTAAAGCACCATCTGAAGCACGTAGTTGGCCATCAGAAGCTTACCTTCGAAGAATATTTAACGCTGCTTGCGCAAATAGAGGCTTACCTTAACTCAAGGCCTCTATGTTCTTTACTGAAAACCCAGAAGACATAGATTACCCTTCACCTGGACACTTTCTTATCGGCAGTCCTATTCTATCTGAACCATTATCTGATAACAATATTGACAACGTAAAAACAAGGTGGCAACTAACTGAGCATATGTACAAATAATTTCGAAAGCGGTGGTCTACAGAATATTTGCATACGTTACAAACGCGAAGCAAGTGGCATATACCTCAGAATAATATAGAAATGGGCAGCATAGTGATGATGAAAGAAGATAATTTACCCCCTTCTAACTAGGCCTTAGCAAAGGTCATCAATGTGCACCCCGGCAAGGACGGGTATGTACGCGCTGTTATACTGAAAACCAAACACGGAGTCCTGAAACGGTCTATCACGAAGCTGTGTCCTTTCCCAGTACTCTCAGACTAAGATGAAAAACGCAGTAGAAGTAAGCCAAATTATTTAATTTGTTTGCTCTTACTTATCATCGCAATTATATCGCCGTCGATGTAACAAACTTACAAAATAACGCAAAATCGAATAGAGCGCTATATTTTGATTGAGCAGCCGATTTGCAACTTGTAGAGATACTCTGGATCATAATTGTATACTACAACATGTCAAAATTCTGGAAAAACATTCAAAAGGTGGAAAAATATTAAGATCATTTACACATCTGTAATGAAGAAAGTACATGCACTGCCACACTGTGAAGTTCAGACACGAGTTGGACGAGATAGAACATTACAATAATATGTTAAAATTTGCACCAAGTTCAACAACAAGAAGAGGTTTGATTAATGGTGGGGGAAGGTTGAGCAATTACTTATTTGGAATTTTGGATAACTAATTCGCTGAAAAATACTACAAAGACATAAAATTAAAAATCGAAACGAAATCCATAATAATATAATACAGGGAAATGAATACATAATGAATAAGCAAAGCAATTCACTAGAAACGAAGAACAAATAAAGAATTTTTCGAGCGAAGTTCAACAAATAAAACAGCCAGCCATAAAGATATTTTATTTTACTACGCATGTTGTTACTCTTGACGTAATTTTATCAAATTTAAGAAGAATACAGGACACCCTGATTAATACTGTAATGAACATATATCACGGTAGGTTCGACGTACACTTGCTTTCTCCGGCACAACTGCAAGAACAGTTAAAGTCATATCAAGACATTTTCAAGGAGAGTTTTTAGTCCCGGTCAACGCTCAAAATATTAAGGAGTCATTCAAAATGCTACAAGTAAAGGCAAGAATAACCGAGGATTACGTCATAATTGAAGTGAAAGTGCCACTACTTAGTACTGACAGTTATGAACTTAATAGAGTCATACCTATACCGCAAAGAAGAAATTTGAACTCTATCTACGTCACACCTTCTACCGACTACATAGCATTCAATTTGCGAAAAGATGCCTTTATGTCGGTGACGGAGAATGATTTACAGCTCTGCTTCAGATACAATGACGTGAACCCACGATGCCATTGAACTAGTCCACTATACGAACTTAAAGTTGGTCAATCTATATGTGACTTAAAAATAATCACGGATGACATGACAGCAATCAAACATATTGTCGTAGAGAAATAAAAGAGTGCCCCGACAGATGGATTAAATTACACTCTCGTGATACCCGGCTGTACAAATGCTGCGAAGAATGCATGATCCGCATATTATGCCCGTCTGGGCTGGCGACCACGAATCTGCACGGCAGCGGCCTTATCAGAATAGGTCAAGATTGCATTCTTAAAGGAGATACGTTTTCTATACAAGGTCATCATGACTACAGGAGTGAAATATATACAGGAAGTTTTGACATCGGGAGTATGGCTGAAGAGTCCATATTGAACTCTGTCATCAATACATCGACTAACCAGCTGCCATTCGTTGTTGAAAATCACAATAATACATTTTGGAAAATCAAGGGGCAAATACAAGACTTGCTGAATCAATCTGATAAAGGGATATCAAATGAAGACATACATACACCACTATGTTATATATATCCTGTACTTCATAGTAGCCGCAGCAACAGCAACGGCAGTTATCTACATGAATAGAAGAAAACTATATTATATCCCGACGGCGAGGCCAGCGGGCGCGACCCCCGTGGCCTTCGCGTCCAGCAGCCCGCCGCCGCCGTCGCCGACCAAGCGCCGCGTACTCAGCGATCCGCGCACACAGGATAAGACTACATCCACAATGTTTGACAAAATTATTAAGTTCGAATGGAAAATAGACGAATAATATTTTTCTTATTTTTATATACTTTACAGATTTTATTCTTTATTTTGTTTTAGGCTTGGCAATATGTACGAGTAAACCCGTACATTTTTATATGTTAGTGTAATTGGAGCACGTGCACGTGTTTGACGTCATTTTAAAACATTGTACACATGTTTTCTTTTAAAATAAATTTAGTATCATATACAGTTTAGAGTATTCTATTTTGCATCCTACAATCTCAGTATTTGAGTGGTACTCCTCAACAGCATTTAATCTTGCATTGCACCGCATTAAATATTTGCATAGTTAAGCATATATGGTCATTCACTGCTGGCCGTATGAGGAAATTCAAAGTCGCTCAGCGAGCCATGGAGAGGGCTATGCTCGGGGTTTCTCTGCGTGATGGACTTAAAAGCGAGGATGTCCGTAGTAGAACCAGAGTAACCAACATAACCCAACGGATTTGTAAGCTGAAGTGGCAATGGGCCGGCCATATAGCTCGAAGAACCGACAACCGATGGGGAAGAAAGGTTCTCGAGTAACAGCCTCGAACCGGTAGGCGAAGTATAGGGCGTCCCCTCACTATATGGGGTGACGACCTGGTAAGACATGTAAGAAGTCAATGGATGCAGGTGGCTCGGGACCGTGCTTTGTGGCGTTCCTTGGGGGAGGCCTATGTTCAGTAGTGGACTTGTGAAGGGCTGTAATTAATGTATTAATGAATACCGTGTAATAGCGGCGTAAGAATCGGGCAATTGGGTTGGCAACCACAGCTTTTTATTGTTAGTCCTTATTGAGACTGGGTGTTCCAAGGGCATTAGGTATTTACAAGCGGTCGTCGCAAAGATCGAGTCGGGCCGCGCATAATGCGGTTCACTCACATGCGCGCAAACATTCGTACTATGTACAAAAAAAGGCCTTCAAACTTTCATTCGCAAACTTAGCGGATATGCAAATGGATTCGCATACTCAATTTGCGAACCCGTTTTCACTTCCTCCTACACTTGTTTACGAATGTCTCAGTCTTGCTTGCGATTTTGTGAATCATGGACAATGAAGATGATTTTATTAGTGATGTTGGACTGTTTTACCTATGTTCATATACTGTAAATTAGAGAATTTCTCTTCTTTTTTAATTCGTCAATGGAAAATTGAAGAGAAAATGAATTTTAATTTCTTTCTCAGGGGGTCATTAATGGCCATTTTGTTTTTATGGAATTTCTTTTGAGTATCCCATATGGTCGATTCATTCTGTAGGAGTTCAATGAACTCCATCACCTTGGTGTTGTTCCAATCTATGATGAAGTTAGTTGAAGTACGCTACACAGTAGACGTCACGAACTATGAAAATGGCGAAACGTCCGTAACCGTCGCATTCGTGTGCGCAACTGGTCGGTGGTCGCACGAATGTGTGGGAGAGTACGCGAATGATCGAGGTTCGCGCGCTTTGATGTCCGTTAAAAAACCGACACAGCTTGGAAAACCGTGAATGCAGCCAAAACTTTGCATAATCATTAGCAAATGTCGTTCTACACTTGTGGGTTCGCGTATTCGTGCGAATTTGAGTGACCGGGCTAAGATCGTGATTTTACAAAATAATCACAAAAATATTGTTTTAAAGTTATAAACAATATATTTACACAATGAGAAATAAACACACTTACAAAAGCTTTAACTATAGTCTATATAAGTTGTATAAAACTATAGTTATTTACAATTTATTTTATTTCCTAAATATTATTTACGTAGCAGAAGAGAAGTCCCCGCGCAAAAATTTGGCGCAAGTCTTACTTCGGCAACGTCCCGCGGGACACTGTATATAAAGATACTCTGTGGGACTGGCAAGTGACGTGCGGATCGAAAATCACTTGAATAATCGATATTTTTTTATGTGGGTGTCTTCTTTATGTGGGTCCCTGAAATGTAACATATTTAATAAAAAAGAGGAAATGCTTAAAACTTATTCAGAATCGACAAAAATATCGCATAACATACATAAAACACGGAACACAGTCGAATTGAGTAGCTCTTCCTTATTTTGAAGCCGGCTGAAAACGACAATAAATGTTCAGTAAATTAATTTTGAATAAAACTACTTTTACGGATTTTATCGTGTTTAATTGTTCCCGACGTTTCTGGTGCTTTTCAGCTGGGTGCTCACGGAGGACGCAGTCCCCAGGGGATTCAGTTTACTCAGGTAAAATCTGTAAAAATAGTTTTATTCAATGTGTACGCGTAATGTTTTGTTCGCGTAAATATATGAAATCATTTAATTAATTTTATTTAAAAAAAAGTTGCTGCATTTATTGCTGGTTCTTCCCAGGACAGAGGTTTATTTCGAACCAGTAGTAAAAGTAAAAATTACTACCAATAAGTATTCTTCTATCTATATTGAATAAAAATGATTTTATTCTATATAAATATTCTATACAATGGTTTTACCGGCATCTACCTCGCTTATGCCAATCGTAAAATACCGGCGACGAGAAGCAGTTTTAAACGCGCGCAACGCGTGTTACTGACAAGCGGTGCGATTGACTCCTTCCTACATCAGGCTTTTTAAAAATAATAGTTGTTACTGTAACTAATAAAAAACCAGTCAAAGTTTACTGTCAAGAAATTAAATATTAATAATTAACTTTAATATATTAATAATTTAATTTATTTATTAATTAGTCCACTGCTGAACATAGTCCTCCCCAATAGATTGCCCCATAGGGGTGATATTTTCTCCATAGTTGCCACGGATGGCAAGCGGGTTGGCAACCGCAGTTTTTATATTTAGTCGAATGCTGCCCATCTCCTGATTTGTTTCCCTCTTTTGCCTCTTACGACACCCACGGGATGATATGGCATAGTAGATATTCTTACACCGCCACTCGGTCATTTCATTTGATGGGAAAGGTGAAATATTTATACGAATCCACATACATTTTTAATATTTATGTAATTTGTAACCTGACCTTTTAATAGACTTTATAACCATTAAATATGCCTTTAACCAAAATCGGTTGTTATACATTTAGTAAATATTCAATAGCTTAACCTATCAAGCTTCGGCCGTATCCGTATGGCAAACTACTTTTCAAAGTTATAGACCCCACCAAAGAGTATGTAATAATTAAAAGGGACCCCTTAGAACAATAGATAAGAGTGTTCAGAACTTAGAGTACAAATAAGCAAGTTAGAGAGCGCGCGTATCGCTTAATGCCCATTATGCCAAGCGTAACCAGATGTTCTATAGATGGTTGAATAGTGATGCGCCAAGATTGACGCCTATGCGTTATTGTACTTAAGTTATTAATTTGATTGTGTAAGTATTTGTAAATATTAGGCGAGCGATAATTATAACATATGTTTTAGCCCAATAAAACATAGGTACGAATTTATGAAACGATGTTTATTAATCAAACACAAAAATCCAATTAATTTACTCTCCCTTAAAAACCATATTATACAGGGTTACTGGCAACTCGACAACTTCCTGTCAGGGCATAATAAGGGAGTCAAAATGCTACAAATTTGACCCAACTGTGTATGGTCTACAAATTTGACCCACCTGTGTATTTTGACCACCATGTATGGCCAAAAATGAACAGGTCTTGAGATATCTATTTTTAAAGGTTTTTCAATAATCACCCAGAATTTCTTATAAAATTCTAAATAAAAATAAAACCTTTTTTTTTGTATATTTTCTTTTAAGTTTATTTATTTTCTCGAAGCTTCAACCAAGCGAATACAATCATAAAAAGTACAAAGAGTAATCACAATAAAAAATTATGGGTATTAATTAAAAAAAAAAACTATTTTTACACTATGTATCATAAAATGTGACGTACTTTAAAAATTACTATGACATGAAACATAAAAATATTTTAAAAAATATGCCCATTTAATCAGCTATCCAAAAAGATAATAATATCCCGGTGAAATCAATGAATAATAATAATAAAAGAGTCTTTTACTTAACGCAGGTAGAGAACGGCAAAGAATGATTGCTCTTAGGAACGAACTTGCAAACTTTTAGTCACTTGGCGTCTGATTGGTTGTTGAAAACTATTCAGAAAGCAGACGGCCATTTTAAATTGAATCGTAGCGACGCTCCCTAGTTAGTTTCTACTATTGCTGCGCAAGCACGTGTTTAAACTTCCTTCTAATAATGATTTCTTATATTTACGCGAACACTACACATTGAATTAAACTACTTTTACGGATTATATCGCGTTTAATTAACTTATTTTATTAATTCCCGACGTTTCGGGTGCTTTACAGCACCCATGGTCACGGGGGACTGGGTGCTGTAAAGCACACGAAACGTCGGGAATTAATAAAATAAGTTAATTAAACGCGATATAATCCGTAAAAGTAGTTTAATTCCTTCTAATAAACTCTCATTGCGTTAATTCATTTGTTATTCTTTTCAGTCGTTATCGTTATTATTATTATTGCTGTTACCGTCATCTGTTACTGACCGTTCATTGTTACTGTTTTTGTGCGTCGAAGTTTAAATGGCGTCATATTCTATAAAGAATTTGCCGACATCATGTACTGTTATGGTTTTGCTGACGGCAACGTTGCTTGGGCTCGAAGAGAATACCAACGTTGCTTTCCTGATTGCCAGTTTCCCCACGTTTATGTCTTCAGAGTTACCTATCGGCGATTAAGTGAAAGCGGCACTATTCACAGAAATCAAGTGGATACTGGCAGACCACGACGTTTTACACCTGACGATGAAGAAACAATTATGCAACATTTTATTGACGACCCTATCGTCTCAACGAACATTGTAGCATGCCGGCTCGGTATGTCCCAGTAGAAGGTATGGTCGGTGGTGCACCTGTCAGGCCGACATCCGTGCCATTACCAACCAGTACAAACGCTGTACGAGGGCGATTCAGCGAGTAGACTCCAGTTTTGCCATAATCTTCATTACTGGGTGCTGAAAGTGGACAAAATTCAAAAAAAAAACTTAAAGAAACAGCGACACAGCGCAGATTTTCTTTGAATGTGTGGATGGGTAATGTAAATGACAAACTTATTGGGCCTTATTTTATGCTACAAAATTTAAACAGGGTAATATACGAAAATTTTTTGCGAAATGATTTGGTAAACTTATTAGTAGATGTTCCAGAAGAAATTATTAGTGATTTGATTTATCAGCATGACAGCTGTCCAGCTCACTTCCGGTTATCTGTACGAGAGTGGCTAAACGGCCAATACCCAAACATGTGGATTGGGAGGGGAGGGCCAATTCCGTGGCCTGCGCGATATCCTGATCTGACGCCACTAGACTTTTACGTTTGGTGTCACATGAAGGACTTAGTCTACGTGACCCCAGTGAATTCTCTTGAAGAACTTCGAAGGCGTATCTTAAATGCGGCAGAGCAGATTAGGGATACAATATCTTAAAAAATAACGAAAACCGATGTTAAAAGTTGTCGAAAATTGTCGCCACAGCAAAAGTTGTCGAAAATTGGTATCGCAACGAATCGGTTAAGCAACAAAAGCGGCAACAAAAGCATTCATGTGCTGTTGTCGTTTTGGTTTTCGTTGTCCAACCATCCAGTAATAACACTTTTGCAAAACATTACGATATATCGATATCAGGAAGATGCTGCTGCCCATCACCTGTTTCGACCCACGGGATGATGTGGGGTAGTGGATAGTCTTAGACCGCCACTACACTATTCGAAACAGGTAATTCGCAGCAGCATCTTCCTGATAACAACTCAAAATAAGAAAAAACTGCGGTAGTCAATCCGCCTGCCAAGCGTGGCAACGATGCAAAAACCCTCCTATGAGGCAATCTAATGGGGGAGGCCTATGTTCGGCAGTAGACTTTTATAGGCTGTAATAGATAGAGGGATGGGTAGATATATCGATGCTGGTTAAAAATATCGATACGATATAATATATATCAATTTTTGTTCTTTTGCTCATCAATAGCTGGGCAAACTAATAACATTAGTTTATAAATATCTAGGCTGGGTATGGGAACCATCAATTCAGTCTAAATCTCTAGGTCAGAATTAAATAAAATACACACAACTATTTGTAGGAAAATATTCTATTAACAATTGCTGTATTTGTTTAATGGTACCTTTAATGGTACCCATTAGTCAGTACAAAGATAAATATTTTGATTTATGTTCGTAAATCCGTCCGTTCGTTCTGTCCGATTTCGCTGTCATGGACGTTGGACATCAAAACAATTTACTAAAAATTAAATTAGTTATTCATCTAACTTATACCTACCTTGGTACCTTTTATCCTCCTACCTACCTTTAATCTACCTTGTTACGGTACACTGACTGATTGTCTAGGTTAGGTGAAATTCTTATATTTCAGAAATAATTATTAGAAATGTACTTATAACAAGGCCACGTAGCTTGGGCAAGGAAGCTAATAAAAAATCGACTACTGAAATAAAACCTAATACTAAATCTAAAATGCATATATAAAGTCACGTTATAAGTTGTTCTAATGTTCGAAGTAGTTATCCAACTTTATCAACGAGACAAAGTCACGATGATTTTTGGTAACCGAAACGACGGTCACGGTTATTTAAAAATAACCCTAAGTCTAGTCGCCTCTTACGAGACCCACGGGATGGTATGGATATTCATACACCGCCATTACACGGTAAGCGATAACTTCTCAAAACATTTTATTCATGGACAACGTCTTGCAATCGTCGTTTCTCTTGCGCTCACTTGACCTTCATACAAATAATGCGATATTTTAAAAATAAAACCTAATACTAAATCTAAAATGCTTATATAAAGTCATGTTATAAGTCGTTCTAATGTTCCAAGTAGTTATCCAACTTTACAAAGTGACAAAGTCACGATGATTTTCGATAACCAGAACGACGGTCACGGTTATTTAAAAATAACCCCAAGTCTAGTCGCCTCTTACGAGACCCACGGGATAGTATGGATATTCATATATAGTTATCAATTACCGTGTAATGGCACAGCCATATAACTTCGATAACTTCTCAAAACTTTTATTTATGGACAACGTTTTGCAATCGTCGTTTATCTTGCGCTCACTTGATCTTCATAAAAATAATGCGATATTTTAATTGTTGATAATTTTTTTTTGAATAAGAACATAGTAATGACTCTAAGTTATATTTACCTTAATTTTAAAAAATGTCTTTGGCCTGACCTACTATACTCTTTGGCTTGACCATAGGTCTGACTAAGTTGGTGGTGGTTAATGTCGACGCTTGAGTGGTTAAAATACAAATGTTTTACATCTCTCATCAAATAGACAGTGGAATTAATTTTCATTAAAAAAAGCAAAAGAAAAAAATAATACAAATCATGTGAACATATTTTAATAATGAAAATATTAAAATATAATGAAACGAGTAGATATATTAACAGTGGTAGAGCCACGCGGCAGCTTTTGCTGTCGCATGGATGGGCCAGCTCGAACCGGGTTGGTACCACGACCTCATAGAATACCCTTCTTCTGAGCATGGGTGCTTAGGCTGTCCCGCGTATTCTTGGGGGGGCAAATTCGTGAATTTCTGCAATATCAGGGGACTTCATTCAAACCTTAACGCCATCCACTACCATCTGGAGACGGCAAAGCCAGCCTTGCTCTTACTAACCGAGACGCAGGTGTCCTCTCCGGCTGATACTTCGTATCTCTCCTACCCGGGGTACAAATTAGAACACTCCTTCATGCCCCGGGCTGGAGTTTGCGTGTACGTCAGAGAGGACATCTGTTTTCGACGTCTCGGCAGTCTTGAAGGTACGGACCTGGCCATCCTATAACTGCGCGTAGACAGCGACGACCATCCCCGCGTCTACGGGTGCCTCTATAGGTCCCATAGCGGTAATACCGACATAGACCGACTCAACGACCACGTCCAAATGGCTGCAGACTCCGTGCTGCAACAGGTCCCATCCGCAGAGATCGTGATACTCGGTGATTTTAACGCCCACCACGCCGAATGGCTTGGTTCCCGTCTAACCGATTATGCGGTTAGGTCTGTTTATGACTTTGCCTTGGCATATGGTCTGATACAACTGGTTACTTCGCCTACGCGGATCCCAGATGTGTAGGATCATGTACCTTCCCTGTTGGACCTTCCGCTGACCTCTCATCCCATCTCATAGTTTTGCATCCTACCCTTGGGGGTTTGCTTCTCGCTGGATGATCCCAACGTTGTTGCTGATTCTGTCGCTGATGTGGTGCTTCAGGGAATGGAATTATTTATTCCATCATCTGTGGTGCCTATCGGAGGCAGAACTCAGCCCTGGTTTGGTCACTCCTGTAAATTGCATCACGATATAAGCAGGAGTGCTACCGGGCCTGGGCTGACGCATCAACGTTCCGGGATGTAAGCACCAGCGCTCTTAAAAAGAAGTATAATTCCGCCTCCAGGTCCTTCAAAAGCGTCATTGCCAAGGCAAGGTTAGAGCACATCGGCAGAATTGCCGAGAAACTAGTTCGCCTCCTTTGAGAAAGCCGATCTACTAGGCTCTCATTTTGCTTCCAACTTGACTCTCGATGACGGGGGCAACACACCGCCGACCATCCCGCGGTGTGAGTGCTCCATGCAGGAAGTGCTGTTTACACAGTGCTCGGTGCGTAAAGCACTCCTCTCCCTGGATGTCAACAAGTCGAGTGGGCCTGATGGAGTCCCACCTATTGTGCTGAAGACGTGTGCTCCGGAGTTGGCACCGGTTTTAACCGCCTCTTTTCCGGTACTCCTACTCCCTAGGCATAGTCCTAAACTCATGGAAGACAGCTTTCGTGCACCCGATCCCTAAAAAAGGCAAACGCTCAGATCCGTCCAACTACAGGCCTATAGCTATCACCCCCTTGTTCTCCAAAGCAAAGGAAACTATTATTAACTGCCAGCTCATCCTTGAGGATCAACAGCTGATTAGTGACCGCTAGTACAGTTTCCGTCGAGGTCGCTTAGCTGGTGATCTTCTAGGTTACCTAACTCATAGATGGGCGGAGGCAGTAGAGTCCAAGGGGGAGGCGTTGGCCGTTAGTTTGGACATAGCGAAGGCCTTCGATCGAGTTTGGCACAAAGCGCTTCTTTCGAAGCTCCCTTCCTATGGGCTTCCCGAGAAATTGTGCAATTGGATCACTAGCTTTCTTGCAGATCGGAGCATCAAGGTTGTAGTAGACGGTGCATGCTCTGATTACAGGCCCATTAACGCTGGTGTTCCACAAGGCTGCGTGCTATCACCAACGCTGTTTCTTCTGCATATCAATGATATGTTGCAAACCGGTAACATTGATTGCTATGCAGACGACAGCACTGGTGATGCTTTATACACCGGCCGTGCCAATGTTTCTCGGGAAAAAGTCGCCGAGTACCGGAACAAACTTGTGTCTGAAGTTGAGACTTTGTTGAACAAAGTCTCAGACTGGGGGCGACTAAATCTAGTCCAGTTGAATCCCCAGAAGACAAAAGTTTGCGCGTTTACCGTAAAAAGAATCCCTTTGTCGTATCTCCTCAGTTTCAAGGCACTCCCCTTGTTGCCTCAGCCAGTATCGGAATCCTCGGTGTTGACATTACGAGTGATGTGCAGTTTCGTGGTCACTTGGAAGAAAAGGCCAAATTGGCCTCTAAAAAGCTTGGCGTGCTCAACAGAGCGGGACAGTATTTCATGCCGGCACACCGGTTGCAACTTTAGAAGGTGCAGGTTCGGCCCCACATGGAATACTGTTCCAATCTCTTCTGGGCAGGGGCTCCCCAGTGCCAGCTCGTCAGCAGCATCGTCGAGGACCGAGTTCTTCCTATCGGCTGCACTCACTGGCACTGCGTAGAGATGTTGCATCTCTTTGCGTATTCTATCGCATCTATCACGGGGAGCGCTCTGAGGAATTGTTCGGACTAATTATAGCCGCTCAATTTCACGATCGCACATCGCGACAAAACTCGCAATACCATTCATACCATCTGGATGATTGGCGGTCCACCACTGTGCGATTTAGAAGAAGTTTTCTTCCTCGCACAACTTCCTTGTGGAATCGATTACCACCAGCGATTTTTCCGAACCAATACGACTTAGGGACCTTCAAGAAAAGAGCCTACTCCTTTTTAAAAGGCCGGCAAAGCATCTGCAATTCCCCTGGTGTTGCAGTTGTTCATTGGCGGTGGTAGTCACTTACCATCAGGTGAGCCGCATGCTCGTTTGCCCCCTCTCCTATAAAAAAAAGAAAAAAGAAGAAGATAACTACTCCAATATTATGTAAGAGTGAGCATCAGAGAGATTATTTAAAACTAGGCACCTTTTATACAAAATAAACTCGAATTCATTCAATTAAGCAAATTAATTTCCTGTACCGATTCTGGTATTTATATTCTGCCTTTCATTGCCAAGAACAGTTGTTTAAGTCCCTATACAGGGATACCTTAAATACGAGAAACTCTTACCAGAGTTTCTCGTATTTAAGGTAACTCTGGCCCAGAGATGTGGGTGTAGTCTTTTTAATAATTTTCATCAAAAATCACGCAATTCGTAACGCAGTGTGCATAGCAATGAGTTGCTACGCTAAGGGCTATACTAAACTAAGCGAGATATCGAAAAATTTTATTATTACTTTTCGGCGTATCTCGTCGAGATCTATGCGAATACGCCTTCAAATCGTGGCACCGTAAGAACTGTAGTCGTGCCCTGCAGAAAGCCACAGGATATTTATTGTTATTCCCTTAATGGACTTTCATATACTCAGAACGGGATGGTATCATGCAAATACGCACGTCATCTCCACACAACACAATTCAAAAGCAAATGAGGCCATTGATCTTGATCAGCGGATATTAGGTCAGACTTTCTCAGATATACTGTACATAGATCGAGCTGAAATATCGCCAAGAATTCAGTAGAACTTAATTGTATTTATTAATGTGCTTTAAGTAATCAAAGTTTCTCCTTTATTTGTTATATTACTTGAAAATCTAAAATTTTCATAAGAATTGTTGTTCCGTCCTTATCATTGAAGCTTCAAATCCAAGAAGCCCTATATTTTTATAAATTTGAGTACGTGACGACCCCGCCTTTTATCGTATTTACTCTGTGCATAATTTTTGGTTTGGAATTAAATTAATTTTAATGATTTCATCGCGTTTAATTACAACATTTTTTTTATTTCCGATGTTTCAGGTGCTTTACAGTAACTATGATACGGGGGTACTGAGATGTTTGACGTACTGATGTCATAGTATATTAAATTTATAGTTAGTTAAGTTATATGTTAATAGTATAATTTAAGTTAAGAGGCCTTAGTTATCGAAGGTTACATTCAATATTAAACATTTCAAATAATTTTATAAAGTTTAGAAAATCCAAAAGCGCACGTCTCGTGAGCGTTTCATTTAATTTGTATTAAAAAAATTGTATTTCTGGCTTTTAAAATATATTATTTACGTGTTTTAAATTCAGCGCTCTTTTATTTTAACAGGCAGTGTCACCTACAGATAAAAATAATTATAATGTTTATCACAATAAATCGATTACACAAAGTATAAAATCGATATATGCCGTTTAGTACATTTGTCTTTTGTCTATCAAGGGCTAAAAAAATATGAAAGCACCCTTAAATTTTTTAATATCAAATCACGCAATTTGTGGCGCAGTGTGCTTAGCAATGAGTTGCTGCGCTAAGGGCCGCGGGTTCGAATCCCGCACGGAACAAGTATTTGTATGATCTACAAATAATTGTTCCGGGTCTGGATGTTTGTCCTTGACAAATTTATGTGTGTAAATTGCCTTCACGATACAGGAGAAAATCCTAGTGTGGAGGTAACGTTTTTTTAACAGATAAAAAAAAAGATAAAATCCCGATGACCATGTATTAACTAATATTACACGGTGACACACGGATTCTTTTTATCAAAAATTAAAACTTATTATATCAGGGAGGAGAAGATAAGTACTTCCCCACTGTCATTTGATATAAATGGTGCCTTACCGTATATTGATATGAAATTTCAGATATTATTTAACATGCTCTGTTTTAATATTTATGTAGTTAAAAAAAAAAAATATTTATGGGATATTTATTTGAGATTGAGGGCGTAGATGAAATCAACATAGAAGACCATTAACGATTAATTATTACAATGGAATAAAATAGATTGGAATATTTTTTTTTTTAATTTAGTATAGGCATAATATGTTCTGCAGGGGACTTGTTTTAATGACTTGCTGTAATAACGATGATGATAGATTAGAAATAATCCTCTTTAAAATTAATTATACGTTTACTACTTATTCGGAAATATCCTTTGCCTTGGGTAAGAATCAGCAAAAACTTAACCGGACCTTTCCTTTAAAATAACACTATACAATAAAAACACAGTTTGTTTAATTATTTAACTTATCTTGCAAAACTCGTTTAAAGAAACTGTTTGGAAAGGAACACCTTATTCCCAGGATTTATAATTATTACACCTTAATGACCTTTTTTCACTTGTATCTATAAAAGAACCTCCTAAGTAATAAAGCTAACATTTTCACTGTAACGTCCTACACGGCTGCCCGGATAATTAATTCATTGCAATTTCTAAAGAGACACGTTCACTATAATCTGCATTTTCAGTAGGTCAGTGTGCTTTATATACGGTTAACGCTCCATGTACAAACAAACGTTGGAAAACATAAAGAGGGTTTAGGTAGGCTATTTCAGTCATTGATTTTATCTTAAATTAGCTAACCAGTCAGTCGTTGCTCTGCCCTTTCTGCTAAGTGGCATGATGTGTATCATCCTAAAACCCGAATACCCACCAGACTTTTTAATACAGTAACTGTTACTCATCATCATCATTATAGCCCTTCACACGTCCACTGCTGAACATAGGCCTCCCCCAAGGAATGCCACAAAACACAGTCCTGAGCCACCTGCATCCATTGACTCCCTGCATATTTTACCAGGTCGTCACTTCATCTAGTGGGGAGCCGCCACACACTTCATCTACCGGT
The DNA here is from genome assembly GCA_029286625.1 of Parnassius orleans. Classification (NCBI taxonomy): domain Eukaryota; kingdom Metazoa; phylum Arthropoda; class Insecta; order Lepidoptera; family Papilionidae; genus Parnassius; species Parnassius orleans. The sequence goes on from JAGSMP010000029.1 coordinate 431,037, forward strand.
ACGAGGCTCCACTTGAGAATATTTTTACATTAAAAAAGATTAACGTTGTATTATATGCAACTTTAATCTAATTTGATAACAAATTTTAGTATCCATATCCCAATTTGTCACATATGTGTCATAGGAGACAACAATAGCAAGGAAGAAGACCAGCGCAAAATGATATAATGCTGCGGTTTCGAAAGGTGAGTGACGTGCAGGGGGGGAGGGGGGCAATGCGTTTGTCTAATACATAGGTTGTTTATTTTCTAAATAAAATATTTCAATTCATTCTGTTTCCGTATTGCACGTCTCATAACGGGAAGCATTATTAGGTAGTGCTCTACTCTCGAAACGTCAAGGTCAAGCAATTTTGTGTTCTTAAAATGCCTCTATCATGTTGATTTTGTATGTGGTCACGATAACTCACGAAAAAATTGACGTATCGAGACCGTACTTTTTTAATTAGCTTCATAATTACATCAACTGGTTCCCTATTTCATATCAATAGACTTGTATGCGTAGTTTGTTAATAAAATGATTTTAAACTTTTGTAAGTTTTATTGCTATTGAAAATTTAAAGGTGCTTTCATATTTTTTTAGCCCTTGATAGACAAAAGACAAATGTACTCTACAGCATATATCGATTTTATACTTTTTGTAATCGATTTATTGTCATAAACATTATAATTCTTTTTCCCTGTAACAACACTGCCTGTTAAAATAAAAGAGCGCTAAATTTAAAACACGTTAATAATATATTTTAAAAGTCAGAAATACAATTTATTTTGTTCATCAAAATTAAATGAAACGCTCATGAGACGTGCACTTTTGGATTTTCTAAACTTTATAAAATTATTTGAAATGTTTAATATTGAATTTAACCTTCGATAACTAAGGCCTCTTAACTTAAATTATACTATTAACATATAACTTAACTAACTATAAATTTAATATACTATGACATCAGTACGTCAACATCTCAGTACCCCCATATCATAGTTACTGTAAAGCGCCTGAAATATCGGAAATAAAAAAAAGTTGTAATTAAACGCGATGAAATCATTAAAATTAATTTAATTCCCAACCAATAATTATGCACAGAGTAAAAACGATAAAAGTCGGGGTCGTCACGTACTCAAATTTATAAAAATATAGGCCTTCTTGGATTGCAAGCTTCAATGATAAGAACGGAACAACAATTCTTTTGAAAATTTTGGATTTTCAAGTAATATAACAAATAAAGAAGAAAATTTGAATACTTAAAGCACATTAATAAATACAATTAAGTTCTACTGGATTCTAGGCGATATTTCAGCTCGATCTATTTACACTATATCTGAGAAAGTCTGACCTAATATCCGCTGATCAAGATCAATGGCCTCATTTGTTTGTGGACCTATTTTCTGAATACAGGTCGCAGATGAAATCAACCTCTCTATTTATTTTAATTATTTTTAGAAAATAACTAGCCTTTTGAATTGTGTTGTGTGGAGATGACGTGCGTAGTTACATGATACCATCCCGTTCTGAGTGTATGAAAGTCCATTAAGGGAATTACAAAAAATATCCTGTGGCTTTCTGCAGGGCACGACTACGGTTCTTACGGCGCCACGATTTGAAGGATTCGCATAGATCTCGACGAGATACGCCGAAAAGTAATAATAAAATTTTTCGATATCTCGCTTAGTTTCCGAGATATCGATACACAAATATTACTTTTTTTTACACAGGAATATTGATCCAAAGTTACTTCGACAACGGTATCGGCGCTGCGGGAAGTTCGGGTCCCGCGCCTACGTCACAGTTAGCGAGTGAAGCCGGCCACAGTCGAGCGAGTGCCTGCTGTACTGCCATATTTCAGAGGTGTCACTGACAAGATTGGCTACATCTTGAAGTGTACTTCCATTAAAATATACTTCAAGCCGCTGAAGAAGATTGGTCAGTTTTTACCATCAGTCAAGTGTAATCTCCCTCTGCAAGGTGCAGGAGTGTACAAGCTCGATTTTGAATGTGGTCTCTCTTATATAGGACAAACTAAAAGATCAATAAAAACCCGCGTTAAAGACCACATAGCTGATGTGAAGAATCGACGCTCCGGGAAGTCTGCAGTCTGTGAACACGTACTGGATCGCCCCCGTCACTACATCAGATTTGATAGACCACAAATCCTCGCTAAAGAACACCGATTCCTTCCAAGGATGATTCGCGAGGCTACTGAAATCAAAAAACATCCTAATTTCAATAGAGAAGCTACCATCTGCTTGGGATCCTATAATTAATAAAAATAAATCCCAACCCAAGCATACAACTGCAAGACTTCAAGATACTGTAAGTTCATACTGCGTAGATCGGAACAAAAATTAATAATTTTAATCTGGAGGTAGCCGTGGTTATGTGTTTGACGTCCCTATGACATTGGGACGTCAAACACCTCAGTCCTCCCCGTGACCACGGGTGCTATAAGGTGCTCCAAACATCGAGAATATAAAATTAGTTGATATACGCCATAAAATCCGTAAAAACTAGTTTTATTTAAATATACAAGGTCTGTTTATCACCTAGTTTAATTTTTAAACATAACCTATATTAATAGGGAGGTTGTTATTACATCAATGAATACATGGTTGATAATATCCCTGGGAATATAATTATCGCTTCCAAGCTGTTTTTAAAATTGTTTTATAATTAACTAGCGACTCGTCTGGGCTTCGCCTAGATAGGATCTATTAACGTGGTGTTATTAAAATTTTAGATTACCGTAAAAGGCAATTTATTTTATCAAGTTTTCAATTTCTAAAGAAAAATCTTTAAAGTTAAAATTTTCGGATGAAATGTAGCCTAGATCACTTCCGGTATTGCTCTCTATCTGTTGTTATAGTTTCACAACAATCAGTCTAGCCACAACATTTAAAAAAATGGTTATTCATATCTTAACACTGTCACTGTCCGATTTCAGACACAAAAGTAAGACAGTAGCAATGAACTTTATGTAGTTTACGGAACAGCGAATGGGTTAATGGCATGCAAATAACCCCCAAGCTCAAAAAAGGCAGTTTTATCGATATTTTTATACCACTAGATGGAGTGACGACATGGTAAGAGATGCCGGATGCCGATGGATGCAGGCAGGCTTAGGACCGTGCTTTGTGGCATTCCCTGGGGGAGGCCTATGTTCAGCAGAAGACTTGTGAAGGGCTATAATGTATGTATATACGTACTCGTATATCAATTTTTTTTATAGGAAAGGGTGACAAACGAGCACAAAGTCCACCTGATGGTAAGTGTTTGCTGTGACCCATAGACATCTACATCTATCTTCAATAAAGAATCAAAATGCAGATGCGTTGTCACCCGTGAGGACTAAGATGGAATGCCTCTTTTCCAGTAAAAAGGGTCTCCGGTTCTCTACACTCACCATACGAAACACAGCAGTGTTAAGCTGCTATTTTACGCTGGTATTCTGTGAGAGCGTGGTCCTTCCCCGGTCGAGCCGACCCATTCGTACTACAACTATACTACTAATATAGCTGCAGCATGGCTCTACCACGTATAAATCAATATTACAGACAGACTATATACAGACTGATATTAAATTTTATTTACATGTATATAGATTAAACAACTCGGGTACTTCATAGTATAATGTTACTTTAAAAAAGAAAGTCCCTCTGGTTTCCATTGGTAAAATTAAAAAATTACTTTCATGAACTAATATTAACAATCTACATTTAATATAATATAGTAATTTGCTTATATTCTAACAAGTTAATTATGGTATCCAATCACATCCGTAATTTAGCAATTAATAAATGAGAACTGGTATTGTGACGCAGTGTAATTTAGCTATGTGAAGAGGGTAGAACTTTAGGCTATCGATCAATATAACTGTCCCGGTGTTATTCGTCATTTTATGATCATGAAATGGCATGGCTTTAATTAAGTGATGAAATACTACGAGGTAATGTTATCTGATTGCCTTCAT